>SJYO01035988.1:5591352-6097388 GCA_006410555.1 Capra ibex
TCTCTACCCTTATGGTCTGGTGGACTGGACGGAGAACTCTTTGGATATACGTCCAGTCCTTCGTTGTCAATCTTGACCTGTACCTTGTTGTCTGACCAAGGTTTATCCTTTTCCTCATACAGTTCCGACATACAAAAGTGGGACGAATAAATTGAATATACGTCTCATATAGTACTCTTTACGACCCGACCTTCTTTGTGTTCGACCTTAGTTCTAATGGTCTTCTTTATAGTTATTGGAGTCTATACGTCTACTGTGGTGGGAATACCGTCTTTCACTTCTCCTTGACTTTTCGGAGAACTACTTTCACTTTCACCTCTCACTTTTTCAACCGAATTTCGAGTTGTAAGTCTTTTACTTCTAGTACCATAGGCCAGGGTAGTGAAGTACCCTTTATCTACCCCTTTGTCACTTTTGTCACAATCTGAAATAAAACCCCCCGAGGTTTTAGTGACGTCTACCACTGACGTCGGTACATTAATTTTCTGCGAATGAGGAACCTTCTTTTCAATACTGGTTGGATCTGTTATATAAGTTTTCGTCTCTGTAATGAAACGACTGACTCCAGGCAGATCAGTTCCAATACCAAAAAGGACACCAGTACACACCTACACTCTCAACCTGACACTTCTTCCGACTCGTGGTTTCTTAACTACGAAAACTTGACACCACAACCTCTTCTGAGAACTCTCAGGGAACCTGACGTTCCTCTAGGTTGGTCAGGTAAGACTTCCTCTAGTTGGGACCCTAAAGAAACCTTCCTTACTACGATTTCGACTTCGAGGTCATGAAACCGGTGGAGTACGTTTCCCAACTGAGGAACCTTTTCTGAGACTACGACCCTCTCTAACCCCCGTCCTCCTCTCCCCCTGCTGGTTCCTACTCTACCGACCTACCGTAGTGACTAAACTACCTGCAATCAGACTCACTTGAGACCCTCAACCACTACCTGTCCCTCCGGACCACACGACGCTAAGTACCCCAGCGTTTCTCAGCCTGTGCTGACTCGCTGACTTTACTTGACGTTGTTTTTTTATCGTTCGGTTTAGGTCTTTATATATTTTTTACATCGTGTAGTACGGGTCTAATTCGAAAAGAGAATTTATGTTTAACAGAAAATTGTAATCTTTTTGTTAAATTACTTCGACAATTATTGACTTATCTTCCTATTTTCACTAGTGGAGTTATTACAACCTACCTTAATTTGTCAGTACAATTTCTGAAAATAACTTTACACTTGAAGGAGTTAAACTGTCCTTTTACATGTTTTCAGTATTGTTTGTAGGGTAAATCACTACTTTACAACTTTCGAAAGGAAACTCTAGATCTCGTTCTGTTTTGATAAGTGATAATGTCTAGTCCAGGAGACCTCTCATCTGTGATTCTAATTTCGTATTGGTCATAGACTTTGTATTTTATCTTATTTTACTTTTATTATCCTTAAATCCATGAATTACTCCAAATCACTTTACAGACAAAGTCAAGATACGTACAGATGACTGAGTACTATGTTTAGGACAAAGAACAACACCAAGTGTAGTGTTTCATACTCCTTGTGGTGTCTTTTATCTCAGGTTCGTGGAAACATTTAATACGCTCCGAAAGAAATTAAGACGATAGGGAGTGGGGGAGCTAGGTGGACATCATACAGAGAAAATACATAGAAAAATCGGAATAAATTGTTGAACGTCACAAAATTTACGTGACATATTAAAGTCCAGGACACTCAAACGTTTACTGTCAGGAAGGGATTGAGTGGTTGGAACACGCATATATGTCCAGGAAATTATGGGTCGAGATCAGTAAGGGACGTTTCGACTAAGAGAAGGTGGAGAGACGGGGGAACTTGTGTGGAGATGACATCATGAATCATATAAAGTTCTTAAGCGTTGTTCCAAGAAATAGAGACGTGTCCCACGAAAAACTTCCGCCTACGATACAGAGTTAGTAGAAAAATTAACTCTATTATCTGTAAAATCCTTTCGGTCTTTTACTTTATCCCTCCCTTCCTTAGCTCGGGTCCTGACGTCTTTATGTAAGGTCGTTACAGAAACAAATCCGAACTTGTCACACCCCAACCTCCCTCGGAAACTTACCCCTTGGACGGGTTGTGGAGAACAGTGAGTGACGGACGGTTCGAATCGTCGTTTGTCCGACTCGACATGAAAGCGTGTACCTGGGAACAGTGGGTCCGCGTCACTGTTCGGGAGTGTACCAGTGCTAGGTATTACTCTTCACCCGGCGTCTTCGTAAAACTGACTTTCCGTGGTAACTTGAAGTTTAACAAGAGACCCTATCGTCCTCTTCGGATCGAAGACATCAGTGCACGACGACGACGATTCAGTGAAGTCAGTACAGGTTGAGACGCTGAGGTATCTACCGTCGGGTGGTCCGAGAGGGCAGGGACCCTAAGAGGTCCGTTCTTGTGACCTCACCCAACGGTAAAGGAAGAGGTCACGTATTTTTACTTTCACTTCAGAGAGTCAACACGGGCTGAGAGTCACTGGGGTACCTAACGTCGGGTGGTCCGAGGAGGCAGGTACTCTAAAAGGTCCGTTCTCATGACCTCACCCCACGGTAACGGAAGAGGTCAGTGTACGATCGTACTGTAATGAAGACAGCGATGACAATCGTAATAATCGGAGTACTACGACCATCTTGGACTACTACTTTTAGATGTCTATCGACTCAAACTTGAGATCCCAAAAACGGTGGTTTCGGGGATTTCACTAAGTTATTACTTAACTTTTTTATTCATGAAGAATCTTCTGATGTCTTTGGTAAGAAAGAAAAAACGACTTCTAAAAACACATAAACAGATAAAAACCGACACGACCCAGAGACAACGACGTACGTTCGAAAGAGAGCAACGTCTCTCATCCCCGAGCAGAGGTGACACCACACACCCGAAGAACGACGATACCGAAGAGAACGACACGTCGCGTCCGAGATCCACGGGTCCGAGTCACCAACACCGAGTGCCCGGAGTGACGAGACTCCATGCACCCTAGAAGGGGCTTGTCCCTAGCTTGGGGACACAGGACGTAACCGTCCACCTGAGGGTTGGTGGTCTGGTGGTCCCTTCCGGTTTTAGGTAAGAAAGAGATTGTTAAGACTTTGATAAAAGACTCCTCCATACTCGGGTCACGACACGTACATTCTTATGTAACTATTTTATCTGGAAAGTAGAAACTCCTTGAATTGTCAGACCTTTAAGTACGTCTGGTCATTCCTCTTTTTACATTATCATTTTCATATTTTTTGAAGGGACCACCGAGTCTGTCATTTCTTAGACGGACTTTACGTCCTGTAGACCCAAACTAGGGACCCAACCCTTCTATGGGACCTTTTCCCTTACCGACGGGTGAGGTCATAAGAACGGACTTCTTAAGGTACCGTCCCCTTGGATCTCCCGATGTCAGGTACCCCAACGTTTGTCACTCCCGACGGGACACACGGAGGGTCGAAACGTACATGTATGTTTAGTCTACCGTATGAACTATTGTCCGTCTCAGACTCAGTCTTCAGAGTCTTCCCAGGACTCTAAGACGGAAACATTGTTCGAGAGCGTACCACGGTTACTGGTCCGTGGCAAGAGACTTATTGATCCTCGACCTTTGTGTCCCTTTACCTCCACATAGGAGAGTACCATGCACTTACCTTACCAGAAGGGTTTCCGAGGTTCTGCACTTGGCATAGAACTGTCAATTCAACGACAAAGGTAGGACTTGATCCACAACATCCGTAAATTCCATCTCTCTACTCATATGAGTACCAGGCAACACAAATACATTAATGAGACCACAGTACCTTACTTCGTCTTATTTAGTTTCTGTCCACTGTTGGTCCCTTCCGTATCTGGTTTACAAGTTCCCGTACCACTTTTCGTCTTTGACATAGAACGTCTGTGACTCCTTGGTATCTTTTACTTATATCACACTTTTATACACACGGAAAGTATACGACCCCCTTTACTCACGACGACATGGAAACTTCATTAAATAAATACTTATTTTAATTCCTTTCTGATAGTTGGATGACCAAATATATATATAAAATTACACACGTCTAATAAAATACGAAAAGTTTCACAAAATAGGGTTTACCTTCGTCTTTATTTACTTAAGTTCTAAATGTCAATCTTAGGTATACTCAACCCCTTTTCATATTATAATCTAAAAAATTTCATTTTAAGTGTATTAAAGTGGTAAAATTTCACGTATTGAGTCACCGCAAGTCATGTTAGAGTTACAAACACGTTGGTGGTGGAGATAGATCAAGATTTTGTAAGAGTATCCTCGTTTTTCTTTCGGGGATGAGTAATCCATCAGTGAAGAGGAAGGAGAGAGGGGGTCGAGGGTGGTTAGCGATCAGTGACTATTTCCTGAAGACAGTAAAACGACAAACAAAGAAGTACATAGTAAAGTCAAATGCACGGATACAAGGACAGGATGGGTTACTAAATATTTATTTATAAAAAGATCACATAGTAAAATTAAGGGAAAAGAAACACATATAAAAATCAAAAAAAAGAAATCACCAATGGTGCTCTAATGTTAATTATAGATTTAAATATTGTCAGTTTAGACTTAAATATGAATCAAAGTCATCATAAGTTTGTGACAAGGAAATGTCGAAATAGGGAGGAGGGAAATACACAATAGAGTCACTGTAGATATACGTAACGAACAGACAATTGTACGTAATTATTAACAGAATACGGAAACAGAATTTTAACATATCGTCACTTTTTTCTCCTTTATGTTTGATTTTATGTTTTTATGACCGAAAAAAATTATCCTGAATTCCAATTACAAATAAAAATTATGAAATTCCAATTATTATAAGATATAGATTTCGTGAAACGTGTGTCACTGTCCACAAGGTGACATGTGAATGTTAAAAAAAAAGATAAAAAAAAATAAAATTTTAGAAATTAAGAATGTACGTAAGGGTTTGTACTTGGGGGAAGGGTGGAGGGAGGGGTATTGTAGAGACACCCAGTAGGGGTACGTGGTCGGGGTTCGTACGACATAGGACACAGTCTGTATCTGACCGCTAAGCTAAGAATGTACTATCATATGTACAATCTTACGGTAAGAGGGTTTAGTAGGGTGGGAGAGGGAGAGGGAGACTCAGGTTTTCAGGCAATATGTGTAGACACAGAAAAAACGACAGAACGTATGTCCCAGCAGTAACGGTAGAAGGATTTAAGGTATATATACACAATCATATGACATAACCACAAAAAGAAAGACCGAATGAAGTGAGACATATTAGCCGAGGTCAAAGTAGGTAGAGTAGTCTTGACTAAGTTTACTTAAGAAAAATTACCGACTCATTATGAGGTAACACATATACATGGTGTCGATAGAATAGGTAAGTAGACGACTACCTGTAGATTCAACAAAGGTACAGGACCGATAATATTTGTCACGACGCTACTTGTAACCCCATGTACACAGAGAAAGTTAAGACCAAAGGAGCCACACATACGGGTCTTCACCCTAACGACCCAGTATTCCATCAAGATAAACGTTAAAAAATTCCTTAGAGGTGTGACAAGAGGTATCACCGACATGATCAAACGTAAGGGTGGTTGTCACATCCTCCCAAGGGAAAAGAGGTGTGGGAGAGGTCGTAAATAACGAACGTCTAAAAACCTAGCGTCGGTAAGACTGACCACACTTCACCATGGAGTAACACCAAAACTAAACGTAAAGAGATTATTACTCACTACAACTCGTAGAAAAGTACACAAACAATCGGTAGGCATACAGAAGAAACCTCTTTACAGATAAATCAAGAAACCGGGTAAAAAACTAACCCAGCAAATAAAAAGACCTTAACTCGACGTCTTCAACGAACATATAAAAACTCTAATCAACAAACAGTCAACGAAGTAAACGATAATAAAAGAGGGTAAGTCTTCCGACAGAAAAGTGGAACGAATATAAAAGGAAACAACACGTCTTCGAAAATTAAAATTAATCTAGGGTAAACAAATAAAAACGAAAATAAAGGTCTTAAGACCCTCCACCTAGTATCTCCTAGGACGACACTAAATACAGACTCTCACAAAACGGATACAAGAGGAGATCCTCAAAATATCAAAGACCAGAATGTAAATATAGAAATTAGGTAAAACTCAAATAAAAACACACGTCACAATCTTTCACTAGATCAAAGTAAGAAAACGTTCACCAATTGGTCAAAAGGGTCGTGGTGAACAATTTCTCTAACAGAAATGAGGTAACATATAAGAACGGAGGAAACAGTTTCTATTCCACAGGTATACACACACCTAAATAGAGACCCGAAAGATAAAACAAGGTAACTAGATATACAGACAGAAACACGGTCATGGTATGACAGAACTACTGACACCGAAACATCATCTCGGACTTCAGTCCGTTCAACTAAGGAGGTCAAGGTAAGAATAAAGAGTTCTAACGAAACCGTTAAGCTCCAAAAAACATAAAGGTATGTTTAGAACTTTAATAAACAAGATCAAGACACTTTTTATACCGACCATCGAACTATCCCTAACGAGTAATAATCACATATCCTTACGTTCCCTAAAGACCACAACTAAAATATAGGACGTTGAAATGATATAAGTAACTACTCGAGATCATTAAAAGACCACCTCAGAAATCCCAAAAGGTACATCTCCTAGTACAGTAGACGTTTGTCACTCTCAAAATGAAGAAGAAAAGGTTAAACCTAAGGAAAATAAAGAAAAAGACGAGACTAACGACACCGGTTTTGAAGGTCTTGATACAACTTCTCATCGCCACTTTCACCTGTGGGAAGCCTAGTTGATTTGTCTTTTAATTGTTTCTTTGCGTTTGAAATTTACTATGTAATCTAGTCAATCTGGATTAACTATAGATATCCTGTAAAGTGGGGTTTTGTTACTTAAAGTGGAAAAAAAGTTCACGAGTACCTTGGAAGAGGTGCTATCTAGTGTAGGACCCGGTATTTAGATTTGAACTATTTAAGTTTTTTTAGCTTTAGTAAGGTTCGTAGAAAAGACTGGTATTACGTAATTCTAATCTAGAGTTAATGTCCTCTTTTTGATAATTTTTAAGGTTGTGTACCTCCAACTTGTTGTGTGAGGACTTATTGGTTGTTTAGTGTCTTCTTTAGTTTTTTTCTTTAGTTTTATACGTATCTTTGATTACTTTTACTTTTGTGTTGTTGGGTTTTGGACACCCTGTGATATTTTCGTCACGATTCTCCTTTCAAGTATCGTTATGTCCGTATGGAGTTCTTTGTTCTTTTTTCAGTTTATTTATTGGATTGAGACGTTGATTTCGTTGATCTTTTCCTTCTTAACCTCTTGGGGTCTCAATCATCTTCCTTTCTTTAGAATTTTTAATCTCGTCTTTATTTACGTTTTCTTTGCTTTCTCTGGTATCGTTTTTAGTTGTTTCGGTTTTCGACCAAGAAACTTTCCTATTTATTTTAACTGTTTGGTAATCGGTCTGAGTAGTTCTTCGTTTCTCTCTTTTTAGCTTAGTTATTTTAATCTTACTTTTACCTCTCTAGTGTTGTCTGTTGTGTCTTTATGTTTCCTAGTATTCTCTGATGATAGTCGTCAACATACGGTTATTTTACCTGTTGCACCTTCTTTACCTGTTTAAGAATCTTTTCATGTTAAAAGGTTTTGACTTGGTCCTTCTTTATCTTTTAGAATTGTCTGGGTAGTGTTCGTGTCTTTAACTTTAACATTAGTCTTTAGAAGGTCGTTTGTTTTCGGGTCCAGGTCTGTCGAAGTGTCGACTTAAGATGGTTTTTAAAGCTCTTCTCGATTGTGGATAGGAGGAGTTTGAGAAGGTCTTTTAACGTCTCCTTCCATTTGAAGGTTTGAGTAAGATACTCCGGTGGTAGTGGGATTATGGTTTTGGACTGTTTCTACAGTGTTTTTTTCTTTTGATGTCCGGTTATAGTGACTACTTGTATCTACGTTTTTAGGAGTTGTTTTAAGATCGTTAGTCTTAGGTTGTTGTGTAATTTTTCTAGTATGTGGTACTGGTTCACCCGAAATAGGGTCCCTACGTTCCTAAGAAGTTATAGACGTTTAGTTAGTTACATTAAGTGGTGTAATTGTTTAACTTTTTATTTTTGGTATACTAATAGAGTTATCTACGTCTCTTCCGGAAACTGTTTTAAGTTGTAGGTAAATACTATTTTTGAGAGGTCTTTCGTCCTTATCTTCCTTGTATGGAGTTGTATTATTTTCGATATATACTGTTTGGGTGTCGTTTGTAATAGGAGTTACCCCTTTTTATGACCGAAAAAATAAATGGGGACATCGACGGAAACGGTTACAGGAAACAAAGAAGTGGACCGAAACGCAATGACTGATTACAGGAAAATCGAGTCAGATTGTCTGAAAATAAAAATCGTAAACAGCAACCTGTCCAGATGATCATTACTTGAGGTAAAAAATTTTAGTCTCTGATTAAATTAGGGAGGAATAAAAACTTCCCACAAAAAAGACGTATACCTTAAGAAACATCTGTCAAGGAAAATTTTAAATTTATGAAATTATATAGTAGGGTGACGGAGGACCTGACACACCAAAGACTTCTCTTTAGTTGGTAATTAGAATGACTCCTAAAGAATGTATACTGTTACGATGAGAGAACGACGAGAGTTCTGAGAGAAACCGAAAAGTTTTGAAATAGCATTAAAGACAGTAACACCGATAGAAACTCAGGTAGATCAAACGTTAAAGAACTTAACGTAAAGAACTTATACATGTAAGTATAAAAAGTAGTGCGAAACCGGTCATGGAGAAGTTTCTAAGACGGGGAAAGATAGAAGTATAGGTCTAAACAATACTTGGTGTGATCACTTCAAAATTAAAGTCAATAACATGAAAATTCGAGGTCTTTAATATAAAGTAGGGAAAAATGTTAAAGATGAAGAAATAAGTATAAGAGAAGAACTACCCTGTAGTAAAAGAACCAAAGGAAATCAAGAAACAGGTACCAAGAGAAATCAGGAAACTTGTATAAACGATTGTCAGTAACCGATCACTTTCAGGCTACAGACGAAAGAATCTCTGTCAAAGACGATTAAATAGAAAAAAGAGGGACACTGACCTTGTCTTAAGGAACAGAGAAAGGTGTGGAATAGTGGAAGACAACTTTTATAAGAAGACGTATAAAATAAAGACTTATAAAATGACACCGTTGAGATCTTTGGTATGAGAAAAGAGGGGCTCAACACGACGACAAACGACCCCCAACAAACGAACAATTACTGAGAAGATTTGATAAGACTACAGATGCAAGAGACAGTGTACACTAGTGGCTTTAGAGACAAGATACTTGAATCATCCTTCGGTCACGAACCTTTCTTAAAAGAATTTAAGGACCTCGGTTCCTTTCTTTTCTTTCGAACGTTAGAAACATCTAACAGAGACACAACCCTGAAAGAACGACGACTCGGTCCTGTAAATGTCGACACGGAATCGGAAGTGAGGGACAACACACCTCCCACTTCTAGTCGGTCTCCACTTTTGCTTCGGAAGAGTCCGAAAATGATTCTTACGTACATATCCACCCTTACCCAAACTGGAAGAACTAAGAGGTCACATGTGTTCTCGAAAAATTTCGGGAAAAGAGTATATAGAGTGTAAGGTCAGAGAAGAAAGGGTCCTCAGAGCCAGATAGATAATGAACAGGAGTGACGAAAGGGAACTGGGTTCTACGACGCCGGTTATAAGGACGGAAATTCATGAAAGTGACTTTCGAGAGGTCTGGAACTTTACGAGGTTCGGTTTGTTTTGGTCACGGTCGGAAACACAGGTAGTAACTCCGTCGACGGTCGGTCCAACTTCGGAGTCTGGTGTCAAAAGACAAATTATCCTTCCGCAAATAACGAGGAATACCATGAACGGTGTGATTGGACCACAAGTCCGACGAAAAAAGTACCGAGGACTGTAAGAACCCCCACCGCCTTCTATCTGTCCGCTTCACTTTGCAGTGCCACGAGAAGGGTGTCGCTCTGCTAAGTGAAGAGGTCGATCCGAAATGGAACCGATCAAATGTAAAAACTGATCTAGGATGGTCTCAAGACACTTTCAATTAAGACTGCTTAAAACGGTTGAATAAGCAACAAAAAGATCCACCTGTCAGAACCGCGAGGTGTCAAGTCGCACAAAGAACTTCAATGGCATGACAAAGTGTCGGGTCCGACAGTAGGTATAAAGAAGCAAACCAAAAACCGACGGGGCGTGTTGAACGTTCCTAGGGTTAAGGGACTGGTCCCTAACTTGGGTCCGGTACCATTATTTTCACGACTTAGGATTGGCGATTTGGTGTTCCGTGAGGGGACATTAGGTATAAAGACGGATTAAACTCGTCTTAGCCGTCGTTACAGCTCACAGTTAATACCCCCTCATACAATGATGGTCTCTTTAAGAAAAAAGTGAAGACCCCGTTTTCCTGAAGACTAGGACGTAAATGGAACTAATCCAGAGTAACACGACCGGAGTAGCCTTGTACTGTCCAGACTAATGTCCTCTTCCTTAGGACGGTAACTAGCTCCTTCGATGAGTATACAGCCCACCTCATGTGTGCGGAGACACGAAGTAGAAACTGAACAGAAGGAGGAGCGTGTATCTCGAACAATTTTAACCGAAAATTAGAAGATCTGAAGATCTGAAATTAGAGACTCTCTGATGAAACCGCCGTCCAGACCCCGTACATATAGTAGAAAATATGAATCGATAAGTGAGTTACAAATCTTATTGAAGTGTGTATGGGATACGGTCCTGCTTTTGTCCTTGACCTCTCTTTCCTTCTTGTTACATATACCAGTATAGGAGTATATCGAGTGACCGTCGTCTGTGACCGAAGGTCTATTTTTGTCAGATAGTAATACATTAGCACCCCGTTTCTGCGTGGGATTTTACTTTACCGTTTGCTGGATGTCGGTACTGAAAGCAGTTGTTCTGTTACAATCGTTGAAGGCATTGTATGTGAAGATAGAAGAGAGTTATCTGAGTACCTTGTTATAAGACTAAACACGGGAAGAAAAGATTCATTTTCGTCCGTTGAGACTTTGGGTTTACCTATAGATTTTTAGTCTCGTCCGGACAGTGACAAACTAGTCTGAAGAATTAGGTTACAATTGTACTTTTGGTCAGTGACGTATCACACAAGGAAAGAAACGATTTTCCAATACTTGTTGTTACTCGGTTCAAGATGATTGAAACACTTTAGAGTAACCAATAAACTTCACCTTCTCTTTCTTAATCGTGGACAAAAAAATCATTTTAAATGTGTTTTCGGTAAACCCCGCCCCACGATTTGCCGGTCACTCATATAAATTGGTCCTGACTCATTTGTGACCTAATGATGGAAAGGTATCAACCCATCTTTTAATCTGTTTTGGATATACTTCCTCTTCAAAGGATACCCATCCTGTACTGGCATTAGAGACTCACTTTTCTTTGTTCTCCACTCGGGATATTAGTGGGATGTAAAGACTCGGTGAAAGGTCTCTTACGGAAGTATCACCCTCTTCAGACACCGGAGTAAAGTAACTCCTGTCTTTAAGTACCTCCGGTTCCGTCGATCTTACAGGTCCCGTCTATGGTCTCTCTTACTTCAGTGTTTTTCTTTCTTGTTGTCTTTATAAGTATCCAAAGATAAACTTAGAAACAGACAAGAAACAAGAAACGGACCACTTTTTCTTAGTGGTTCCTGGATATTTGATTCGTCAACAGTCTGGTGTGTCCCTATTCGTTGAATGATCAAGGTTCGTTACACCCCTCCCATACAACTTATAAACCTTGCCAGTCATTTATTGAGTTATCCCTTAGAATGATCCCCCCACGATTTGATGGTTTGGACCCTCCTGTTATAAATTGTAAAGATTGCCGAAATAACTCTATCGTAGGTGTATGGTGCATAAAGTGTGCAAATCTAGTATGTAAATCCGTCAAAGAGTTTTACGATTCACATCCCAATGGTACTTTCACTTTCGCAATCAGCGAGTCAAGACAGACTGAGAGACTTTGGGGTACCTGACACTCGGGCGGTTCGAGGAGGCAGGTACCTTAAGAGGTCCGGGACTCTTATAACCTCATCCGACGGTAAGGAAAGACGTCCCCTAGAAGGGTTGGGTCCCTAGTTTGGACCTAGACGATGTAAAGTCCGTTTAACAAATGACAGACTCGGTGGTTCCTTCGGGTGCAGCAGGGTCACCAAGGTGGGTTGTCTTTTATGTTTAGGTATCTTTGTTTGTTGCTTTAAAGTATCGTTGTAATAGGTGTTTATAGATTTTTCACCTTCGTTCAGTTTACTAGTATTCGACTAGTTACTTTTTTGTTTTACACAACATAGATACATTACTTTATAATAAACGTTATTTCACCTCACTTCGACCCTGCGTACGAGGTACGTTTGGACTACCAGTCACTCTCTTCGACTAATACTTTCTGTTGTTTAATATACTAAAGAAAAATACTTTACAGGTCTTGTCCGTTTACAGATCTCTCTTTTTCACCGACTCCCGACCCTTCCTCTTCCACCCCTTACTCCTTACTGACGATTAGACCCCTTAAGATTCAACAAGAATTCAATCTAATAACGTCACTAACATGTTCAGATACTTATATGATCCTTTGTGAGTTGACATGTAAGATTTACCCACTTAATATACAATGTACTTAATTTAAAGTTATTTCGAAAAAAAAAAAGAGTACTCAAAATCCCTCGTATTTTTGACCTATATTATGGACTAAGACATAACCTACGAGTGTTTGTTTATTTACTTAATAATTTCTACCAATCTCTTTAAACTTATATCTTACCCGTAATAACTCTGTTTCTTATAACTTATAACTGAATCTTCGTATTTCTATCTGTAATGAAGAGGGTTTATTCTTTGTTCAATTGTTGTCCTCCTTTTTTTCATCGATTTGTACATATGAGTAGATTAAAACCGATTCAAAAATTTTATTGTCCATTCACACACACGCATAGATGTGTTTCTAAACCTTCCTGTATACTATATTCTTGTACGATAATTGACACCAATTAAGACCTATTATCTTCTACTACAAAAATAAAAGAGTAAAAAGAAAAATTTTTAAGAAATGTGACATGTATATAAATAAAATTCTAAAAAAAATGAACACATATAAAATTTTTACGTTTCATATCTCTTGTTTCACTGTTCGAGAGTGTGTGGGTTGTATGACAAAGTTGTTAATAGTCGTCTCAAATAAGACAAAGTCAACTTGAGTGGGAATACGAGGAACACAATAAACCTTCGTTTAATTTTACAATAAAAATTAAGTTTCTAATAGTAGTTGAACTATGAATTAATTGAACTACACCTACGTGTCTTCTTCCAGACAATGTATGTGTAGTTAGACGTCAACTCCTATCTCATTCCTACACCATCTACCCACCTAGAAAATACTATCTTTTCATAAGTACATCTTAAAAATTTAGTACGTTTCGTCTTTCTATAGAAGAAAAATTTTTTCCCCGTAAGAAGGTATACATGATCTCCGTATTCCAAAAGGAGTTTAATCATCTCCACGTCCGTTTCTTCGACTTCCCCTTGACTTGATCTTTAGTCCACTACTCAAAATGAATTGTTGTTATAGACTCAATGACGAATATCTCTAGTTCGTATAATAAGTGAGTTCGGTTATTAGAGAAACTCGTAGAGGATACACCGGGGGTAACAGGAGTGACGACCTCTATGTCATACTCAAGTAAAGGTGTAATCCGTTCTGAGAAACCACCGTTAATTACCACTGAGAGTACGTTTGATCGATTTGGTTTCTCTTCTACGTTGTCGAATGTGTTGTGTCTTAGGTCACTACCGGGACCGAAGTGCACGTAGACCTAAGTCTCCGATATTCTCAAAGCAATCTAGATCGAAAAGACAGAGAGGTACGTAGAGGAGTCGAGGTGAAAGGAGACACAACCAAAGGGAATGTACGTTTGAGAAAGTTATACGACTGGGGTTCGACGAGGCCTTAATATAGGAGTCGATGTCGTTCTGGTTCACGAGACCCATAGTGGAAAGGAGGAGATCCGGTCAATATCAGGGTAGAGTTGTCAGAGAACAAAATTTAGGTCACACGGAGTTCATGTTCCAGACCGTGTAATCGACGATACTTCCTCTAGTTTGGTCAGTTAGGATTTCCTTTAGTTAGGACTCATAAGGGACCTTCCTGACAACGACTTCGACTTGGAGGTTATGAAACTGGTGGACTACACTTCTTGGCTGAGTAACCTTTTCTGGGACTACGACCCTTTCTGACTTCCGTTTTCTTCTTCCTCCGCCGTCTCCTACTCTACCAATCTGTCGTAGCGACTGAGTCAAAACACCCAAAAATTTTAAACTAATTAAAGGAATAAAGGCAAAACCGACACGACTCAGAGACGCCGACGTGTCCGAAAAGAGATCGACATCCGTCGCCCCCGATGACAGGTCAGCGTCGCACAATCGAGTAGCGTCACCGAAGAGAACAACACCTCGTACCCGTGAGCCCGTGAGCCCGAAGTCGTAAACACCGTGCACCCGAACCATCAATGCCAAAGGTCCGAGATCTCGTGTCCGAACTACCGACACCGTGTGTCCGAATGAACGAGGTACCGTACACCCTAGAAGGACCTGGTCCCTAGCTCGGGGACAGAACACGTGACCGTCCACCTAAGAAATGATGACTCAGTGGCCCCTTTGGGAGAAAGAAACACAAAGTTTAAAAATAATTCTAAAAATTATTCATAATTACAAAAATATGAAAACTAGATAAAAGACTTCAAAACCTTCTTTAGGTACCGGGTAACTGAGTACGACCATAAGATCCGACTAAAGGTTATTTAGTAGTAACTTACAAAGGGACAACTTGATAGTCACTAGGACGGACCCCTATGAAACGGTCCTGTTAGGTACAATAAGTGTGAATCGAGACTGCCCTCTTTGCCACGAACACAAAAGTCAATAGTAAAGTCCCCTTTTTACGAGTAAAGGGTGGAGAGAAAACGTCTTAATGAATCAAAGGCATAATAGGTTACCTTCCAACGTCTTATCGTGTCAAGAGAGGGGAGGGGCGGGGGGTCCCTGTCACATTTATAGAAAGATGAAAGAAAGAGGAGTTCCTCCATAAGATCTTTCTCTTGTATTCTACCACATTTTAGGGAGAATAGCAGGTAATCAACCCGAAGAACCTTTCAGTAGACCGGGAAGACTCGGAGTCAAGATTGTTGAGAAAAAAAATTTATATTCAAATAAATAAAATTAACCTCCAATTAATGAAATGTTATAACATAACCAAACCGGTATGTAGTTGTACTTAGGTGGTGTCCATATGTGCACAAGGGGTAGGACTTGGGAGGAGGGAGGAGGGAGGGGTATGGTAGGGAGACCCAGTAGAGTCACGTGGTCGGGGTTCGTAGGTCATAGTACGGAGCTTGGACCTGACCGCTAAGCAAAGAATGTACTATAATATGTATAAAGTAACGGCAAGAGGGTTTAGTAGGGTGGGAGCGGGAGAGGGTGTCTCAGGTTTTCTGACAAGATATGTAGACACAGAGAAAACGACAGAGTGTATGTCCCAATAGCAATGGTAGAAAGATTCAAGGTATATATACACAATCATATGACATAACCACAAAAAGAAAGACCGAATGAAGTGAGACATATTATCCGAGGTCAAAGTAGGTGGAGTAATCTTGACTAAGTTTACATAAGAAAAATTACCGACTCATTATGAGGTAACACATATACATGGTGTCGAAAGAATACGTAAGTAGACGACTACCTGTAGATCCAACAAAGGTACAGGACCGATAATATTTGTCACGACGTTATTTATAACCCCATGTGCATAGAGAAAGTTAAGACCAAAGGAGCCACACATACGGGTCGTCACCCTAACGACCCAGTATTCCGACAAGATAAAGGTCAGAAAATTCCTTAGAGGTGTAACAAGAGGTATCACCGACATGATCAAACGTAAGGGTGGTTGTCACATTCTCCCAAGGGAAAAGAGGTGTGGGAGAGATCTTAAATAACGAACATCTGAAAACCTATCGTCGGTAAGACTGACCGCACTTTACCATGGAGTAACACTAAAACTAAACGTAAAGAGACTATTACTCACCACAACTCGTAGAAAAGTACACAAACAATCGGTGTACATACAGAAGAAACCTCTTTACAGATAAATCAAGAAACCGGGTAAAAAACTAACTCAGTAAATAAAAAGACTTTAACTCGACGTCCTCAACGAACACATAAAAACTCTAATCAACAAACAGTCAACGAAGTAAACGATAATAAAAGAGGGTAAGACTTTCGACAGAAAAGTGGAACGAATATCAAAGGAAACAAAACGTCTTCGAAAATTCAAATTAATCCCTCTGTCATTACTTGGAAAGGGTATTTCATCAACCCTCCTCATGCCTGTTATTCCAAACATCTCAAGATTGTTATCACGGCCCCTGTCTGTGTACAGTGGAAAGGAGGAGGTTACCGTGTGGTGTGAGTCTAAAAAAAGAAATCCATAGTGAAATGAACACACTCGTTAACAGAGAGAATAAAAAAGTATTTAGGGAACTCGAACGACTTATGTTACAGAAAAGTACCTCTCCCTAAGGTTGGTCTCTGAGCGTCGAAATGTTTTACATCATTGAAACTATGAGGATAGTGGTTTGATACTTTGTTTGTTGATTATTGGGGTGATATAAACTCTGACACAATATACTAAGGATAAAGATAAAAGAGTAAAATGTTCACTCGTTTGTCCAAACATCTACGATTTTTGAGAGACGTTTAAGTAAGTCGACCACTCACCAGTCGAAACAGGAATTCGGGTCTAGACTACTTCGACCTGTGGGTCGGGGAGACTGAGTTGACGTGTAGACACGTCACGGATCCAGAAACCGTAGAGTGGGACCACGTCACAGTTTTCTCGTCCGATTCTACATCTCAGAAGTTCCAGGGTGTGGAGCACCATGTCCACATAACGTGACACCCTCACCTCCACATGTACGAAGGTCCCCCTTTTGGACCCGACACTCTGAAGGAGAGATCGAGATGTCGGGTCAGTTAACACATGTTTATTCGAGAACAAGATCATGGAGACACACCACGGGTAAGAGACAAGAACCAGGGAGGAGACTCCCAGCAAAAGTACAATACCAGTGTCCAGATCGGACCTAAGAGACACATACAAAACGAAACCCAGAGTCCAGACACTCGGTGTTCCTGTGGGGGAGGAACGGGAGTATGACGTGACTCCCGAAACTACAGAGTCGAGGAAGAGTCGAGACGGACGGTCTATCAGGTCAGTTTGAGATATTTAACAACACCCGTGCACAAAAGGGCACAAGAAAACGTTTCATCGTAGTACGAAGTAAAGAACTCTAAATTTTAAATTGTCGTACGGATAAGGATGTCACCCTTTTGTAAAAGATAGGGAAAGGTGACTGAAAAGCGATGAAATCTGGAAGTTCTAAAGAGAAGAGTTATCGTGACCCAGTAACGTTCGGGACGGGTTAACGTTCTCTTGTCTCAGGTTAGATTCAAATATTTTGTTCTCACATAGGGAATCACGACCCACCTCTATCCCCTTGACGGTCCGTAAATAAACTAGGAATCTAGACCTAAGTTTTTCTCCGTTTTTTTTTTTTTTTACGTGGAGTCTCGGTCTGTGGTCCTTTACTCACATCTTCTTGTACTTCGTCCTGAGATTTAGGTCTGGTACGTCGACCTCTTAGTGCATTGTAGTAACACTGAGACTCTCCACCTCTACTTCCGTGGATTGTCTCCCTCCGTTTCCTCCAATCTGGTCCGGGACGGACAGGACATTATGATCACTTTTTTCAACGACAGCAGAATGTTTACAATGAGAAAAACAGAAGGTTTACCTATAAACCATATATAAACATATGGGTACAATTTCTACCCTTGAAACTCTAAGTTCCTCCAATCTATTAGACAGGTTACGAGATCTCTGTTACTCTCCGGTTCTAAATCTACAACTAAACAGACTAAGGTCTTGAGTGTGACTAAAAGGTCTCTATGACATAGATCCCCCGATGTGAAGTCATAATAGGTACCTTTGATTCTACCAGAGATTGAATTACTTGACAACCCCGTCCTGTAAGGACTACCTGTCTCACGAAATGGTTCCAAGAAGAGTCCACTACCACCAGGGAATACCCGGTTCCTCTGTTCTGACCATAACGTCCTCGAGTGTGTGTATCTATTACCCAATCTTGATCTCCCGAACTGGGACCGACTCTACAAGATAAAACCCGGGGAATCTGGACCGTTTATCGAAGAGGAAGGAATAAAGGGGTAAAACTGTAAAATGGGGGGAAGGTCCGAAGGAGAAAGTATAGGGGCATTGTACAGACGGTACTAACCTCTTCCAAGTATACGAAAGGGCACAGGGAGGTTCGAACATTAAGGTGCCCCGTACGAGATTTTTATTTTACTTTGATAAGACTTCATTCTTATAAGTAAACGAGTCTCGATTCGAAGACCCCTCGAGGTCCGTCAGTGGCTGTGTAAACGTCTCTGGACAGGGTGAAGAGTGTCGTGACGGTGGATGAGGGGCATGGAGCTTTGGGAAGGCGGACGGAGACCTCGGGGTTTACTGGTCACGTCTAAGATAGTCGGAGGTAAAGTAATTTCTATTTTACATGACTCACTTCTAGTTTTGGGTCTTTAGAGATTCGTAGGGATCTCGTTACTACCCTCGAACCCTCGGTCGTCACTTACTACCCCCACCCTCCACATCCCGTCCCTCCGACACTCTTCTTTAATATCTCTTCATCTAACACCAGTATTCTCCTGTAAGATTATCAGACTCGACGGACTCCTACTTTACTTGGTAAAACCTTCCGTCTCTCAAAGAACAATGACTCTCCCGACGTCTTCATGAATTTCGCCGTCCCCTTCCCGAGTGCTGGACGGCGGGGTTTTTGGACTGGGGGTCCAGACGTGTTACCCCTGTCCCAAGACCCTTTATTGATCAAGTACATGAACTGGCACTTCCTTCGACAATTGGTTTAGTCAGGACAGTAGAGGTGAGTGGTAAGGTTAGACCTGAAGTACTCTCGTTTCCTGACGACCCCTGACGTAAGGGATCGTAGTCACTCGACCCACCGTCATAATTAGGTCGAATGTTCCCCGTCTCCTTACTTACTTCGATTCGTCCTATAAACCGTCCTAAACTTTCTCATCCCAGTCGAGACGAAAGACTATTCTCATGTTCCAGTTCAGTATCTGGGGTGACTCCCCCACGACACCAGGTCCACCCCCAGACCTTGAAACTTTTCCTTCTTACTACACGAGGTCTGTGTCTACCACACGTCCTCCCACCTCTTTCACAGCCCTCACCCGTCTCAAGGAAACAAGGGACTAGGACGGTAACCCGCACTCCAAGGATGTCTTCCAACCACAATGTCACGTGTTCCTCCTCGGACACACAGACGTGGGTGACTCCGTCCCGTTTACCCACGATTGAGAGGGACGTTCCCGACCCACTGACGCGAAAGATGACGGAAGGTGAGACTCTGGTGTCGTGGGATGTCGGTCTCCCTTATACCCTAAGCCGGTCTCAACACAATTTACATGAATCTCCACAGTCAGGAGTCAATTTTCGTCACCAACAGTTTCACATCGTACAAAGTCTTAATGGATCTACCGAAAAAGTTGGGGTCTATAGACCGGGGTAGGGGTCTTAAAGTCTGAGTCACCTAGATTTTACCCCAGACTCTTAGACATGAAGATTGCTAAAGGTTCCAGCGACTACGACGACCAGGTCCCTGGTGGAAAACTCATCGATACCAGATTTCATTGTGATTCTGTTTCTCGTGGGGTCCTTCATCACAAGCTAAAGGAGGTATGGAATCAGAACTAAAGTCAATGGTACGGTTCTCGATCTCTATAGGGTCATTTGTTCTGTCTTAGGGACCACAGTCACTGAAGAACAGATCTTCATGTACTTACCTGACAATGTTCCGTCTCATGACGGTTCTCTCCTCATCAAAAACCCTCACTACTCGAGTTCTCGTACACACGGACACACACGACTCTGTATGTCAGGACCCCTGTGATCTTTTTCAAAGACTTGGTGTACTGGAACTTTAGTCTTCTACTAAAATTCTAGTCTTTTGGAACGTAGTTGAGACCCTAGACGGAGAACCATCGACCAACTGGAGTCCACTCTATTAATCCATGAACCTCGGAGTCTAAGAAGTAGTCAGTTTGTCAGGACTCGGTGAGTGATGGTGCCTGTGCTCGTACAAGATCCGTACCCCGATACCTCTCATTCGGACTGTCGGACAGCGACAAGGGTTCCTCGAGAATGAAACGATCACCGACACACTGACCCCTGCCCTATGGTGGTGTGTCTCCGTATTTGTTCTATTCGACACTGTTTTACGTTTGTCCTGTTGCTTCTGTTCCTCTGTGTCTCTTCGTGTCTCCCAAAATCCCTTCCTACAGATCTGGAGGGACTGGTGGACTCCAGACCACCGCGATCACCACTTCTTGGACGGACGGTTACGTCCTCTGTATTCTCTACACCCAAACTAGGGACCCAACTCTTCAGGGGGACCTCCTCCCGTACTGTTGGGTGACGTCATAAGAACGGACCTCTTAGGGTACCTGTCTCCTTGGACCGTCCGATGTCAGGTACCCCAGCGTTTCTCAGCCTGTGCTGACTTCACTGAATCGTGCGTGCGTGACTGACTATTCTGCTGATGTAAAAGGTATATCATCTCATCTATTCACTCAATTTATTGACTACCGGTTGATAGTTGTTTTACAAATAATAGAAGTGATAGAAAGACAAATACTGTGAATGTAACAATAATGTTACTAATGTCATTGATATTACGGTCCTTACGTTCGTATACTCACTCCGGGTCGTCTCGTACGGGAGGGTCCGTGTAAGTCTTTCCAGAATTCAGTCATCGTCACTTCGTATCTCGCAAGTCGTCGGTACTTACTGTTGGGAACTCTAGACCCTTGTCTAGACACCTCATCCGACCTGGAACCTACAATAGGAACCCTCGGTCCCCTCTCTAGACCCATTGTTGCACTGTACGAGTATAAACACAAAATCCTTTTCGTGGACAGAAAAGTAGAAGAAGACGAACACCGTACCTCTCACCCCCTCCACTCGTTCTGACACCCACCCCCTCTACGATCGTCAGACGTGACCCTTCCCGGCAACCCCGTCCACCACTGTCTCTATAAATTCTCCTCACTACTCGTCGACGCCTAACCTGACCTGTCGTTTCTCCGAGTCCGGTACCTCCTTCGGGCGACACTCCAGTGCTGTTCGGAGAGGGTGAAGGAAAATTTAATGTTCCTCTGATGTTCCTTCTCCTGTCCCCTCCGTCCCGAACCCCCTTGGACGACACCCTACAGTTCGTCCACTGAGACGGTGCACCCCGAAGAAAGACAGTTTGTCCTATAAAAGGACGAAGGGTCCCTTCCCATAACACTCCCGGCTCAGTCTACCGTCCATACTTTTCGTGAAACCGTTAACATTTTGTAAAAAAGTTTACACTCCACGATAAAAATAATGGGAGGTGAAGGAACATATCTTACACTGGGTTATTAACCTACTGTCATAGACCGACGAGGTCTCCGTCGTTGTTTCTTCCTCTACCGGAGACCTGGTCCGGACTCGATCGGGGGGTCCCCGGGTCGGAAGGGTTGTTACGGGAATTATACAGAGAGTAAATTTTACTGAACGGTCCGTTTCGACACATGTAGTAGTCTCCTTTCCGTCGTTGGAGTCTACTAAGGCACCGACGTTTTTTTTATTAGGGGTAGTCGAGATTACCCTCGTTTCTACCGTTACTGTACTAATGGCTCGTAGAAGGGTACTAATTCGACGTGTCCCGTCGACCGAGAACTACGTTTGTCCGTGAGGGTCGTCCCCGTAAGGGACGTGTTTCGTAATTGCTCTTGAATTCTATTTAAGGAGAAGTGACCCGTAACCTTTACTTTTGGATAAATCCTATTCGGACCCGCACTTCATGGCATTTTCAATAAAATGAGTATCGACTAGGGAAGGAGGTAGGGAAGGAGAGAAAGAAGGAGGACGGGTAAAATAAAGGGAAGGAGGAGGACAGGGAGTCCAAAAAGGTAGAGGCTGACACTTTAGTCTTTCATTTAGGGACCCCGTATGTGCGGCTACGTAAATCTCGGGTCGTCAAATGACTGGCCCCACAGGTCCTCTCGCAGTCCGTTGTAGGACGTCTTGAGACGTACTTATGACACCCACTCTTGGTACCCTTTGGACGCCAGTGTCCGTGTGGGAACGAAGACAGGGAACCTCACACTACGTGTCGCCCTGTGTACCGAGACGGTAGGAACACACACATGTATGCACACGGGACACCCGGTCGTACCGAAGGGCAGGAGAGAGAGGTCGGTTCGTAGAACTCCTGAACGGGTCTTGTATCACTGATGGAGATGTCACTCAAGGGGACTCCAAAGTTTTCTTAGACGTTTGCGACTGTTGGAGTAAACGACACTTCCTAAAATATAGTTCTGAGGATGTTCCTGGTGTCGTTTTACCGAGTCAGAGGTTAACGTATGTATCAACACCCACACTAGAAGGGGAGAGGAAGTGAAGGGGATCACTACTCGTCCGAATACACAGGGTCGAGTTGAGGGGTATCGTGACGAGAATTGAAGAGACTGGTTTTAGTGCTTGGGACCTCCTCCAGGACCTAGAGAGACCCATGTCTGGGACCTGTCCGAGGGGGACGAGTCTCGACGAAACGGGAAAGAGGGTTCTGGAACCAACCTTATCCGATAGTTGAAGAGGGGTCTCCAATGGCGGAAAGGTCCTAGTCTGTCGTAAGTAAGTTCCGACGTGACAACTGAAGATATCCCTAGCGACAGCAGCACCGTTCGGAGTCATGTGTCGACCGTAAACGTAATCAAGTTATTTACAAATGACTAATCACTAATCACCCCTATGTTTACTTTTATTCTGTGTCGAGGATGGATATTCTTTTGGTGTGAGATCCCCTTTCTCTTGTATATTTGTTTGTTCAGGTCCTCTGACGCACAGGAAACATTAAATCTCTACAATCGTAAATACCTAGTAGAGACCTCTTCGGTCCCACCTTATCTCAGGACTGAGTATTAAGGACCCCTAGAGTGTAATAATGACTTTCACCTTTATTATAACGTTCGGAATGACACTAGAAGTTCATAGACATTCGTGAGCAAGGTAATGTTTCGAGTCCTTTGACTCCGGATTTCGTCAATTTCCTGAACGGGTTCCGGTTTGTAACTGTTTCGTGGTCTCGATATTTAGGTTCGGAATGGACAAACTGAATTAATCGTAGGTTAATTTTATTTATATAAATATAATTTTTTTTTTTCAGAGTGAGATGGGGTCCGACGGGAAGAGACTACGGGAGGAGAAACCTACCCCTGAACGATAGTCGGATGTCGCACCACCTCCCACTGGGAAAAGTCCAGTCGTAGTACGTTCTGACAAAGTCGAAGACTTTAGGCCGTCGTAGTCTGTACGCTGTATTGTTCCCTTGTAAAGGAGGTAAGTCTCCCAGTAATTGTCTTTACTTTCGGCCGTCGAGTAACAATACGTACTCCTTTGTTGTATTTACCTTTTTAGATACTTCTAGTATAGGTATGCAGAGACCCCTTAAGTGTCACCTTTGTTTACCCGGTCTCACACTTCCCCATTACGAAGTGGTTACCCTTGGACCCTTGGTAACTTGGTTCGAGAGTCGTTTTACTAGGCAAGACAAACCGTATTTTACTTAATAGACCGTTTTGTCTCATTTCCGTTGACTTGGTGGACGAGGAGCAGACATTCTAGATACCTACTCCCTACTGAAGACCTTCTACTTCCTGAGGAATTCGTATAGGGAGACCCGTATACCTCTCTACGAACCTTCTAAGAAGACGTCCATCTGCTTCACCGAACCGGTGTAGGGACGTCTGGATCGTCACAAACCTCTAGTCTCAAACAAAATGTAAGAAACCCAAGAAAGACTTCTACCATAGACCTTCGACTCCGGTGAGGTCCCTCGACCTGTACCGTAAGTAGTACTATGGATAATCTGGTTCCCGACAAGTCGTTCGGGACCAGGAACGACTGTTTTCTTGTCAAGGATCAACTAGTCCCCTACAAACCAGGAACACACGCACGAGTCAACGAGTCAGCACAGACTGAGAAACGTGGGGGTACCTGACATCGGGCGGTCCGAGGAGACAGGTACCTTAAAAGGTCCGTTCTTATGGACCTTTCACCGTCACCCAACGGTGAAGAAGAGCTGGGTCCCTTGAGCGCAGAGACCGTAGAGGACGTAACCGCCCACCTAAGAAATGGTGACACGGTGGACTCTGAGTAAGAGAGGGATGAACCCGTATTAGGTTCAAAGGGGGTTTAGAGATGAACCCTTAGGGTAGGACGAACAGGAGTCTTTTCACAGAAAGAGTACTTCTTGACTAACTAGGCAAGCACAGTTTGGTAGTCGGGGGAAGGGGAGTCCCAGGAAAACGTCTGTGATATCTCATACTTGGTGTCTCTCCTTTAAAAAAGGGAACGGGTAGTAGACACAAGTGAAACATGTTATCGTGGTTCCAAAAGACTCTTCTTGGAATCCTTTGTACTATCAAGAGAAGAACGACGATGACGACGATTCAGCGAAGTCAGTACAGGCTGAGACGAAGTCTAAGTCAGTAAAATATGTTCTCTCCGATACCCTTCGAGATATTTTATCATACTGAGGTAGAGAAGAATTTTAATTTTTATCCTTAATATTACTACTTAAATGAAAGTAGCCTATAAATTTATGTACATGACATAATTTATGAAAAGTGTTTAATAGAGTAAATTAACGGTTTCCATGTAGATACTTGTTTTATGAGAATAAGGGTAAAATATCCCTGACTCTTAGTTTCCCGGATGTCATGTCTTGATCCACGAATGTGGGTCTACAGAGACGGAAGTTTCAGAAATAGGAAATGGTGATGCAAGACACGACGGGGTCTTCCGGCAAAAAAAAAAGGTCTATTTGTTATGGTTACTCTCCTAACTTACGTGACTCTACACGAGTCATTTCTCGTAATAAATTAGTACGAAGTAGAATTGTACTTTTCGCAACAATTCTAAAGGTTCATGTTAACGGTGATGGTCGTCCATATAGGGAAGGACTGGACATCCAAGCCTTGTCCTGTGCGTACGTCCCGACTTCGTCATCACACCAACCACCACCACCCCGACCACTATAACTACTGCCGTCACAAATGACTCTCTGATCATCCCCACTCCACAAAAGGTACACAACAGAGTAGATTAAGCATGTCGAAACTATTTCTCACTCACAATAAAAGTAGGGATAAGTATGTCTACACCTTGGACCGTTTCTCTGGATGGAACGGTTTCCAGTATGGTGTTCCTTCACCATTGTGCCCTAAACTTCGGTCTGAGTGGACTTAAGAGAATTTTCTTTTCGCAAACGAACAGAGAATTCGTTACCGTCCAACGGATGGGACCCCCCGCCCGGTCGGAGGTTGGGTCGTCTCGGGTGAACCTATCGAGTCTGAAACTTTCCTGAACTACGAAAAGAAAGTTCCAGTATATGTGTGCACTTTTTCGTTCGGGGGAACAGGTAGACAGGGTGATGGAAGATTTTAAGGTTTATAGATTCGGATACTTCGAGACGACAGTCGGTGTCTCGAGAGGACGTTCTCCGACCGGGCCCTTCTCTCAGGGTGTTCCGAGTAACTTCGTCGCACCCGTAACAAGATACACCTTGAGATATCTGGTTCTCATCTAATTCCGAGGTTCTATGTGCTTAAAGTTTTAACTTCGTTATTTTGTGTAACAAAAAAGAACCGAACGTTAACGGGGAATTAACCTGGTACTTATCGTTAATGTGATATTTCGGATTGTCCTTAAACACCCATTAATCTCATACAGAACCCACCACCCAAGATTACCTCTTTAGGCCGATTAGTAACTCGCTGAAAGTGGGAGATGGTTCACTATCTTAGTAGTGCGTTGAGGATAGTTAGTGAGTCTCTTTAACACTCACACTAAAATTAAGGACGATCTCATCCTGATTCTTCCGACCGTTTGGTGAGACGGGTCTTCCGAGACGGACACAGGAACGTCTTCATCTTTTTTGTCTTCGTTTCCACGCAGACACCAGACCCTTGATTGTCCCAAGCCAGACATCAACTAAGCGTGTGTAAGTCAGGAGCCGTGTCGAAACACCTCTCGTATCGAAATGTGGGTAACGTGTCGAGTTCCGTGACTCTGAACCTCACTAAATGGGTTTAAGTAGATCGATCATTCACTGTCTATGTCTTAAATTCAGGTATACACACTAAATCCAGTTTGAGTTTCAAGTACTGGTAAATTGACATGTTAACTAGTTTTAAATAACTCATGGGTGATATCCGTCGTCGAAAGGTCTGTAGTACACTAAATTGTGAAAATTACCCGTGTAGTTCGTCCACAAAAATAGTGTAGAATGTTTGACCTTTCGTCTTCGTTTGCCCTTACCGCCTTCGAGGATAGGACCTGGTAGTGGTCGAGGGTGAGAAGGGTAGTGTGCGTGCGTGGTGTATGGTGTAAAGAAAAGGAGAGGTAGAGACAAAAGGTAATTGACTTCGATGTAAAACCCCAAAGGGAGTTTACGTCCGGTACTCGGTCGTTATGTTCTCTATTGGATCCTTCGTTGTGATCCTCCTCCCTCTTTACTGTCTTCCTTCCCTTCCGTCGGTTCTTTCCTATTCAATCACTCCGTAGACACTTAGAATCGTGGACCCAAACCGGAGTGGTTCTTCACTCCATTGTCAGATCTGGTGTGTGTCGTCCTAATTGAGTGGCTCCTTGTCGGAGCCACTCGACTCAAAAGTAGATAACTGAAGTCGTCAGCACCAACCCCTCAGGGTCTTCACCTTTTCAATTAAGAAGGTACGAAAGTCGTATACCGTTTCTATCGTCTTTCTCAAGAGCTTGTTCTCTTCCGGAAGGTGTTTTATTAAGTCCGTGTTCACCATTCCCGGTCGAGTTGTCGTTACCTTGTTTGATCAGAAGTTACTTGGTCCTTTATTCTCCGTGGTGTTTCTTATCGAAACCTTCTATCTGGACCGCTCCAGAAGAACGGCACAGTGACAGACCTTCACTATGTCACCCCGACTACGAGTAGTAGAAGGTAAGTCGGTCCGGTTGAGTGTACACTCGGTCCCTCTGACTACGAGTGTAGGTCTCACCTAATCTTCTAAGATCCCCATTCTGAACAAACTAGGGTCGTGACGTGAATAGACCGGACGTAAACGACGAGTTCCGTCACTCAGTGGATGTGGGACTTTTGACGGACTTTTGGTTTGTCATTTTCCGTCAAAGACCAGATCGGTTTTATAGTTTAGTAAGAAGTCTACTTTTGTCGTTTCACATTACACATTGAAGAGACAGGTTCCCCAGTACCCAAAGAAACTTTTAGATAGTTTTAAAGGGTCGAGGTAGGGTCTTTATGTATGTTCTATCTTTTTCTGTACGATGTCTTTCGTTTTCCCTATGAAGATAGACCCTCGCAATCATCCATTTGTGTTCATGTAAATTAGTTAAACGACCCAAAACAGATGCTACTCGTAAAGACTCAGGATTAGGACCATCACTACATTCGGACACACCTGAGTCTTCTTTTTGTAGGACATACCGCAGATACTTACCGACTCCCGGTCGATTCTGGGAACAGGACATAGGACCAAGGGTCGTCGTAGTCCTGGTGTACGGAGTCGTCTCTGTTCTCGTAAAACACTTAGTAAACGAGTCAAGTCGAAACCCGGTATCCAAAGGAAAGTACAGTCACAGGAAGGTCTTTTACTAAATCCAGTTCGACCTCGTATTTACGACTGACCAAATAAGGTTCGAGAGTTCATACGTTTTGCTCACTGTCTTTTATGTTCAGGTCAAACCTCAATGAATTGGGCTGATTCTCTGCAATCAGAAAGTACCTTTTGTATGGTTAGACGACTGTAGAGCCTAAACTTATAACCGAACGAGAAAAACTTTTTCCCTTGGAGACGGATCTCCACTATATCATAGATGGTGGAAAAATGTTAGCTTAAGGATTTGAACTGAACGAAGGGATGATACGTCGTATTCATTCTTGATATTCGTGTCCCTGGGTATTGACCGAACTGTAACGGGGTACAGGAGTAAAAGTAGAGAGAAATAAGGGAGGGCGTTATAAGGTCCTGTCTCTTAACACAGGACCTCGAAGTTTTCCCCTCAGTAAGATTTAGATGAAACACGGTTCCCCGAGAAGGTGTATTTTTATCTGAGGCTAGGTGAGTCCGAGACTCACTGGCTTCTCCCTAGTGAATTGGCGTTCAAATGACGTCTCGAAAGTGGGGCGATCCGAGGGAAGGGTACCTTCTCCTTAGACGACGGTAGACATACACTGTTCTCGTTCACCGATCCCCTGACAAACTCAGTGACTTATTCCTAAATAAGGAGGAAGTCTCCAATTTTTTCTCCATGTAAATACAGAAAAGACGTGGAAAGGACGAAAGAGAATGGAAGTAAACAGGAGTTATTTCATATATCAATAGTTGTTCGGAGAGTTTACAGTACGTCGTTCCCCTGTGTTGTCACTGTCCTTTTATTGTTCTTGAGGTGGGGGAGGAGTGGGGGAGGATCGAGGACAGTGTAGTGGGAGCTCTAGTCTTGTAACACCTCTATGGGTGTGTACCCGAACCCTTGGTCGGTCAAGACTAGTCTCTTGACTCGAAGTCAGAGGGTCACACTGGGGCCCGTTCAGGAGAGGGTCATAAGGGAGTTTCACCACTGTGAGTCTAGACAACCCCAACAACTCTTCAAATGAACTTTATTGTATACACTTTATGACCTACGTAATATTGACAGGTTATCCACACTCCCGAGATCTCAGGGTCTTCAGATAGAGTGAAAGGGTACGGGGTACAATTTCATATTGGTGTGATGACAACTAGGGTGTTTTCGTCCGTTTCTCTGTGTAAAGACTTTCCTACATACTGATATCCTTTGTATGGACCGGAGGAATATGGAATAACTCTGATACTATCCCAAAAGTCCATTTTATGTTCCGCAGGTCAATTTATACCAAAATCAAATTCATTAAGGTTTGACCGTATCCTATGTGAACATGGTTTTTAATAAATAACGAATAGACTTAAAAATTAACTTACCCGACTTGACATAACGCTAAGTGATTAAGACCGTCGGATGAAAGTGCACATAGAGTACTGAGAAGTAAACGGAATGGACCAACTCGTTGCTATCCCCGAGTTCCCGTGATCAGTTTAATCCAACCGGATTAAACCTAGGGTTCAGTACTACTGACAGGGCATATTAGAATTAGTACAACATCCGTTGTGACCTTTCTAGAATTGTTCGAAGTCCGTTCATCTGCGTTCATAGAAAAAATACTATACATTTAAACGGTTCTCGTCATGTTATTGTTTTACTTTTGTCTTGTCGATCTTGGTCTATTTGGTGTAATGGAGAAGTAAGTCTCCGTAGTTAGATATTCCCTTTAAATCTTCAAAACAGTATTCTCACACCTCTATATGAAAATACTATACATCTAAACGGTCGTCGTTATACTTTCGTTTTACTCTTGTCTTACCGACCTTGGGTATCTTACGAACGATGAAGAGATAGGTCCTCGTAGTTAGAGGTTTCTTTAAAAGTGTATAAAACAAAGAAAATTCTTATAAAGAAACAGAGACGATAACATTCTTTGGCCTCTCGTTTTGAGGGGTTTCCTGTCTACTCTAGTCAGGTTTGTCTTTTAAGTCACACAGGAAGATTTCCGGACTAAACACCGACAGGAAGAAAATCTCCGTCCACCAAGAAACCTGTCCCCATCTCCGTTCATCTGAGAGTCTTCCTACACGTAACCCTTGTAGACTCTAGTATCCGATTTAGGATATTAGATCTACAAAAACTACGTAAAGGTTCATATGGTAAGAGAACACATTCGACGGATAACGACACATGGTTGGTGTGGGAAAGAGGTGTGTGTGTGTGTGTGTGTGTGTGTGTGTGTGTGTTGAGTTTTTATAATAGAGAGTGTTAAGACGTCTAGTGTACTCGAATCGACCTCACGAAAAAGAGGAGTACAATAACCGACCTTAACGATACCATTGGTTCGTTCTAGGATACCCCAGAAGAGTCTTGTCTAGGGTGGGAGTACAGAACACAGACGGAAAACAGACTTCTTTTTGATATCAGTTTCTTATTTAAATTAACCTCTTTACGTTTTTCTTTCCTTTCTTTACGTCTTTCTGTCCTTTTATCATTTTGTTCCATTTTATTATTATCCAATCGGTCATTTGTTCCTGAAAATCAAGGAAGAGTTCCCAATTCTATTATAAGACTCGGTACAGGAAACTCGACAAACCGTCTATGACTTGGGGGGGTGGTCGACCTTGGTCTTCCAACTACTACGACTGAGGGTTAATAGAGTGGTTGGTTAGTCTTCCTTTGGGTACTCGACTAGTACGTGCAGTGTTGAAAAATTCGTCATCGACGGACCTGTGGAACGAACCACGGGACGCTATTTACGACGTGAAAGGAAGTCATCTGACCGAAATGACGTGAACCTGTTCGTCTAGGTTCAAACCAAGTCATTGTGAATAGTCGTCATCCGAACCGATCCGACCTTGTTGTCTCTATTGTGTGGTTTTACCGACTACAAATGATCACGACGACCGACCCTCGAATGATCCTGACAGTTGATCTCTCACACGACCGCGTCCAGGAGATGGGTCTGATTGACGAGCTCTGAGAGTGTCAAGTCGGAGACCCGCGGTTCTCTTTCACAAAACTCACGTGCTTTCGACGTGTCGAGAATTCTAGGTCTGAACGTTTTATACGTTCCAGGGAAGGTTTCGTCTGGGTCTGGTCCGGTGTAAGGTCACGTCCCCTGATCTAGAATTTAGAACTAAGTCCTTTGTCGTTTTTGTTTGTTTTTACTAGTGGTAGACATGGGCGTCAAGTAGGACACCGACGTCTAGTAAACGTAAGGAGGGTGTACTTTTATGTGAGGGGATATGGGGTCCTTGGCATTTGTAGGATAAGTTACTATTGTAGTTTTAATCCAAACTTCAGGTCCTAGAATAGTGAATTAGTACAAGCTCTCACGTACTCTTTGAATGGGACTGTCCAGTAAGGAGCCCCCATCAGAAAATCTTGCCAAGAAGAACTGAACCACGACGACGACGATTCAGTGAAGTCAGCACAGCCTGAGACGCGTTGGGGCATCTACCGTCGGGTGGTCCGAGGTGACAGGGACCCTAAGAGGTCCGTTCTTGTGACCGCACCCAACGGTAAAGGAAGAGGTTACGTAGTTTCACCTTTCACTTTCACTTCAGCGAGTCAGCGCTGGGGTACCTGGCGTCGGGTGGTCCGAACAGACAGGTACCCTAAAAGGTCCGTTCTCATGACCTCACCCAACGGTAACGGAAGAGGGAAGAACTGAACTTCTGGATCCTTAATTTCTCTATGTTAGATTATTAGTCACTACCTTGTCCGTATCTTATTGATGATATCTTTGAGTACAAGTGTTTTCCTCCTTTATACTCCATACATTTGTAGTGAGAAGGTATCTTTAAGACTTCAGGTCGTGTAAAGTGCTGAGGACGAAACCCCCGTTCCCTACATGTAACTGATCCTGGACCAAAACGAGGGCGTCATCGAAACCATCTAGTCTAAGAGGAACAAACAAACAAAAAATTTATTAACATTAAGAAATAAAAACCGACACGTCCCAGAAGCAACGACACACTCAAAAAGAGATCAACGTCACTCACCCCTGACGAGAGACCGACACGACACCCCGAAGAGTAATGCCGCCGAAGAGAACAACGTCTCACGTCCAAGATCCCGTGTGTTTGAAGTCGACGACACCACGGGTCCGAGGTCTCGGATCCGAGCTTTCATCACCGTGCAACCCGAACGAACGAGACGTTGTGCACCCTAGAAGGACCTAGTCCCTAGCTTAGACACGGAGGACGTGACCGTCCACCTAAGAATTGGTGACCTAGTGGTCCGTTTAGGAGAGGAACCCAAAATTGAAACAACAGACTCGAGAACCAAGATGGATAGACTCGGCAGAGAGGACATAACTGACGTAAAAGAATAAAAGATATGAGAACTACGAGACTGTGAACGCTGGAAGTAGGAGTTCACTTATGGGGAGGTTCCGAATCTTTGTCGAAGGAAATCTCATGTGGAAACTATAGTTCGTTAGGTCTCAGGTATGGGGATTGGTAAAGGAAATAATTTAGAGTGTGATTCGGTTAGTAAGGAGATGGGATTTAGTGGGGTCTCGTTCTGTGAACTCTTAACCCCTGGGGGAGATATCGGATCTCGGGTACACTTTAATAAGTTTGTTAGATTAGGATTTGGATCGTACAAGATGAGACGAAGTAGGCAAAGAAGGAAGTTTTTGGGTTAATTCAGAGACCTAATATGGACGGGAAGAGACGGTAGACACCAAGAAGGGGTGTTCCGGGACGTACCGTAACATACGGAAGTCGAAAGAAAAACCCGACGTGGTACGATGTACCGTCCTAGACAAGGGGCTGGTCCCTAACTTGGACACAGGGACGTCACTTTCGTACCTCAGAATTGGTAACCTGGTGGTCCCTTCAAGACGGAAGTCGAAAACGGACACTTATCTTTGGAAAAGGAAGTTCCGTCAGTAAAGACACAGACGACAGAATGGTAGAAACTAATTTTGTTTGGGACCTTTGTAAAATTATATAGAGGAAAATGTATTCTTTACCAAGCACAAATGTTATGTCATCGAAAGAGTCCGACGAGGGACAGATTTCTTCTAACTCCGATACCTACGAAGGAGTAAAGGATATTCAGACCAAGTTGGTACTTTCTCTAGGGGATATTCGAGACACCTTGTCCCTTAGATAATGTCACCAATCTTAAAGGTTTCAGTACCTCCCTCGACCCAGTCAGTCCCAGATGATTTCTTCCTTTTTCACCTACTAATATCCTTTCAGTGTTTGACCTACAGGACCTCTTTACTTCCACTTGTTCATCTCTTTGACCGACTATTTCGTGGTTTCACCTGTCACTTCTCCTAGACCCTTTTGTAGATACCTTTCGACAACTAAAATACACCTACAACGGAAACCCCCGGACGTTTGAGGACAGAGTATTACCAGTTCCTGCTGGTAACCAGTCGTCTCAATCGTAGACCTTCTTCCAGGCCTATGTCTCGTCTGTTCGTGTTCCTAGTCGACCCGCGGTAGTACGTGCACACGCAAACTAGAAGTAGTTTAGCAATGGTGGGAACGGAAATGAAGTCCGAGAGTCAACAGGAGGAAACGACTCCTGTCACAAAGGGTGACGGGTAGCGCCCTCTGACACAGACGGAAGGGATTGAGAAGTACCTGTCTGAACTACGTATAGCAGACTTAGTGAGTGTGAGAGGGTCGTAATAAGTGGGTTTAGAAACGGAAGACCAGGTTCTCTCTTTTAAATTGACGACTATAAAATTATATCAATTTAGAACTGGAGGATACTCGAGTGAGGAGGCAAGGAAGGAGGGAAAGTAGAACGGAAGATAGGAAAGAAAGATGTTCTGGATACGTAACTCACCCCGAAGGGACATTCCATTTCTGAGACGGACGTCACGTCCTCTGGGTCCGAACTAGGGACCCCTCCCCGCTAGGGGACCCCTTCCCTTACCGATGGGTGAGGTCATAAAAACGGACCTCTTAAGGTACTGTCTCCTCGGACCACCCGGTGTGTGTCACGTACCCCAATGTTTCACAACCTTGTGTTAACTCGCTGAGTGTGAAAGTGAAACTGTATAACTCATGGATTCGGACACGATCCACGACCCTGGGCAGTGTCAGACTCAGTGACTCATTTCTATGTCGAAGTAAAGGGACCCGAACGGAGGGAATAAGCGAGTAGAGTGTCAACATTAAACTCCATTTCAAACATTCTGACATGACCCTAGCCCTTCCGTGGGACGAATAAGAGATCGTCTCCTGTCCTCTGTGTCCCTAAGTGATCATCCGTGTCACCTATGGCTTTTCCGGTCTCCCCTCGACTTCTGTTTCATGACGTTCCGACCTTTCTATGTAATTTCAGTCTCATACTCTCAGAAAATTACAACCAGGATTCCTGAAAAAGACACGGATTACCCTTAGTAATTTCTGAAAACTTGACCTCTTCCGATACTACTTTCAACTCGAAATCCCTTCGCATAGTCCGTCACGACTTCCTACTCCTCTACTTCTACGGACCTCAATCGAGATAGTCGACACCTGTCTCCTTTCCACACGATAATGAGTCGGTAAATAATTTACTTAGAGGAACCTCGACCTTGGAACCACCATGTGTAGTAGACACCCATTGACACCCATTGAGACTCAAAAGTGTCGACACCCGTGCCCTCCATAACCCCTTCCCAACATAGTAGGACAACCACCGTCACCCCATATTTCTGTCAGCCTGGTCCCAAATTCCGGAAGACCTACTGTTCCATAAACATCCTGAGTCCTGTGGTACAGTAGGTTCCGTCCAAAAGTGAACAGGGTGTTCCGGTCATTTGATAAAAGAACCAGTCAGGGGAGACTGTTTACTTTGAAGAGGACGGTAGCATAGTTATCAGTGACTCGATTTCTCAACAACCTCTATTAACAATTTAGTCACCTCGTATAAAGGATATTTAGTATAAATCAAAATATAGGTAAATAAGTGTTTATGACCCGTTCACACACGTCACCCTGGTACTATATCTCTTATAATTACCACCATCTCCACTCTCGTACAGACAGGAAAGGGAATATTTTACTATCACTAAGATCTACCGTCATGAAAGAAATCAAAGGAAAAATTTTATTTGTTTGTTATAGGACTGTACCGTTTTATTTTATAACCGTTTGAATACAATTATGGGGTGAAGAGAAGGACAAGGTACTGAGAGTCTCATCTTTAGTGACGAAGTACTGTCTCCTCCGGGTAACGAAAATAGGACAAGTCTGCAAATAGTACCTGAATATGTCCACTACTACTATAAGGATAGTTCAAAGACGTACTATTCTTGTCTTTCCCTACACTATACATCCATAGATTATACGGCTGAGTACTCGGTGTTGAACGGGGGTTTTAACGGTCACGGAAGTCCTCTACCTAATAAGTTCACCGACCACTGTGTCTCCTTCCACCCCGTATCGTCGTACTAAGTCTGGTGTCGACGTGTGACTCAGATCTGGACCGACCGGCTGAGATACTCGTTATAAGTGTCCCCTCAGTTCTCTTCTCAACGGTCCCACATCTTCGGTAACAAAATCTAATCCTTTGTTAACCTTCTGTCGACAAAGTATTTTCCTCTCTACAAAACCCCGTTTTCCCTCTCTCATCGGTCAGTTAGGATTTCCTTTAGTTCGGACTTATAAGTGACCTTCCTGACTACGACTTCGACTTCTAGGTCATGAAACCGGTGGACTACGTTTCTGAGTTGAGTAACCTTTTCTGGAACTACGACCCTTTCTAACTTCCATTTTCCTCTTCTCCCGTGGTCTCCTACTCGACCAATCTATCGTAGTGACTGAGATACCTGTACTTAGACTCGTTTGAGACCCTCTATCACTTCCTGCCCCTTCGGACCGTACGACATCAGGTATCCCAGCGTTTCTTACCCAGTACTGAACTACTGACTTGTTGTTCGGTTTGTTACGAGTAATTTTTTCTTTCAACGGTCCTCGGTCGCACTCCTTAGGGTGGGTACTGTTCCAGTACGCCGTCTCTAGACTACCCGTTCCACTCAGTCTAGAGTCCCACAGGGGAACCATAAAGGACTCGTACACGGGGTTTTTGGTTTTTAGACGGCCGGAAACATGAGACGAAAAGGTGAAAAGACTGTGTGAGACCTTTTTCAGTTGAGTCCCGAAATCAGAAGACGTAAGCTTTCCCTACAAAGTCAATTTGGGGGAGACTATTGAGAGATCGAACGGATTATCCAAGGGACCTGGAGAATGTCGAACACTTAACGAATGTCGGGGGGTTGGTGCTCTCCGTGTTTCGAATTTTCGTAGAATCTCTATGTCTCGGAAAAGATTTCTCGATTTTTAGTATAACCACTGCCCAAAAGTGACAACTGAGTTACTAACGGCGGTCCGGAGGTATAAGAAATAGAAAATCCGTAGACCCTCCTACAATTAGTTACATTTGTCCTATACCTTTCTCCATATATTATCAAAACTACAATCGTTGTGATCTGAAAACTCAATTAATGAAAAGAAACAATATTTAGTGACATGAGGAAAACAATGTTTAACAACATTGAAACGATACATTCTTACATTGAAATAAATCACGAAAGACTCTCACCGTGGTCTGAAACCCGTCTTGTTGTGTTCATTCAGAAGACCAACTGTTCGGGAATAGTCTTTTTCCGACATTTTACAATTAACCGGGAGACCGGTCTTCTACTACATTTAGTAGATTCTGAACACATATGTTAATCCATACGTCTCTCTTTCGGACCAAAACTATTCTCAGTCCCGACGACTACGACGAATTAAAACATAATGGGTAATTAGAGATACATGTTAGTTTTTCCATATTTTCCGGAAAGATCTGTTATCTCCGGCCCGGTTAGGACCCTTCTGACCAAGGGGGTACAGAAGAACAGAATGAGGAAAAGACCGACTTAAGGGTAGACCCCACACCTCCGAGTGGTACAGATGAATGAACGGGACCGAAGATTCTAGGTGCACTCTCCCTCGGGTTCCACCCCGGGGGAGACGATAAGTTCTCCTACGACCACCGGATTGCATCTGCTACGTTCGAGGAACAGACATTGAAATAACCGAAAGGTACATTTGGTTCAATAAGTCGGAGAAAAGTGGTGATTTAAAAGGATGATGTGATAAAGAAGGATTAGATTAGAATATAAAGATTAATTTATTTATTCAAAAAGGAGTGGTTGCGGTAGGGGTGAAGTTTAAGGGACCTAGGTGGTCCCGACCTGGGGCCGTCTTTCAATACGACAACATATATTTCTGGAGACTTACAAAATATCCAGAGTGGTCCCTATTATCTACCTTTGATGTTCTTTGTAGTAACCAAATTGATAGTCTCTTTTTTTTTTTAGGGAGGTTATGATCGTAAAGGGGGTTTCTCCTATATAGTAACGGAACAGATCCGAGAATAAGTTAAACATCGACGTGTTACAGGTCTGGAATAGAACCTCGACTCATTTAGGGGTTGGTCGTCCGTCATGTCACGGACGAGGATCATCTCCTACCTATTAACACATAACTTAACTTAATTTATCTAAGTACCGAAACCACAACTAAACACAGGTCATACCGTCAAAGAGTATATTAAGAAAAACCCGAGTGTGTGGTATCAACTAGGTGTTTATTCCTAACGGGTCGTGAGTTTGTAGAATTCCACATATGGGCACCATGTATTGAAGAACTCCTATTTTGTCGTGTGAAAGAGTCAAAGAGGTATACATGTTTTCTTTAGGGGTTCTCAGTTATTTGGAGTTACTACATATGAACCCATGTATATTTCTGTCCTATAAAACACTCTGATAGGAAAGATGGTGAACGATTTCGACTAACTACTGCTAGTTCTGAGTCATCACGACCCATCCTTATCGTCTCTCCTTCCTGTATTCCGACGAACAACCCCAGTCCTTTCCAAAGTGTCTCCTCCACCACAAACACGACTCGGACGACACACCCGTTCCCCATCTCCCAACTCCATCCTCCACTTTCACCCCTCTGGTACCCATCTTGGTAAACCTTACCAAGTCCCTTTCTACCAAACCCCTTGAGTGTCTACACAAATCTATAGTACACTCGTGTCTAAATCTCTCTCTTCTCCAATTACCCTATTCTTTGTCTTGATATGTTTATCTGTTCCTCTGCGTCATGAGAATATCTTGTCTATTCCCCAATCACTGTAGGACACTCATTGACCCACAGAAGAGTCCTCTCGGATAAAACGCTTAGTACCTTTGCAGATTACTACACTGAGGGTAGAAATTGGAAATAGATGAATCTATTAAAACTTTAAAACTACGTAGGTTTCTCTGACGGTATGACGCTGAGTCGATAGATCACGTAGTAGACGGAAACCCGTCTACCTTGCAACCATTAGCAAAATCTTTTTCAAGGAACAAAAGGGGGTAACTTTATTTACAAAAGACAGGAGAGAACGGGATATGGACAAAGAGTGAGACAACCGTTATCTTAGTGCCTAAACTGTTTACTCTCCATAGAAGTCGGATTGTTTCCGTCAAAAAATCTATAATAAAATAAAATTCTATTCGAACTGAAGAGGTTCAGAAGGACTAAGGATTAAGATACTGTAAAATCCACTCGGAGGTAACATTTCTCATTTGTAAGGTCTAACTGGAAAAGGGATGTCTGGAGAATTTCGATTCTGTTAAACATACACTCTTAGTGTAAAACTAATTTTTTTTTTTAATACCGTTTCAAGAAAAGTGGACATTAAGGAGTTGTCCATAATTCTGTAGGGACTTTTACTGTAGTATTTTATCCTTCAACAAAAAAATTCCCATGGTTGTATTTTCCGATTTCCTTGGGTTTACCAAAATTATTCTATTAATCTTCGGTGTTGGACTCAACTCCTAATCAAAAGAGATAAGACAGAAAGAGTCATCTTTCGTGTCCTCTTTATTATTAAGAACTTCGATAACCTCGTTTTATTCTAACAGGTCTTCCCTACCTTCACACACAGACACACACCCACCCTACCACCCCGACCCCGTTCAGTTCACCTTTTAAACGTTGATAAACGTACTATTTATGTAGGTCCGTCGGTCAGGGATGGTGTGTACGACCTTACTTCCCGACCCACCAGTCCGTCCTCTACCAACCCTTAAAACTACTTCGTCTTCACTTCTACTTCAGTGGGGGAATTGGTACGAACTCGGGGTGGTCCGTTCCCCGAACATTGTGAAAAGTAATCTTTTACTGGAACTTCTATTCTATTCCAGGGAGAAAAGGAAGAGATGGGTAATGGTTACTGAGTCCAGGTTCACGAGTAGTGGGATGACGGTACCCCGGGATGACCGAGGACCCTTTCGTCAAGACTGATAGTCACCGGAGGACTCGGTCGTACAAGGATGTGTACAACTACACCGGGGTGGACATAAGAGTTCGTAGCAGACGTTCCAAAGGACAGGAAACAGAGGACAAGGGAAAGAAAGGAAGAGTAGAGAAGGAACATTACTACTGAGATTAATCAAAGTTTATTTATACTGGGACGTCTCGTTCGAAGATAACTGACACTTTCTGACCAACGTACATGTCACATACTCAGGAAGTCGTTGGTCACGATGACGACCCTGAATAGGTCGTGTGTGTGTCAGTCGTGCCATGATTTACTATAGTCACAGAGCAAAATAGGAGTGTTCCTTGAGCCCTCCTTCGTTTAAGAATATAGTATATATCAAACACCGACTCCTTTGTCTTTCCGATCCGTTGTACACACTCCAGTGTGTCTATCACCGTTACAGTCGAGATACCTCGGGACGTGGGTGTTTGTGAGAACTATTACTGTCACTCGTCCAATGTTAGGGGTGAGAGGAGAGACGAGGTTCACTCGTCTCTTAGGACCTATGGAGAAACCATATGAGGTCAGAGTCATTAAGACTGTTCAGACTAAAAGACTTAAATTAAAGACACGGAGAACTACTTCTCTTAGTCTCTTAACACAGACTTGAAACAGGTTGGTTGTTCCGAGGGGTCCCGAGTACGTGGGTACTCGTACCTTAAACCCGCGTATGACCCCAGAGGGAACCGGAGGGTCTTTTCGAGGAGTACCCGATCCATTTGTGACTCGAAGAAGTATCTTTACCGTCAAAGGAGTTCGTTTGTACTACTCCCAATTGTCTTTGGAACATACATTTTGGTCAAGTTTTCGACAGTGTTTCCGATACGAACCTTTTGTATACACGGACGGGAGTAAGGGAACGGACAATAGACCTCCGAGCACGGTCCGTCCTGGTACCTGTCGTCGTCCGGGCCCCTCTAGTACTACAACCCTACTCTTTGTGCCCCACCTTCACAGGACCTCATTCAGTACCTTGACAAAAATCAAGTAACTAAGTCAGTGAAAGATCTGAGACGGAGACTCCCCCGAAACGTTCAATGTATCCTACTCTGTACTCTTCATAAACCGTACTACGGACGAACTCTCCTTTGCCAATTGTACACATATGAGAGAGAGTAGAGAACACAAAGGAAAGTGCAAGTCTAAGTCCGAAGACGGTCCCCAACTAGAGACCGGGTCTCCTAAACTTTCTAATTGTTTTACTCGAGACTGACAACAGCATAGGTCCTGAGACGGTCCACTCTCTACGTGCCGCGGGACTCCCCTCACGGCGGGAGACCGTGCCTCCGTTGTCGTACTTCCTACTCGGAAGAGGGCGGCGTCGGGACCCAGTCCCTCCGTCTTTTAGTGGGAGTGGTCCTCGGCAAGAAGTAAAAGACGTTACTTAAAGCCTTCCTAGTAGAAGTTAGTCACAGTAAGAGTCCTTCTCTTCCTCGGTGAAATATACAAGGGAGACTAAAGGGTGTTTTTCCTTTGGAACTACTCCGACCGGGAACCGTAGGTGGCAGGAAGGGTAGGTGTGGAAGGGGTGGACTTTGTGGTAAGGGTTTCTCGTGTTTCACGTCAGGTACGACGGGTCGAGAGAACTGGGGTAAAGGTGGAATAAAGAACCTCCACGAGGAGTCGACTGTGGGAGGAGGTGGAAGACCCCGAGGCATTTCAAACAAAGACGGAGGGCACGTACATCCTGTAGGTTCCCCGGAGACATTGTGAGGGCGAGGGTGTGTGGTCAGTGGTGGGAACCGGTGCCGAGTGGGAGACCACAGGGGTGACCGAAGTAAAGGAAAATCCCGAACTCCCTAATCCTTACGCATGAGATCGAATACTAAGGTCGTACCATGACACGACTGACCGGAGTTCGAGGAACTGGACTCTGTGACAGTTAAAATAAGTTCAAAAATTTTGCAAAAAACCCCCGGAAAAGGTCGTCCTACTGGTGAAGAAAACAGGGACAGATATCCACTTCCGACTGGTGTCAGACCTTGTAAGACATTCGGTCGGTACGGAGTAGGGGAGGTGACGACGGAAGGGACAAATTGAGGGAGAGTACCCAGTGGACGTAATAACATTATTGGCGAACGAACCAGGGAAAGGAGTACAGAACGAGGAGAATGAGTACTCTGAGGTCCCAAGTGAGAGTCTCGTCCCTGTCTCCCTGAGTAATTTACATTTTCGACGAACCTTGGTCGAAGACCGAGGGAGACGAGGTTCCTTCTTTCCCAAAAGTCGTTGAGTCGGGGATGGGAAAGATGGGGTCCGACGGGTGTTGGACTAGGGTGAAGGACGGAAGAAACGGGGAACTAAGGAAGGGCGACAAACGGTTGTACGATCCGTCCGGAGAGGAAGTCTCCTTACGAGAAGAGGGTCTTTAGGTGACAAAAAAGAAAAGGGAGGGAAATAAAAAAGGGTAGTTTATGTTGGAAAGTCCAGAAGTCATTTGTAAGGTAAGTAAAAAATTTAGTTAAATAAATAACATTAACCTCGGATTAATGAAATGTTATGACATCACCAAAAATGGTATGTTTGTGACTGTACTTAGTCGGTACCCACGTGTACACAGGGGTAGGACTTGGGGGGAGGGTCGAAAGAGGGGTAGGGTAGGGAGTCCCAACGGGGTGACGTGACCGAAACTCCCGGGACAAAGTACGTAGTTTGAGCCTGACCATTAGAGCAAAGTGTATACCATTGTATGTGTTTGTAAGGTAAAATTTACCATTGAAAACGGAGGACATGAAACCACCATAGATAATAAGACTATAGGGAAGGAACGGAATAATAAAAGTAGTGTCTTGAATAGTACAAGATTGTACGATGTATAAAAGTAATAAAACAGACAAAGGAGGGGAAGGTAAAATTCGTGGTACTCCTACTCTTAAAATAGACCTAAGGTCTTACGAAGGACCTTGTATCACACGGGAGTTTTTTACGTACTACTTATTTACCAGAGATTATTAAAGTCGATTCTGACCCTAGACCGGTAGGTAGGGGAGTGTCAAAATAAGACGGGACGATACGTGTACCAGGAACTGACTGGGGTGTCCGATGGATATCGTCCTTCTACTATTTCCGTAGTGGGGAAAAAGTTCTTTTTTTAGATAGATTTGAAAAAGGGATCAGGAATAGACACGGGATTGAGATTGATCAGAAAGCAATCGTACACAGTAATTGAAATTCCCTGAGAAACCTCACGTCTACTGGAACATGTGTGGACAGGGGGCAAGTCCTGGGTCGCACCTCTACTTCCTACCAGGACAAGAATAATGTCCGACAGTTCTTTGGAGGAACCGAACTAGCTAGGTCTGTTGGAAATAAGTCTCCCCTCTCTGTTTAGTCAGTTTAGTCAATAAACTGTTCTACAGTTTCAACGAAGTCAATAAACCGACTTTGTACTAAAAGATAATCAATCCAACCCAAACAAATCTTTGCACGGAAGGGAGTTTCTGAGATATTTCACGTTTATGTGAATCAACAAGTTTAACGATCTCTTACTCGGGGTTTCACGGAGTAAATGAGTAGGAATTTTTTTCCTTACTGATAAACACCCACCCGTACCCACTTTTGGGGGTTGGTGAAAGGATTTGGTCATAAACACTCACAGTCATCAGTCAACCCCGAAGAGTCCAACGCGATCACCATTTCTTAGGAGGGTGGTCACGTTGTCTACGTTCTCTGTACCCAAGTTAGGGACCCAGTCCTTCTAGGGGACCTCATCCTTTGCCGTCGTTTGAGGTCATAAGAACGGACGCTTTAGTGTACCTGTCTCTTCGGACCACCCGATGTCAGGTACCTCACGTTTCTCAGTCTTCTCAGTCACTGATCTTTTTTGTGACCAGTTCCCGAAACGTACTTATGACAAGGGATAAAGAGTTTTATTGGGATCCTCTATCCAAAATAGTAGTATAAAACTAAACATTGTAGTCTCAACTCTAAACTTCGTCCATGACCGACTATGACTCGAGTCCAAAGAAGTCCCAAAGTTAGACAAAAGGATCAGAGTGAGAAAGAGAAGACCCGATAAAGGTACAGATCAACTTATTTTCGACATAAAATCTATCAGTTTCTAAGTTATCTTTTCCTTCTGATTTATAACTTAGGAAAGGGGAACGTACTAGGAATCTCACATAGACGAGAGGTCGATACATGTGTTCGTAACTCCCCAGTCGGTAAGACGTCAATTATAGGTCCCAGTTGGTAATGAATAAATTAAGATAGAACCCTGAGTAGGTTGACGATCTTTCACTTTAGGTGAAATTTGATAGAACTCCTTGTTTCCTTTTCACAACCGAAGAAATTTTTTGGGTACTCATCGTGGTCGAAGTCGTTCCCGCCCTGTGTCCTCGATTTCGTTTCCGTGGTCCTTATACAAATACAAAGAGTATACAGATATAAAGGGAAGTGTAGTCGTAGTGTTAATCGATGTGAATAGAACGGGTTCACTAGTGTTCTTTCTCTATAATAGAGAGGAGTGTACGGGTTTTTTACGTCCTTGCGTCAGAGTGTCTAGATCGGCTCCGGTACACGGGTACGACTTGAGTGTCTTACCAGTCCTACTACCTTGTTTGACCAATCGGTCTGTGTCTGGTGACCTGCCTCAGTCGGGGTAAAATTGTGTTACACATGATTTTCAACTCTTTTCCGTAAAGTTTCTGTCTAGTCCCATACTACTGGACTTATTACCGTTTACTAGTGACCTGTTCGTTTTTTTATTGGTGGTTTGGTTACCACACTATATCCTATTAAACGTATGTGATATACATATAGTCAAAAGAGTAGACATTTTGTCAGACACGTGGAGTACCGGACACTTTTCTTAGGTTACTATTTTACAAACTTTAACGAGTCGTGGTATGAACTACGAAATGCTCCGGAGGTTTGTAGTAACGTAATACAATAATGTGACAGGGTCTGGAGTACTGAGCCAAGAGTATGGAAGGCTGTACGTTGACGTAACAAAAAAGGAGTACGGAGACTATGGAATAAATTTATCAGGTCTTAGACAGTGTGTTAGACTTAAAGACTACCGGCCTCCCAGGTACCCTTCGACCTTGATAGTCTTTCCGATGATGTTTTCGACAACCGTCGATAGTACAAAGTTGTCCCCACCACACACTGAACACATCTGTTTCGTTCTCGGTCTTCATGTGTCGAGTAATAGGGTAATTAGGAGATTGTACAGCGACAAACCGGTATTAGAGGAAAGGGGTTTTTACTCTTCCGTCTCCCTCCGTTGTCGTGGTGCGTCTGTCTAACACGAAACTACGGGTACTTACCAGACTCCCCTCTCGGTGAAGTAGGTGTCGTTTACGAGGTAGTTTAATCCGGGGTCATCGTTACTTGACCAACCCCTTATAGAAACCCCCCTACAGTATAAATTATTTGACTCCTATATTCGAAGACCCCTGTCGCGAAGAGAGGGGAAAGAAGTTTAGACAAGACATTTATAAAGTCCTATTCGTGACTTTCGACTGAGACGGAGGGACCACCGTCTATAGTAACAAAATCTTTTGTGTCAAATAATCGTTCAAAGGAACCTTGGAATTTTTATTATTATTATTTTCGTTGTCTTTGATTCTGTCAGTTCATTACTGACTACCTTGCACCTTTGCCGGTTCCTTTGTTTCCGTGAGGTTCGTCGTCCATCGGTACTTTTCCTACTACCTGTTCAGTCAGAAGAGGAAAAAAATTTTTTTTTAATAAAAATGAAATAAAACGAAATGTTACGGCATAACCAAAACGGTATGTAACTGTACTTAGTCGGTGCCCACATGTACTCAAGGGTTAGGACTTGGGGGGAGGGTGGAGGGTGGGATACAGTAGAGAGACCTAGTAGGGGCACGTGGTCGGGGTTCGTAGGACATAGCTTGTATCTGACCGCTAAGCAAAGGATGTACTATCATATGTACAAAGTTACGGTAGGAGGGTTTAGTAGGGTGGGAGAGGGAGAGGGTGTCTGAGGTTTTCAGACAAGATGTGTAGACACAGAGAAAACGACAGAGTGTATGTCCCAGTAGCAATGGTAGAAAGATTTAAGGTGTATGTACACAATCATATGACATAACCACAAAAAGAAAGACCGAATGAAGTGAGACACATTAGCCGAGGTCAAAGTAGGTGGAGAGTAAAACAAAATTGTGTAGGAAATAGACTTGTCTAAAAAAAAAAGGTAAACTCCTTTTCCACATCCTGTTAGTTGTGAGTGAGTAATTCGGTCACAAACAAGATCTCAGATCTGTACACAGATACTTGTTTTATCTGTTTTAGTGACGAGAGTTCTAGGACACCAGATCAGTCCATCTCTCCTTTTAGTTGATTAATTCGTTCCTTTACCGTCTTTTACTTACATTCGATTTTCAATTGGATCCAAATACAATTGTGTATCTATTGTGTATCTACCGTTACGTCCCGGTCCGCAATATCGTTAATTCGACTACAGAACGATCTAGGATCATTGTTTGGTCATGTGTGTAGGAGGACAACCTTCTATTAGGACACCGGTCACCGAATTTACACTTTGGAAAAGTCCTCTTAACAGGAACCGGATATCTTCTACGGAACCTCCGTCGGTTACTACCTAACTATGTCTCATTGTTTTCGAACCGAGGAAGGAAGTTCCGACCCATGGATGCTCCTTACTAAATACGAGGTCTGGGGGGTGGTGGTATTGGGTCTCTAGTCCGGTTCGATCTGTGATGGTTTCTGGTGTAAATTCTGGTACAGGAACGAGAGAAAGAGAACAAGAGGGGAGGAACAACGGGAGTAGGTAAACGTAGGTAAAAAGGATTCGTATAAAATTTGAAAACTTGTTTCGTACGTAACGGTATGGAAGAGAGTCCCCGAGACAAAGATCCTTCGTGTCGGTTCTCTCGTCAACTCCTTTCAGAGAAAACTCAATAGGATAAGTCCGACCCTTTATTCACTACTTTTCATCGGTTCTCACGTATATAGACACCGTATTTGAACTGTACGAAATTTCTGGTTCTCCTCTAGAACCCACCTCCGGTAATCTTTCTCTTCACCCTGCTCTCTTCTAACCTCTTAGGGTCCTCGACTCGGGTCTAGAATATCCTCCTCCTAGAACCTAAAATCAGGTTCACACTACCCTTCACTAATCTCAAAACTCGTCAACCCACAAGACTGAATCCAAATTTTTTAAGGAGGCCCCTTGTGTATTACAAGCTTATCTTTGTCCCTCTTGTCCAACCTGTGACGGATACTACTACAACCAACCTGATCATTGACAACACACGGACAATATACAATCTGTTGAATGGACATTAAATGTTCAAGATGATTGTTGAGGTATTCTACCTATAATAAGATGGGTAAAATCTCCATTCCTTTCGTTCTGTCTGACAAATATATCGATGACTCTGTATGAACACGGTAATTCATTTATAGAAGATAAATTTAGTCTACTAGAGCAAGATTTTGGTCACAAAAAGACTGATATTATGGGAGGAATGGACTAACGGACCACATGTCAAAAGAGACTTTTATCGAGTTAGTCAGAGTGAACGGTACAAACCCGGTAGTCTCTACGATTTCGGAGTGACAGGGTGACCCCTATACCTAAGGACGACTTCGTAGTCAGACACCCCGGGGACTTTCTCACCGACGGTAATAAATGTGTGTAGACAAACGTTAATACTCCACGGGAATGTGAAGGGGAAAAACAATTGTATTAATGAAAGTTAATATACTTATGAGACGGGACTGGTCAGGTCCCTAGGTGTGGGGACGGTTGATGTTACCAACTAAAGGTTTCGGGGACGGACAGGTCCGGTTTGTATACCTGGGAAAAGAGTCAAGACTCGTGTTCTCCTAAGTCTAGGTTTATGTCATCCTTATCATCGATAGAGAACGAAACAGATATAGTGATACCGTTATGTTCTCTACCAATTTAATGAATCCCAGTGCAAAATTTAAACGTTACTGAAACAGTTGATCTCCCTTTAGACATTACCCCTAAATTACACTTTCACCAAGAGAACGGAACTTTTCGGTTCCGTCAGGTTTTAGAGGAGGAGAGTTGTACTGCGTCTCTCCTTATTCTCTTCGGTTTAGATAAAGGTCATTAGTTGAGTCTTAGTCCTGTCTCCTCTAGAGGGGTTTAAGTTCTCCACGTGTCAAGAATTTTTATCGTCTCATCCTTCTCGTTGACACTCTTTCTCGAAAAATGTACCAACTGTTTTTAAGATCTAATTTTATGTTTGAAACTCCTTCCCACTCAACTTTTCAAGAGACTTCAATAACACTTTGGGACTTCATTTATAATCTTCTTAGGTTTCACGTGATTTTATACCTTCTTTTTTACCTCTTAATAGTAACTAAAACGGAGGAGAACGACGACAACGACGACGATTCAGCGAAGTCAGTACAGGTTGAGACACGTTAGGGTATCTACCGTCGGGTGGTCCGAGGGGGCAGGGACCCTAAGAGGTCCGTTCTTGTGTTCACCCAACGGTAAAAGAAGAGGTCACGTACCTTCACTTTGCACTTTCACTTCGGCGAGTCAGTACAGACTGACCATCGCTGGGGTACCTGACGTCGGGTGGTCCGAGGAGGCAGGTACCCTAAAAAGTCCGTTCTCGTGACCTCACCCCGTGAGGAGAACGATCCGTACAAATTTCCATAAAATGGAAATACTACTGTAAATTAGGAACATGGTTATGATAATTCCATTAATACCGATAAGACCAAGAGAATTGCCTCCTTTACCCGAGTCTCAAATTGTTGAACGGTCTCCGATATCTGAACCATTACCGTGTTTTCGGTAGACTCGAGACCAGAGAACCAAAGTTTCCGATGGGACAAAAAGATTAGACGTTTTCACTTTTACCTTTTTACTTACTTGATCCCTCTTCGTCTCTTCTCCTCCTTTTGCACTGATCCCTTCTCTCTAAAAGAAACGCCTATGGACTGGTTCTTCTAATTCGTCAAGGAATTAAAACACAACTCCCTTACTAATCTCTATTATGTCTTAGGGTTTCGTATAGATAATGTCGAACTATTCATACATACACACACACTCGTGGTTTTTTATGGACGTATATTAACGGATAGTAAGTAAGGTATCATATATACCAAGTAAATAAATGAGAGTTTATAAGGAGAAACTGGGATAATTATGACTTCTTAGTGACTTCAGAAACCCTTAGGCACATGGTACATCGAACCCGAAGGTTCCACCGTCGTTTCTTGGACGGACGGTTACGTCCTCTGTTCTCTACGTCTAAGTTAGGGACCCAACCTTTCTAGGGGACCTCCTCCCGTACCGTTGGGTGAGGTCATAGGAACGGACCTCTTAGGGAGCCTGTCTCCTCGAACCGTCCGATGTCAGGTATCCCAACGTTTCTCAACCCGTGGTGACTTCACTGACTCGTACGTGGCACGCCGAAAACCTCATCCACTAGTGTGGGGTGGTACTCGTGAAAAGTAGAGGAGACCCCTTTCCACCTCGGATTGGGAAGGACGAGTTTCCTCCGAGTAATTAATAGAATCAAGATTAAGGTCTGGACATCTCTGACGGACTTCAATTTCGGTGTACGTCCCGTCACGACCACTATCCTCAGAAAGGTTTCTTTTAGGTTACTGGATGAGTCGGAGAGAGACGAGACAGGATATATAAAAGTAGTCTCAAAGAAATTCGTTAACAGGAACAAGATCACTCATATGGTGATACTCCGAATGAACGTTCGATTGAGACGTCTGGGAGAAGAACTTCTATTCCTCAACTACGACCCGAGGAAGTCACCTTAGGGTCGGAGGACAAACATTATAGGACAAACCTCTTTGGAGTACCCACTTAGAACTGAAATAGTACCTGAGGAGGGAGTAAGAGGAACAATTCCACCAGAACGAAGGTAAGTTCTTGAGTCAATGTCAGACAGGAACTACCGTTTTTCCTACGTAAAGAAATTTTGAAAAAAGAAAAGTAAAGAAAAACAAAGAAACAAGTAAATAAACCGAGTAGGAAACGTCAAAAAGGGGAACAGGTGGATCTCGAGTTCAGCCAGAAGATACTTGGGACAAAACTCATTATGTATCGGTTGACGTCACCTCTCTTAAAAAGAAATAGGAGACCCTACAGGAAACTCTTAACTCTTTACGTTGACGGTTAGAATCGTCCCAAGATTGTCTCGACATAAGTCTTTCCTATTCACCTTTATGCTAGTTTTTTCGTAAAAGTTCTGAGTCATTTTACGTAAAATTGACTTAACTGTTCCGACTCTTCGGTCGAATAAGTTCCGTCAGAAGATTGGTTTTGTCGTACCCTCACAAGGGACCAAAACTTCCTGAGGAACGGACCGGTCTGTCTATCGATAGATCGACCAATTTATATACTCTACAATTATCTTATAAACCCCATACCGTTTGAGACCCGGTCAAAAGTATTAAGAAAAGGGTACTCGCAGTTTAACTCAGGGACATTATCTTTATATTTCTATATAGATTATTGTTGTTGGTAATTAAGGGTTTAGAGTGTACAGTCTCTGATAAGATTCGTGACGATATACATGGTAGTTACTTTTGCGATACTCCGTTCGCAATAATTTTGGGGGTGAAATTTCCACTCTTTTGACTCTGAGTCTTCTTTATTTCGGAACGACACCGGTGTGACATCCAGTCGGACCGTAGGATTAGTGAAACGAATCGTACAACATACAGAGAGGTCAGATTCACGTCTAATCTCGGGGTCGTCTCCCGCCCTCTACACTGCTCTTGTTCCCTTAATCTTCCCTGTCCCACGGTGGTACACGGTCCGTGGGACCCTCCCGAAGTGTCTACGGAATACTTAGCTAGGATAGCGTTAGTATGACCGTCCAACGAAAGTGACGGTCGGAACATGCGAATACGTTTATATTGAACTCTGACACTCACACAAGGGATTCCTGTAGTGAGTAAGTAAGTAGGTTGTTGGGAAGTGACCCGTAGATCATCCCTGGTACAGGACACGACCTTCGACATCACTTACTTTATCCACTGTAATATCGAGTCTCTTCCTTGTCCTGTACTTAGTCTATCCGTGTTCTTACCTATATATTAATGTCGATAGTGTTCATTCACGACTGGTACACAAGAGTCTCCCTTGCACACGGAGGAGTCCCCCAGTCTCCTCCTAAGGACTTCCTTCACTACTGAATCGACTCCAGATTCCGAGGCGTCTTTTCTTAGAGGACGGTTACGTCCTCTGTGTCCAAACTAGGGACCCACCCCTTCTAGGGGACGTCTTCCCTTACCGTTGGGTGACGTCATAAGAACGGACCTCTTAGGGTACCTGTCTCCTCGGACCACCCGATGTTAGGTAACCCAACGTTTCTCAGTATTGGATCGTTAATTTAATGTTGTTGTTTCCTATGGATCCACTACTTCCCCTCTTTCTTCTACCAAAATCCGTCGATCTTTTCGTTCATATTTCTGGGTACCTTCCTCTGTAACTCTCTGTAAACTCCTCGACCTTCTCGTGTCTCTCTTCCTCGGTACCCCGGAGTACTCCGACTTCTCAAACAGACCCTCGGTCTGAGTCCACTCGGTGCCCTCCGGTGTCTCGACCACCACCGAGTCCAACGTCTTACGGGTGAGACACGACACAGGAGACAGGAACAGGTGTCCCGACTTCCCAGACGGCAGGTGAGGTCTCCTCCGGTTTCTCCCTGGTATCACGTCCGTCTCCAATCGTCTTTTCTGATCGATATCGATTCCTCTTGTTTTCCTCAGAACAAGAATTTTCCCTCTTTTTACGGTTGACACCCTGTCTCTGGTGTGGGGGTTTTCATATCTTTCACATATACACGCCCCTCAAAGGTTCAGTTAAGGAAGACAATCGTTCGTGTCATTTTATTATGTTAGGGTACATCCCAGACTCCGGAAGATACTGGTAGAAGTGGATAGTCGGGAAGAGACTCGGGACACAACTCACCTCGCAGTACACTGAACCCCGGTGACCCGCCTCGGAGGTGTCGTCCGAGGACCCACACATTAATGAAACATTACCCAACCTGGTGAAACACACCCCGGAGAATGCCCCACCTCTTAGCCACATGTTCCTTGACCTTAAAGTTAGTCGTGTAACAGGTCCCAAAGGTCTGTACTAACGGACGGACTGGAGAGTATCCCGACTCTGGAATGGTCATTTCCGATACCTTACGAATAAACCCTTTGGATTTAAGTGTCCGCAACTCCAAGAAGGGTCAGAAAGGTCACAGTCCTATTATATGAGGTACCTTGAGTTAGAAGTATTCTGGGACTATGTTCTTAGGGAAGGGTGGGTTGGGATAGATTATGAGTTCAAACCTCTCGTCTGTCAAACCTATCACTCCCACCCTAAGGTAGTACGAGAAACTTGCAGACCGGTAGGACACTACGATGGCAGAGACAAGTGGACGTAGAGACAACACGAGTCTAGAGTAGTCACGGAACGTTCCTGAAGTGTGTCTGATGGCAGTGCGTAACGGTCGATAGAAAGGTTATCCATGGTAGACCACCAGGTGGACATACTCACGGCCTGTGGACTACGGTGGGTAGACGGTCGACAGACGAGTGGGACATGAACTTGCAGGTGAGACCAATGAGGTCAGGTAGAGTCGGAAAACGGTCCTGGTGAACGGACGGTGGACAAGAAGGGAGGGACCCTGTCTACCGAGGGAAAACACGAACAGAAACGCATGTACACAACCCAAGACTGGAGTCATTAGTGTTAGGGAGACTCAGGAAGTGTAGGTCTACTAAGTCTAGGACTCGGTTTGGCCGTCTCAAAGACGTCCGGTCCAGAAACGTGTGTCCCCGACTTAAAACGTGTGTTCCTTATCTCAGAGTGTCGAGCTTGGGTCCCGACAAGGAAACAGACGCCCTCTGACATTCTAAGAGGACTAGAGACGGCATACGTGGTTTACGCTACTTAAACGAGGAAACGAGTAAGGAATGTTACAGAAGGACGAGAGATGTGGACAGACCGTAGATTTTGAAGACGGATTAATAACGGTGTACGGAGAAGAATTCCCTTCAGGAACAGGGGAATTTAGACCAAAGACCGTGACAAAAGACGGTTTAAATTACCTGACGGAACTCAGGTCTGGTGGAGGGCGGACTGACACTCAGTAGGTAAAGGACCCCTAAGGGCACAAGTACAAGAAGGAGTCCTTGTCGGAGGTAGACCAACATCATAAACCTGATACCAAGAATAATTACCCCAGTCAGGGTCGTCCCACAGATACTCGTTCACCAAAAAGTCAAAAGAATAGACGGTAAACCCAATTATTAACACAGATGTAATATCTACATATCACTGCTAATTTTCCAATTCCGTACGTCACGGAAACTTTCCGAGGGACCGTCTCTCACGTGAGACCTAATTCGAATGACTAATAGACACGAAGGATAGAAAGGAGTAATCACTCACTCTGGGACCGATCCGACTATAAAGTCTACGTGAGGGTCGGGAGTTCACCAATCGGTATAATCGTTCTAGTGAATCCCCGGAGGGACCCAGAGATTTAGTGTCTGGGACATCCTTAGTCTTACACGGTTCCCTCAATTGAACATACGTAGGTAAAGAAGGAAGAAAATAAGTAAGTTCTTTCTAAATAATTCGGAGACGAACCACGTACCTACCGTAGACCGAGTCGATAAACTTATGAAATAGAGAACATGTGTTGAGGAACCCAACCCGTAAAGGGTCTTCGACCTCAGGGACGTACACCTTCGACCTAGGTCCATAGGACGGGGTCATTCGACCCGAGACATTCGGTTACTCGAGGGACAACCTGTCACCGTAGGTACGTTCGTCTCCTTCGCCTTTTCGGGATGTACACGGTGCGCGACGGGAAGGGACATACTGAGGTGTGGGTCTCGACTTCACCCCCTCCCCCTAAATTTGGTTTAGGAGGTATCTCGACGGGGGCGACACCAAAGGTCAGAGACACTACGAGACTGAGTAAAGGTAAAAAAGGAAGAGGGTCCTACGAGTGACCTGGTGTGGGAAGACGGGAGACCGGGACGAATAGACGTTGGTATAGACCCGGAAAGACACGGAAATTCGGGAAGGTCCTTCCTAGGGGTGGGTAGAGTTAATAGGTACAGGAAACCCGAAGGGTCACCGAGTCACCATTTCTTAGACAGACGGTTACGTCTTTTGTGTCCAAACTAGGGACCCACCCCTTCTAGGGGACCTCTTCCCTTACCGTTGGGTAAGGTCATAAGAACAGACCCTTTAGGGTACCTATCTTCTCGGACCGTCTGGTGTCAGGGACCGTAACGTTTTCTCTGTCCTTACTGAATCGTTGCTTCATTACTGTAAGTGGTTAGGTGACGAGAACTAATAGGAATACGATTCGTTCGTGAGACCCGTTTGACTTTCGTCTGTAAAAAGGAGGAAATTAACTTGTATTTCGGTGTCGGGTCATTTATAGGTTGGAACCTAGACACAGAATCTCTGAGACTAGTCTGAACCTTTGGTATTAACTTTGACGGTTTAACTTACGATCAATATTTTTAACCATAGTTACTATTACGATAGTTGTTGATAAAATTACATAGTCTAATATCTATCTAAAAAGACAAAAATTTTTTCTTTACTTAAAATTTTCTTCTCTGATACTCCGACCTTTTATTGAATAAGGGTTGTTACTCATTCTTTCAAGGAGACTTTAAAGAAGACAGACAGAGAAGTCTGAAGAAAGTCCTTTTTTTTTTTTTCAACGTTTATTAGGGGATACTATTCTTACAATTATTCTCACTAACTCCTTGTTCATACGGAAAACCTTTCGAGACAGAATGATAGAATGTTTTCAAATGACTACTTACCTACATACCTTTTTAACTACCGCGGACCGAATCCTCCCTACTTCCTGAGAAGTCATGTCGGACCGGTCACTATACTGAACCGTTTGTAGGTAGACTATGAATTCATATATAATTAGAACGGGTATAGGTTCATGTCGACTTTCCAAGTCCCTGTAACACCAACAACCCTCTTCGGGATCCTCCGTTTTCCACTCAAGAGAAGATTTACATCTGAGTCAGTGTCCGAGTGACCCTTAGTTCCAGTTTAACGAAGTGGAGTGAACCAGAACAATTGAGTCTACCTTTTAATCAATCTTCGTTTAGTGTATGAACCTCTTCTCGACGTCGATGGGTCCCGGTGAAAATATCTCATCGTCCCAGAGACTCCTTCCATTTTATAAATTCCACCTATCCATCTGTCCTTACTCCTTTACTTTTGAGGACCTCCTTACCTTTCGGGGTAATGGTAGTCTTTGTAGTACGACCCTTTGAAAACATAGGATGGGGTTCTACAACGGACGGAAGGCAGTCTAGTTCCACTTCTAGTGGTGGGTCCCAACCGAACCTGGAGACACCCAACGTCTTTGTCTGATCCGTAGCCCTTACTCGCCACGAGACCCTTACTTTCGGTCAGTTATGTCGTGACCGGTTGTTTTTCTTTTCTTGTCAAGGTGACGCAGGACGGAGTGGGGAGAGAAGTCTGCTGAGTCGAGGTCGGACTTCGAAACCAAGGGACCAAGAACGACCTCGTCAAGACTCGAAGAGTCAAATTTAAAACGAGTCGCGACTAAGACAGTCTAGAGCTCGGACTGTCGTGAGAAGGGTAAAGAAAGTATGGGTGAAGACGGGTTCACAAGACAACCGGGCGGAGACTCTCCCTACTGGTGGTTTAGAAGGACATCCTTCGGTCACGTGACACCCTGTAAGAGTATCCCCCCAAATAGTTTAGAGAAACATACTTCTATCACTACCTTCTCAGATTCAATCCACACGACTGACATGGAGGTCAGTTCGTGTCGTAGATCTTTTTTTCTATTTAACCACAGGAAGTGAGAGATATCTTTTACTTTTAAAAGACGACCCAAGGGTCTTCTCGGTCTATCCTTTGGTAACTAGTAGGACTTGTTTATAGAAAGTTATTTAGAAATAGAGGAGACTTCTATTAACCTTCCTGTCACTGAAGACTCAAATGAGAGAAAGTCGTGAGTGGAGGGAAAGTGAGTAGACCCATATAAACAAAAGTTTCGGTTTTACATGATGTACCTAGGTAGGTAGAATCGTTTCCTTAGGGTTTACTAAAGGATAAAGTCGAGGCTACATACCTTGAACTCTTAAGAGAATTAGGTGACTGAGACGTTCCATGAATTGGAAAAGGTAGTATCCACTCGTATAGTACAACGAGTTAAGGAGTGTTCCCTACACGGATTTGATGATTAGGGTGATGAGACAGACCTAAATTCCGAAGGAGAGAACCTACCGTAGTGACTGCACTACTTGTGCTCAAACTCATCCGAGACCCTCGACCACTACCTGCCCCCCTTCGGACCGTGTGACGTCAGGTGCCACAGCGTCTCAGCCTGTACTGACTCGTTGACTTGACCTGGCTTGAGAAGAAAATTACTCATATAAGTAAACAAGTAAAGTGTAACGTTTAATAGTATACGGGTAGTGCCACGGTCCTACGGGTCAAGGATTTCATCCAGACTACTATCCAAACATGCACGGACTCAAGGGACCTAGGACCGAACGACTAGTCATAGGGGACTCCACACGTCGATTTCGTTTCTTTTAGTAAAGCCACCCGGTGTAAGTATTGGTTTGGATATGGAAGAGTCAAGATTTTTTGGTAAATTTTGTAGTTTTCGGAATTTAAACCATAAAAACTAAGAGACTTGAGAATTAATCGACACATTGACCGTATAGTTATAGAATTCTGGGTATAAGTAAAATTTTTGATCCAATAATATTACATATTGAAAATTATTTTGGAAGGTTGATATCATTACGTTTAGTGTCTTCGGGACTTTCGAGATACTTAGTTACGGCGGTGGAGTGTGGGTCGACACCTTCAATAAACCAGAATCGTGTCATTGGAAATTTATCTTCTCATACAAGAATTTGTGTGACCCAGAGCTGTTCCCCGGGCGGGTGTACCACTTTTCCGGGTCGAGGACACAAAGACAATACACTTTTATATTACCTTTCTTAAAAATTACACCGTCTTTGTTTACAGTTGAGAATGTTCTAAAGTGTTCATAGATATCTCAAGTTTCTGGTAGTTGTGTTACGCCTACCAAGAAAAAACATTAACATTCTTTACGTTTTCTACTACCGAGGAGACTTGTCTCCCTCGACAGTCTAGAGTGATACTATATTTCCCACAGGCTTATTTAAAATTTTATTATTCTTACTACTTGCATTAATGAAAATGTCACCTCTTTAGACCTTTTGGGGTGTAAATCACTCACTAGTTACGATTGGAATGGTTATTCATGCATTTGACCGTCGTACATAGAGGACTACACTGCACGACTCATCTTGTCTTATAACAAAAATGTCATGAACATGGTTTTTACGTATGGAACTAAGATTGGGGTTCTATTTACATTTAACTCCCTCTCATTTTTTCAAACTAGAAGTTTTTGTAGTTTTGGAATTTTTTCTTTTCTCCTCTTTTGTAAAGGGTGATTTCGGTATGGGACCTAAGCATAAACCTATGTCTAATTTCTAAGTAATTAGAATTAACTAATTTCTAGTTAGATAAATAGACAAATAGACATCTAGTAAAAGGGAGACACGCACACACATAAAGTTCTCTCCCTGTTGTAAAGTACATTGCTAGTGTACCAATAGTTGAAATCTTTGACATTGCGACTATTTTATTTTATTTTTATAGTAGATCGAGAGACAGGTATAAGTTTAAACGGTCAACAGGGTCAATACGGGAAATCTCATCCCCAAACGTTTGACGTCGGGTGGGTGGCAGACAAAAGTATTCATTTCAAAATAACCTTGTTTTGGTACGGGGTAAACAAATGTACGACAGACACCGACGAAAACGTAATGTTGGTGTCTCGACTCATCAACGTTGTCTCTGGTATACCAGGTATTTTGGATTTTATAAATAATAGGTCGAGAAATGTCTTTATCGAAAGGTTGGGGACGAAATCTCGATATAATAAGGGGAGAGCATGTCCCATTACATAACGTAAGCCGACAGTCGAGGAATTGTAAAGAAAATTAGACTTAATCAAGGATTGGGAAAGAAACTCAAAGAATTGGAACTATAAAAATTCTACCGTCCTGACAAAACATTTTAAGGTGAGTTGAACCGAAATAGACTATAAAGGAGTACTACTCTAAGTCCAAGAAGTAAAGACCGTTCTTATAGTGATTCAACTATAACATAAGAAAATTGTGTAGTATAGTTCTCTATACACACAAATAAAAAAAGGTCAAAGTAACTCTATATTGATTATGTATAATGACATATATAAATTCCGTATGTTGTACTTCCAGACTCAATGTATATGACACTTTATTAACAGTTTTATCCAAGTTCATTGTAGGTGGAAGAGTGGTCAAGTCAAGTCAAGTCAAGTCAACGAGTCAGCACAGACTGAGAAACGCTGGGGTACTTAGAGTCGTACGGTCCGGAAGGACAAGTAGTGGCTGAGGGCTTCAAGTGAGTTTGAGTGCAGGTAGCTCAACCACTACGGTAGGTCGGTAGAGTAGGAGACAGCAGGGGAAAAGGAGGACGGAGGTTAGGGAGGGTCGTAGTCTCAGAAAAGGTTACTCAGTTGAGAAACGCACTCCACCGGTTTCATGACCTCAAAGTCGAAATCGTAGTAAGGAAGGTTTCTTGTGAGTCCCGACTAAAGGAAATCTTACCTGACCAACCTAGAGGAACGTATACATGTTATTTTTTCGTTTCCTTCTTCTTTCCTTTTTTTAAGAGAAACACTACTCTTGAGAATTTTACCAAAATAGGTTTATAATTACCACAGTTGAAACCAGTCAACCGATCCCACCACAGGTGTCCTTCTTTTTAATGAAACAAAACGAGATTTGTTGTAATAATCTTTCTAATCATTATAAGTTTGTACCCGACACATAAACCATAGTCGTTTAATAGATACAATTTAAAGATAATAAACTATTAGAACAATATAATTTTATCCAAGAACAAGAATCCTTCAAACATGAATTCATCGATGTTATCTTCCAGTAATAAACATGGTTTCATAAGTCTCTACCACCCAGTATTGGTGTTACCACACTAGCGAGTGGACCCTGGTCTATATGACCTCACACTTCAGTTCTCCCGGAATCCTTCGTAGTGATACTTGTTTCGATCACCTTCTCTCCCTTAAGGTCAACTCGATAAAGTTTAGGATTTTCTACTACGACATTTTCACGAGGTGAGATATACGGTCGTTTAAACCTTTTGGGTTCTTACCGGTGTCCTGACCTTTTCCAGTCAACAGTAAGGTCAGGGTTTCTTCCTATTACGGTTTCTTACGAGTTTGATAACGTGTTGACGTGAGTAGAGTGTGCGATCGTTTCATTACGAGTTTTAAGACGTTCACTCCAAAGTTGTCGTGTACTTGGCTCTTGAATGTCTATAGGTCCGACCTGAATCTTTTCCGTCTCCTTGGCCTCTAGTTTAAGGTGTGTAGACAACCTAGTAGCTTTTTCGTTCTTTTAAGTTCCTTACAGACAAAGTAACTGATGAGATTTCAGAAACTGACATACCTAGTGTTGTTTCGCATCTTTTAAGAAGTTGTCTACCCGTATGCCCTATTGGAATCGACGGTGGACTATTTGAACATACGTCCAGTTCTTCGGTGTCAATCTTGGTATGTACCTTGTTCCTTGACCAAGTTTTAACCCTTTCTTCTTACAGTTCGGACATAAAACAGTAGGACGAATAAATTGAATATACGTCTCTTGTAGTACGTTTTACGGTCCGACCTACTTCTAGTTTACCCTAGTTCTAACGACCCTCTTTATAGTTATTGGAGTCTATACGTCTTTCACATCTCCTTCATTTCTCGGAGAATACTGCCACTTTCTCCTCTCACTTTTTCGGACCGAATTTCGAGTTATAAGTCTTTTGATCTAGTACCGTAGACCAGGGTAGCGAAGTACCGTTTACTTGCCCCTTTGTTACTTTCACCGTCTGAAATAAAAGAACCCGAGGTTTTAGTCACGTCTACCACTGACGTCGGTACTTTAACTTGCAGTGAACGAGGACCTCCTTTTCGATACTATTTGGACCTGTCATATAATCTTTCGTCTCTGTAGTGAAACAACTGTTTACAGGTATGTCAGTACATGTCTACACTCTCGATGTGATAGTTCTTCCGACTCGTGGTTTCTTGACTATGAAAGTTTGACACCACGACCCTTTCTGAGAACTCTCAAGGAACCTGTCGTTCCTCTAGTTTTGGTAGTTAGGACTTCTTTTAGTTGGGACTTATAAGTAACCTTCCTGACTGTGACTTCGACTTCGAGGTTATAAACCGAGGTTATGAGACTACGTTTCTCGGTTTAGTGACCTTTTCTGGGACTACGACCCTTTCTGACTTCCGTCCTCCTCTTCCCCTGTTGTCTCCTACTCGACCAACCTACCGTAGTGGTTAAGGTACCTGTACTCGAACTCGATTGAGACCCTCAAACACTTCCCGTCCCTTCGGACCGCACGACGTCCGTGTCTCAGGTACCCCAGCGTTTCTCAACCTGCACTGACTCACTGACTTGTTGGTGTTCCCAGTAATATTAAGGGTGTATAGTGTCTGTGTGTGCGTGTATATTACATATACGTCTTTTAGAATGGTAAACCGGTTAGTTTCATTTATCATACACCCACAGGCGACATACTAAGAATGTTGAAAACTTATTCGAATAAAAAAAAATTACCCTCCAATTTTATTATTACCTAGTTATCAGGGACCGTATGTTCTGTCTTGTCACAGGTCTCTTGTCATGTCCTCACTCCAACTCGTACTTCTTGTAGAAGGGGAGACATGACCCCCCTCGTCAGTACGTCGAAGGCCACCCATTGTGCCCCTTGAGGGTCTCCCCTCTGGGCTCCGGTGACGGTGTAACGATCGATACCACAAATGGGTGACTGACATATTTTAGTTAAACTAAATCAACACATCTTACGAAGTCGTGTCGAAACTAAATGGAGATTTCACTGTTGAAGTTTTAGTGAATCTCCTTTTCCTTTTAGTTTTTCTTTTTCTTTTCCATTTTCTTTTAGGAACAACCTGAAATTCTATAAAAGTCTCTTATTCTAACAAATCTCTTAGTGTCATTCGGTTTTGAATAGTCGACATTTTTATTACGTCTATTAATTTCTCGTTAGAGAACCCATCCCAGTTTTGTGTTTTCGTTTGATCTTCTATTCGATAAACACTTCTCTATTGTTCGAACTTTGTTTTCGATGTCTTCTCTCTCATCACACGACTCCGACCCCCACTCCCCGTGTCTTCGACCATTTTCCCATGTTCGAAAGACAATATTCTACTTATTCCAGAGTCCTAGATTGTATAATGTACCACTGATGTCAACTATTACGACACAACAGATTACTTTTGAACGATTCTCTTATTTTGAATCGACAATAGTGTGTGTTTTTCATTTATATAGTCCACTATTTACACAATTACTTGAACTACCCCCCTTAAGAAAGTGTTACACACACACACACATATTTCAATAGTACAACGTGTGAAATTTACGGAATGTTAAAATAAACAGTTAATATGAAGTTTTTTCGAACCTTTTCTTTCCGTTTGTCCTTCTCATCGATCTCTAGTCTATTTACTTTTACATCTTTCGTCTACATCGGTTTAATTGTCCCTTCTCTTTTATCTTCTCGTTTTCGTATTTTTCTATGGTTCTCTCAATAAAATATAATTTTTTATTAGGTGTTCCTTCTATATGGTAAGTACTTTTCTTATTATTTTACAACTCTTATATTTCCTTTTTCACAATCTTTGGGTTCCTCTTAAACTGTCATAGTGTTAATATCACTTTCAGGTTTTGTGTTTAAAGTCAGACTGGGTGACTCTTCTGTTTTTCAATTTTTTACCATACCTCGTGAAATGATTAATTACAACGTGATTATCCCTATATAGTTTGTATATTGATTGTATGAATATCTTTTATATGAAAAACTACGGTTACATCGTAAATATGTCTATAGGTTATTATTTTTCCTCTCTCTTAGAGTGACTAGGTTTCTCATCTTTAAGACTTTCTGTGTACATGGGCGTCACAAGTGCCGTCGTGATAAATGTTATCGGTCCTGTACCTTCGTTGGAGCTACAGGTAGCTGTCTCCTTATCTATTTCTTCGACCCCATGTATATGTGTTACCTTGTAATGAGTCAGTATCTTTCCCTGTTTAAATCCAGTTAACATCACACCGCCTACTTGGACCTCAGACAATGTATCTCACTTCATAGAGTCTTTCTCTTTTTGTTTATATCATACGTATGTATGTGTGTGTGTGATACCTTAGATCTTACTATGGTTACTTGGATGGAAGTCCCGTCCTTATCTCTGTGTCTACGTCTCTTACCCGAACACCTGTGCCGTCCCCTTCCTTTCCGACCCTGTCTGACTCTCTCATCGTAACCGCACATATACGACGGCGCATATTTTGTCTGTCAATCACCCTTCGGCGACATATTGGGTCCTTCGAGTCGGACCACGAGACACTACCGGGCCTTCCCGTCCTACCCCGACCCACCTCCCTCCGGATTTTCCCTCCCCTACACACATATGTGCCCCGAAGGGAACATCGAGTGAGCCATTTCTTAGACGGCACGTCCTCTGGGCCCAAACTAAGGACCCAACCCTTCTAGGTGACCTCTTCCTTTACTGTGAGGTGAGGTCATAGGAACGAACCTTTTACAGTACCTTTCTCCTCGGACCACCCGACGTCAGGTACCCAAGCGTTTCTCAGCCCGTGCTGACTCACTGATTGTGAATGTATATACATATGAGTATCGACTAGGTGTGACAATGTGTCGTCTTTGGCTGTCCCTACCCCCATTTTTTTTTTTTTACTTTCTTTTCTTTGGTTGTTTTGTAACATGTCGTTAATATGAGGTTAATTTTTAGTTATTATTTTTTCGTTGAGATACTATTACATTTGTTTGGTTTATGAATTATGATTTATTTAAAACTGTTTTATGGTTGAATTATTAATATTAATCTTATATAAATTTCGATTTGTCGTTTCTTAATTCGTTTTTAGAGGTTTATGAATAAAAAATTGAAAATTAAAACTGACTCCGTTTCTTCTGTTAATTGAAGTTTCTAAAAAAAGTTTTAATTAATCACAGTTCGACAGTAATATCAAGTCTCTAATAGAGTGTTCTTTGATATAAATTCTTTTAAACAAACGAACATTTTATATGCTGATTTATACTTTTTTTTTGTTTTTATTTGAAAATAAGTTAAGGACTTCGTTTCTTGTTACTCTGAAGGATCTTTTCCGTATCTTTTGTCTATTATTTTTTGGGTTTTATCTTATTCTACATTATTTTCACTTCTCAGTTTATGGACTAAAGATCCTTTCTTTTTATTCTACCGAGCTAGAGACCGTCATGTTTTTTTCCGTTTTTATTTTTGTGCTTTTACATAATGTAATACGTTTAATCGTATATGTGCGTCTGTACTCTTACTCACTTTATCAATCTTACCCTACGTTTCACAACAATATTCGAATATTGTACGTCAAATAACTATTTACGTACGAAAAGATCTTTTTCATTACATTTGATGGTTGTAAATAAGTGTTTTTCAATCTTCTCCCTTTGTCCGGTAATTAATACAACTTTCACATTCAACGAGTCAACACAGACTGAGACGCTAGGGTACCTGACATCGGGTGGTCCGACGAGCCCGGTACCTTATGAGGTCCTTTCTTATGACCTCACCCATCGGTAAGAGAAGAGGTTAACAGAATCTTTACTATTTTTGACAGTTTCTTGAAGGAGGTTTTATTTACAAATTTGGTTTAGTAAGAAGTTTTCTTAAAATAGGTTACGATAAATTTGACAGTTACTTATCCTTTACTTACGTTTAAAGAGTCACTTGATATATTGTGGTCTCATTTTGACTACGTTTGAACCTCTTTCTGTCCTGGTCTTCCTTCGGACACTGAGAATAGAGTGACACTGGTACTTACGTTAGTGTGTATTTCATGGGAGTTCACAATCCTTAGTACATGATACGTGTGTACATTCGTAATTGGGGTCATTTCATTGTTCCGTGTCCTAAATTTTTTAAAACTTTTAGGATTATACATTAATGAAATTATCTCTTTTTTCCGGTTATACTAATAGTCTTTCTATTCGTCTTTTCCATAAACTACTTCTAAAATCCGGTGGTCCCTCTACTCTTGTTCGGGAGTCAAACTTCAGTTGTCGGTGGTAACACACTCTTCCTCTTCGATCACCGTTACGACGATGTCGGGGTTTCCGAGAGTCCCCGTAACGACGGTAAATTGTAGCGATACCGATCTCTTTCTTCGCTTTTCTTTCTTTATACTGTCTGTGTGGACGTCCTTTTGACTTCGTCGTGTCCGTTGACTAATGAACCGTTTAGTTCTCTTAAATAAGTTGTTTAAATCTTTCGCACTTTAATAGATTTCTTCAATCAAATGTATAGGACGACGACGACGACGACTCAGCGAAGTCAGCACAGGCTGAGACACGCTGGGGTACCTGCCGTCGGGTGGTCCGAGGAGACGGGGACCCTAAGAGGTCCGTTCTTGTGACCTCGCCCAACGGTAACGGAAGAGGGTCACATACATATTAGTGTAAATTGTTAAATAGGATGGTAAGTCTTCATTGGTAAACCTTTTCTGATTTTTATTTATTTATTTATTTGAGGGAAAGGTCATAGTTTATATAATATTTTTAAATCATTCTTTAGAAGTCCTAAGAAAACTCGTTCCTGTATTTAAAAACGATTTCCTTTATTTGTGAAATATACTTAACATATTATATTAGGAGTGTTGATCTGATACTCCATGTCTATTAATAGAGGTAAAGTGTTTGTTCTTATGACTAAGTCATTGAACGGGTTTGAGTATCTGAACTCGATAGTATATAATGTAAAATAAACCCCTAGTATTTCGTTTTATATATCATTTTATTCTTTTCTGTTATTATTCGTTGTTTACCTTTCGGTTTCTGTGAGTTGTTTCATATACTTATTATATGTACTATCTATAAAAAATCAGTGACCTTCTTTTCTAACGAACGAAATTTTTAATTCGTTAACCATGTGATGATGTCTTTACATCTTAAATGCACGAGTACGGTACTACATGTGGTCTTAAAAAGACTACCTAATACTCAATTCATTATTTCTTTTCGTACTTATATTGGTTCGTTACCGTTTATATACAATTTATAGTTCGACCCCTTACGGAGATTCTTATTTTAGTTTCCGTTTACTACTTATAGTAATTATCTAAAATGATTTATTTTTATTTCGACATATATTTCTTTGAGTAATATTTAGTAATATCTTCATTCGTCTTTTGACTATGTCCTGTCCGTTTCTCTACTACAAAAATCAGAATTTTAAAAAATTTAGAGGACTTTTAAATATTCATCTTGAAATTATGTTTTATTTGGATAGAAATCCATATCCACGGTCCATTTTTGATCTTTACACGTACATCTATTTAAAGAAGACACTGTATAATAAATATTTGAGGTTTTGACCCCCTCGTCTCTAATCCGTAGATTTTTATCTGTTAGACATCAAATTTAATACCATGTGGTCACAATGCTCTGTGTTTCGTTGGTAATTCTTGTGATAGTGTAAAATATGTAATATTTATTACATGTTCTACAATTACATATGTAATTATCTTTATATGTTAATCAGCATATAATAATACTCGTGTAAAAAGATTGCCACACTATAAGTGTTAAATTAAGAATTTGAATTCGATGTAGTATGAGTCATACAAGAGTAGAAACACCCTTTTCTTTCTAAAGTCTTTCTAAACGTGGTTTTACAATAGTCGTCAAATAAGTCTCCGTGTTCTTTCAGACGTAAAAAAATACAGAAACCGTAAATATTAATGTAAATTTGTACGGAGCTCAGCCTGTGCTGACTTCGCTGAATCGTCGTCGTCGTCGTACCGGAAGGTGAGTGGGACATTGGTACCGGACAGATGGACCAGGGTCCGTAATACCTTTGACTACTATGTCACGAATCGTTCTGTCTACTTGAGACAGGTAGAACCCCGGAACAGCCCCCCACCCCTCCTCCCTGTCCATCGACCATTTGTTTGTTTCGTCAGTTATTCCGATAATCAATGTTTACACACGTCCTCGAGTTTTCCAGGTCCATCTCTCATCGACTCGTGAGGAAGGTTAGTTCATTAGTCCCGTTCACACGAAGAGACTCATCCGTTCTCATCTTTACTTTGAACCTGGTACTCTAATTTCATGACTCCCTTTCCATACCTCCGGCACCTTTGTCATACAGTCCGAAGGTCTCCTGTACCAGTCACCACAATGTTCTTCCCTTTACTCGGTTACCACCGACACACGACACGTTACACCACCCTCTGAATCCGATCCTGTGTCTCAAATAGACGACGACAAACTAACCTCATATCAAATAAATGTTACGACACAATGAAAGACGACATCTCGTGTCACCTAGACAACATGTATCTGTATATAATGAGAAAAAGACTGAGAAAGGGGTATCTCTCGTAATGTCTCAAAACTCATCTCAAGGGACTCGATAAGTCATCTAGGAATAATCAAAAATAAGAGTGACTGTCTACGGAACCCTCCCTGAGTCGTAGACCAAGGGGGACGTCCGTCTGTCCCACCTCCCTACCTTCGCCGGTACAACCGACCCTCCGATACCGCCACCAGGTCCGACTCCTCCCTACGTCAGTTGTCGTACGTGTCACGGTCCGTCGTTTCCATTCTTCTACGATGGAATCTATTACCCCATAGACTGAAGTCCTCTACTCTCATTTCTAAGATCTCACTCTCCAGTAAGACAATAACGTCCAGAGGTCCTACCGGTTCTTACCCCTCGGTCCCGGTAGGAAGGACAATGGAATTGAGAAGAGAAAGAGACAGGGTGAGTAGGTTAGCTATTCGTTTAGGTCAACCGAAATGGAAGTTCTACAGGGGTCTTAGGTTAATGAATGGTGCAATACTGTCGGTGGGTGTAAGACAGCAGAAGATCAACGAGAGACGAAATGACAGACAGGGGAGGAAGCTGGATGAAATGGAGGTACGTCGTCAGAAATGTCAGGAAACTTTTAGATCCAGTCCAGTGTAAGAGAGAAACAAATTATAGGAGGTTACCAGAAAGTAAAATAACTCTCATTTTGGGTTTATGGAACGTAAACAGGTACACGGGGGATATGCGGAGAGACTAAGGTAGCGTAGGAAGAAAGAGGTGTTGAGGGGAGGAGGACTGTATTGTTAGGAGTGATAAGGTCCTCGGGACTCCCGGACTCAGACCGAAACCGAGTTCTTTCCGGGACCGGGGAGGGGGACGGAAGACGCGAGAAAATAGTCCGTGGACATTCTGACCAAAAGAGGGAAAAAAAAGTCCAGAGATAAATTCCTCTCCGGTAGGATCTGCGGAATGTACTTTAACGGGAGGTAGTAATAGATTCAGTTGCAATCCTCCCGTCACTCGAGAGAACTGAAGAGTCAACATAAAAGTCACGGACCCTCCGTTAAGAAGAGTTTATCACCACCTTATCTACTCAAGTAAGTTTTGTAGACGGTCTTTGTCCAATCCTTAGTCTTTGATATGTCTTCTACTCCTTCGGTGACGTGTCATTCTTTTGCGGTATCTGATCTTCTCCTCTATTTACCTTCTCTTCCCGACCCCTCACCGGTCCACAACCACCGGTCAAGTTGCCTAAAGATTTAGTACGACTTACTACAGAGTGATCGGGAACGTCGAAGTACTACACCCGTGTACGGCAAGTAGGAGTTCTTCTACACCTTGGTCTCATCCCAAAGGAAGTTCCCGACTATACTAGTCAACACATAAAATCTTTTTAACCAGATTCACGAAGTACCCCGACCCTCCCCTCACCCACTCTGTCCACCGACGACACTATCGGGGATACTCCTTTCCGAGAACGAACTGGATTTTCCTATATAGGTACCCCTACCTCTCTTTATTTACCGAAAATATCTCTCCACCTCTTTCTTGGGGTCGTAAGTCATTACGTTTTGGTATTTAATCCGTATTAGAAGCCTCCGTCTATAATCAGGGTATTCGGTAGAGTGAAGTAGAAGATCCCAAGAAAGAAAAATAGGGAAAGTTATTTTCGTTAATCTTTATGAAAGTTTGACAGAAGAAGTAGTTTTAACTCTACATGAAGACGTGTGAGTCCTCTTTCTCTACGGTGATATTGGCAAGTTGGGATACAAGTCAGTAGACGAGTATGACGAACCCCTCGCTATTTTGTGATACTACTCCTGAAACAGAGAGTATCGGGTCATGACCTCGGTGTGTTGTACTTTGTCTGTGACACCCCCTTTATCTATGTAAACACCCACACCACGGTTAAAATAATTTCGAAATAGGACCGTAACGACTTTAGATTTGGACAACAATCTGAGTCACCTCTACGGAGAAAGCGTTAGATATCGTAGTGGTAGTGAAAAACTGTAACACCCACCGGTATATGTCAGTCTGGGGACTCTTATGTCGGTCCAGGGGTTCTTAGGACAAATTGAGGTTTAGGTTTTGACGAACGGAACCGAAGAGACAGGTCTCTTTGACAGATCCACCGTCCCTGAACCCGAGAGTGTATCCTCCAATTTCAAACTCTTTTAGATCGTGATCCCGTCGTTGACGTACTTCGTCTTTGTAACCTTTCAAACTCTTGAAAAAAAAAAAAAAAAGTCAGGTCCCTAACCATCATCTAGGGTCCCATAAATCTTGTAACTTCCTCCAACGGTAACGGTAGTAGTGGGGATGGTATCAAACCGGAGTCTTGTTTTTTATCCCTCCTTTGTGTCGGGGTGGGTAATTGTCTTTTAACCAAGTTTCTAGATGACTCGTACCGCGGTGGATAGTCTTGTTCTGGGTTACGGGGGTGTCAGTCAGAAAGGGTAGTCCTTCGAAGGTGTTCCAAGAATAGGTAGTCTCCCGTCTATCTTACTTTTGGTGTTAGTCTCTTTTGATTACTTTGACTAGTATACCTAGTTTCGGAAAGAATTAAGTTACTTTGACAGTCGGTACGGTACAATCCCGGTGGGTTCTACCTGCCCAGTACCACCTCTCAATACTGTTTTACACCAGGTGACCTCTTCCCTTACCGTTTGGTGAAGTCATAAGAACGGAACTCTTGGGGTACTTGTCGTACTTTCCCGTTTTTCTATCCTGTGACTTTCTACTTGAGGGGTCCATTCATCCACGGGTCATACGATGACTTCTTCTCACCTCTTTATTGAGGTCTTACTTCCCTACCTCGGTTTCACTTTTGTTCCGAGTCGACACCTACACTGACCACTACCTACGCTTCAGGCTACGACGTTTCTTTTTACGACGTATCCTTGGACCTTACAATCCAGGTGCTTAGTTCCGTTTAACCTTCACCAGTATGTCCTCTACCGTTCTCACTTGTGACTGTAAAATCCTTAGTCTTATGATTTTACCTGACCTTACCCACTTAAATTGAGTCTACTGGTAATATAGATGATGACACCCGTTCTTAGGGAATCTTCTTTACCTCAACGGTGGTATCAGTTTTTCTCAGGCTTTACATCATGAACTTACGTCAGAGTTTTTGTTGTCTTACTAGAGACAATCAAAGGTTCCGTTTGGTAAGTTATAGTGTCATTAGGTTCAGATACCTAACCTAGGTATCATTAGGTTCATTAGGTTAGGATGGTCATTGCGACTTCTTCGACTTCAACTTACCAAGATACTTATGGATGTTCTGGAAGATCTTGAATGTGAGTTTTTTCTATAGGAAAAGTAATGTCCCCTGACCTTACGTTTTCATCCTTCAGTTCTTTGTGGACCTGATTGTCCTTTTAAACCGGAACCTCATGCCTTACTTCGTCCCGTTTCCGATTATCTCAAAACGGTTTTCTTGTGTGACAGTATCGTTTGTGGGAGAAGGTTGTTGTGTTCTCTTCTGAAATGTGTACCTGTATTGGTCTACCGGTTATGGATTTAGTCTAACTAATATAAGAAACGTCGGTTTCTACCTCTTCGAGATACGTCAGTCTTTTTTGTTCTGACCCTGGACTGACACCGAGTCTAGTACTTGAGGAATAACGGTTTAAGTCTGAATTTAACTTCTTTCATCCCTTTTGGTGATCTGGTAAGTCCATACTGGATTTAGTTTAGGGAATACTAATATGTTACTTTCACTGTTTATCTAAGTTCCCTGACCTAGACTATCTGTCACGGACTACTTGATACCTGTCTCCAAGTACTGTAACATGTCCTCCGTCCCTAGTTCTGATAGGGGTTCTTTTTCTTCACGTTTTTTCGTTTTACCAACAGACTCCTCCGGAATGTTTATCGACACTTTTCTTCTCTTCGTTTTCCGTTTCTTTTCCTTTCTATATAGGTAAACTTATGTCTCGAGGTTTCTTATCGTTCCTCTCTATTCTTCGGAAGGAGTCACTAGTCACGTTTCTTTATCTCCTTTTGTTATCTTACCCTTTCTGATCTCTGGAGAAGGTCTTTTAATCTCTATGTTGTCTTCCCATGTTATCAAGTACGGTTCTATTTCCTGTGTTATTTCCTGTCTTTAACATACCTGGATTGTCTTCGTCTTCTATAATTCTTCTCCACTGTTCTTATGTGTCTTTATATGGTTTTTCTAGAAGTGCTGGGTCTATCAGTGCTACCACACTAGTGAGTGGATCTCGGTCTGTAGGACCTTACCCTTCAGTTCACCTGGAATCTTTCGTAGTGATACTTGTTTCGATCACCTTCACTACCTTAAGGTCAACTCGATAAAGTTTAGGATTTTCTACTACGACACTTTCACGACGTGAGTTATATGGTCATTTAAACCTTTTAAGTCGTAACCGGTGTCCTGACCTTTTCCAGTCAAAAGTAAGATTAGGGTTTCTTCCCGTTACGGTTTCTTACGAGTTTGATAACGTGTCACCGTGAGTAGAGTGTGTGAACGTTTCATTACGAGTTTTAAGGGACTCGTTCCGAAGTCGTCACGCACTTGGTTCTTGAAGATCTACAAGTTCGACCTAAATCTTTTCCGTCTTCTTGGTCTCTATCGGTTGTAGACAACCTAGTAGTTTTTCGTTCTTTTAAGATTTTTTTTGTAGATAAAGATGAAATAACTGATGTGGTTTCGGAAACTGACACATCTAGTGTTGTTTGACACCTTTTAAGAATGTCTATCCTTATGGTCTACTGGAATGGACGGAGGACTCTTTGAACATACATCCAGTTCTTCATTGTCTTGGCCTGTACCTCGTTACCTGACCAAGGTTTAACCCTTTCCTTATGTAGTTCCGACATATAACAATGACACGAATAAATTGAATATACGTCTCATGTAGTACTCTTTACGACCCGACCTACTTCGTGTTCGACCTTAGTTCTAACGTCCCTCTTTTATAGTTTTTGGAGTCTATACGTCTATTGTAGTGGGAATACCGTCTTTCACTTCTCCTCGATTTCTCGGAGAATTACTTTCACTTTCTCCTCTCACTTTTTCAACCGAATTTCGAGGTGTGATTTTTTTGATTCTAGTACCATAGACCAAGGTAGTGAAGTACCGTTTACCTACCCCTTTGTTACCTATGTCACTGTCTGAAATAAAAATACTCGAGGTTTTAGTGACCTCTACCACTAATATCAGCACTTTAATTTTCTGTGAACGAGGAACCTTCTTTTCGACTGATTGGATCTGTCGTATAATTTTTCGTCTCTATCATAACGACTATTTCCAACCAGATCAGTTTCGATACCAAAAAGGTCGTCAGTACGTACCTACACTCTCAACTGGGTATTACTTTCGACTTACGGCTTCTTTACCACAAAGTCTTGACGCCACCTCTTCTGAGAGCTCTCAGGGTACCTGACGTTCTTCTAGTTTGGTCAGTTAGGATTTGTTTTAGTTGGGAATTATAAGTAACCTTCCTGACTTACTTCGACTTCGAGGTTATAAAACCGGTAGACTACGTTTCCTGGCTGGTTAACCTTTTCTGGGACTACGACCCTTTCTGCCTTCCATCCTCCTCTTCTCCTACTGTCTACTATTCTATCAACCTACCGTAGTGGTTGAGCTACCTACACTCAAACTCATTCGAGGCCCTCAACCACTAACAGTCCCTTCGGACCGTACGGCGTCTACCCCAGCGCTCTCAACCGGTGCTGACTCCCTGATTTGACTAGACTTCACTTGTGTATGTATGTACGGACACAACTCTGTTTGAGTTGTGACTTCTCTCTTTGTTTATAGTCCCTTCGTCTCTCGAGGGGTTTGGGTACATCTTGGTCCCTTTCACGATACACGGGACATGTCTATTACGGCGAAAGAGCCTAAGGTGATACCGTAATCCGTTCTGACCCAATTCGACCCGTCCTCCAGGAGACGGAGCTATAGAAATAAACCTAAAGTGACCTTTCTGGTGATCCTAGTGACCCTCTGACCGTCTCGTGTCTTCTAAGTTCTGTTTTTCATGGAGCCATTCCACCCGAGATACACTGTCCAGGAGACCGTCCTCCCGTAGACTACTATGTGTCAGTCTTGGTTAGTCCGTTTCTTTCGACAGGGCGGTACGTAGGTCAGTACATTGCATAGGGAGTACGCGTCAGTGACGACCCGTTCTTTACACCCTGTTCCAGGGTGGAAAAGACAGAGTCGCGAGACAGAGATTTTCCCGTACTGTGTCGATAGGTTCGTCGGGGGGCTTCTACGGTAACAAGTAAGGTTTCTGGGGTCTCTTGGGAAATGACTCACAAGGGACGGGGAGAGAACTCTCCAAGAAAGAACTCTACACTCTCTGTTAAAAGATACTCGTCGAGGACCTTCGTTGCTACGACGAGACTAAACTACTGCCTTCGAGTCGCAGGACGAATAGATGTGAATTAAAAGGACGAAAACTTAAACGTCCAGTATTATTTTGTAACGTACAGGTGTCTGGTCTCTCTTCTTAATTAATTCCCCTCGGAAAATTACATCTTTCGTCGAATGACTCTATTACCCTTTCCGGAACCATTCTGAACCGAATTAACCTTAAAGTTCGTTAAGGAGCGAACAACATGGTCCCTAAAAATGACAATATCTGTCCTACTCGTTCGACAAATTTCTCGAATACCCGTCTTGACCTGAGTCTCCAAAGCCGTCTCTACCTAAACCGAGTTTCTTAGTTCCGACGGAGTCTTTTATCGTTCACCCCTCACACCCGAACAAGAGAACAGTGACGTATCTGTGCATTCCGAACATTCGGAGATGACAGGGTCTATTGGGTCCTTGATTCTCTATTTGACCTCCCAGTCCAAGGTCGCACAGTGTGAACGACGGACAAGAATCTATATTTGTGTCCTCCGTCGTTTTTCCCTGGTTTCCGTCCCGTACCAGAAACCTCAAACTTTACACGGAAGTACGGGGATAAGATGGTGATGAAGGACTATTTAAGGTTTACTATGAAGGGGGAGGGGTCCTCGTCACTCCTACAATTGACAATCGTCTTGTAATTTCCCTGTCACGAGACGACGTTATCCGCCCCAAGAGACCCGTCCTGCGTAGTCACTTGTTCTGTTTCCGTGAAGGGATTTCTCCAGATGTCATCCTATAATCTACCGTCCGTTTAATACAATCGACCCTACTTCGGAAAAGATAAGCTTAGGGGTCGATTCGTAATGACTCATTGACTTTCTATTTCGGTCAACTTTACTGTACCGTCCCAAAGTCCTCTCCTCTTTCACCGAGATCGAAAAACACGCGACCAATTTCACACGTTCCCACTGGCTCCTACTGACTCTTAATCAGACCGACGGGGTGTCATATCGAGAAACTGAAAAAGGAACTCAGCTTTGTGATGAATAGTATTTGTAAAACGGACGTTAAACTACCTTGGTAGACTTCCCGACAAACAGACCTTTAATCGGACTAAGTGTAGACTTAATGATTACTAATGGTTACTAATCAACTAATACAGAACTGAACTCGAGGTTAACGATATTTCACGATATACTATGGGATTTTATATAAGGAGACTTCTGATAAAGGTAAATGAAGAAGAACACAGTAACCCCGATTCGACTTTAAGAGAATCGTGTGGATTCCCTGGTAAAATCCCTTGTTCGTACACCAGAGAACATTACAATTCATGTGAATGGTCCAGTCCCTCATGTTTCTTATTAAGTGACCAAGATTCTATTCTTACTCTTGAGAAAGTCCCACAGTTAAAGGGGTCTGTGTCATTTTCGTGACAAAGACGAAAGCACTAATGTTTCTCTTCCTTTGACTTAGGTCCCGTAACAGGACTTTGAAAAAGGTTCATCGTATATATATATGCTGAAACTTTTTTTCGTCGGAATTTATTCATTCTGGGATCTCCGTTCTTTCTTAGGTCTTCTTATACGTAAATGACATTATTATTCGAAGATTTATATCGTCGTGTTTTGAAGGGGTTATACTTCCTTTTAAGGTCCTACTCGAAGAGCTTTCTCCGACCTAATACAGTCCAAATATACTTCCTTTTTACTTCAGTATAGATGATAAGAGGAGTTACATATGACACGGTCGTGTAAAATACTCAGATAATGAGACTTCTAGAAAGTACAAACGGGAGGTCTTAGATGTGTAGTTGGAATTATCCATAGACAAAAAAAGGGTAAACGTACAATTCGATGACCCCGACTCTTTTTCCGATCAGTAAATGGGTCCAGGTGTCTCGGTATTCGACACTACTCCTTGCGTCGAAAAAGGAAGGTTCCTGTGACAAAGACCTTATGACAAAACGAAGAAAAAAAAAAAATTAAGAGGTCTCGTGAAAAGATCTCCAAGATGGGATTTTGAGGATGGTCTTGGGGATAGGGTCATCGACTGTTGAAAAGTTCTGGGATGGAATCTGGTTCCCGAGAATTCACCCTCACTTAGAGTCTCGACTACGTAACGACTCGGGAAGTCTCAGAGGATTAACTCACCCAGTCCCGCTACCGATCTCTTAAACGTAAAGAAAGAAAAAATTTTGTCAAAATTGTCGAAACAATTTTATCTGAAATGTATATAATTTTAAGTTAGTAAAAGTCACATGCTAAGTTACTAAAAATTATTGAACTAGATGGACATGTTCGTAGTGGTGTTAACTCGAAATCTTGTAAGGGCAGTGAGGTCCTTCTAGGAAACACAGATAAACAACCATAAGAGGTAATCGAGGACTCTCCGTAAGTGAAAAACAGAGATATTTGCTGGATAGGTCCTAGTATGTCCCGAAGGGTTCGAAGAGTCACTATTTCTTAAGAGGATGGTTCCGTCGTCTACGTTCTCTGAACCCAAATTAGGGACCCAGTCCTTCTAGGGGACCTCTTCCTTTATCTTTGGGTGACGGACCTTTTAGGGTACTCGTTTCCTCGACCACCCGATGTCAGACACCTCAGTGTTCTCAGTCTGCACTAAATCGTTGTCTAGTACATGCGTGTCCTAGTATATTATACACGATAAAACGTAGATAGAAGAAAGTGAATACAGTATAAGAACTTCAGATTGGTACAATATCATACATAGTCATACAGTAAGGACAAGATGACGACTTATTACAAGATAAGTATTCTAAATAGATAAGTGACTCTTACATGTAAAGATTATGCAAAGATCTTGACGACAAGACCACCGATGTGAAACTCTTGGTGACTAATTCTGGTCACCAAAAGGTGGAACCATAGGACACAGGGTGACTTTAGGGGTCTCCTGTAAAATGTTTTATGGCAAGAGTCTTATGGAGTAGGCATAAGACTAAATTTACCAGACTCCACCTTAAACCCTTGACCATGAAATGATTTTAAAAGGTTCACTATTACTACTTGTCGACTCCGACTTTTAATGTAGAGATTTGGAACGATAAGTTGCACACAAGGGGTCGTCATTGTCGTGAATCGGGCCCTCAGACGACCTTAGAGACGTAGAGTCCAGCGTAGAGTCTTGAGGTCTTAGTCTTAGTCGTAAAATAATTATAGAGTTCCACTGGAATTTATGTACTCTTAAACTCTACACGACGAGGTCTCGTCCCCGTTTTACGGTTCCTTGTCTTCTGTCCTTACTTTCCCTTTAAAGTGAAAGTCTAACTTGACATTGTTCCGGGCTTGTTTTCTGATAACTACTTGTCCAACAACGAAATCATATTTTCCACCTCTACTCGAGAACGGAACTAATTTAATACCTTGTTAACGACTGGAAGGAAGGGGTCAGGGACACCGACGACTACTTGAATCAGCTCCCTCGACCCAATTTTACGGACGAGATTTATCTAGAGTAAGAGAAAGGTCTTTCACACCAACCATGTACAATTAATCAACAAAGTAGACACAGGTAGGATTACTCCTTCCAGACGCTAAGGGGGTCACTAGAGAATAGACCTGACGACTTCGGTGTATATCTAAGGTACCTGGTCTGCCACTTTAAAAAAAACCACTTGCACAAATCAAGTCCCATACCTATACATAATCCCATGTCTCTAGTTTACCTCTCCCCATGGGTGAGGTCATAAGAACTGACCACCCGATGTCAGGTACCGTAGTATTTCTCAGTCTGTGTTGACTCATTGATTACTCACACACACGCGCGTGTGTGTCTGTGTGTGTCTGTGTGTGTGTGTGTGTGTGTGTGTGTGTGTGTCTAGTTTTCCGAAGAGTCCACCACGGTCACGATTTCTTGCGTGGACGGTTACGTCCTCTGTTCTCTGACCTTCTCCCGTACCGCTGGGTGAAGTCATAAGAACGGACGCCTTAGGGTACCTGTCTCCTCGGACCGTCCGATGTCAGGTGTCCCCACGTTTTTCAGTCTATCCTGAATCCGCTGAATCGTACGTCTCTCTAGTTTTGTCGCAGACAGACCACAATGAACCATATGATTCCCCACGTCTCCGAGTTTATATGTACATTGTGAATCACACTACTTCTGTTATTTTGTAAGGTCTTCCCTTCTGGGTATTGGTGTATAACTCCCACTTCCCATCGGTCCCTTCCGAAGGACCTCCTCTAAGGTTGACAGTGAGTGAGATAAGTGGAGGGAATATAACGGACGATATAAATATCGGACTGGAAATCGGAATATCGGTTACGAAGAAGACTACTATGGACGTCTAAGCACGTCGTCAGTTGAGGTCTTAAAATTGAAAGAGAAGGGAGGGAGAAAAGGAAAGAAAGTTAAATTTAAAAGTACGACGTCGACGGACTTATATCTCTCGACTTTTTTGTAGCTTTTGTTCACCTTTTCTTAATTGTAAGTTCCCTACTAGAGTAAAGTCAGGAGTTTTATTGAGGTACTTTATCTATTATTATATAATAGAGGTAAAATGTTCAAGTCGTTGTAACTTCGTATAGTAGAACAAGTTTTGGGGGGTCGATCATTCACTACCTTTACCAGTTAGGTTCCAAAGAGACCCTAGGCTGACGGGGAGTCACCCCGACAAAGTACACGGTCACCGAGTCGTCTGTGATCTCTACGGGGCCAACGTCGCCACCAACCCAGTAATAGGAGTTTTATCTGATACTACTAGAACCCTCGTCAGCACCCGAACACTTTACAACGACACTTATTCTCACTTATACTCTCAGGGGAGTTGGACGACACACACACTGAGGTCCGGTCCGTCGGTTCCTTGACCTGACTTTCATACAAACGGACTACAAGAGCGTATAAGGTAACTCTTCGGCATAACACCCCAGTTGTGTCCTGAGTCTCGAACCCTTCTCGTGTCCGTAGTGTCGACGTCTTGTTAAGACAAAACAGTCTATGGTCGTCCGCTTAATCGAACTTTTGTTTACTACGGACACTTTCCCAACCTCCCCAGGTAACACCTACCTGGATATCGTATACTAATAAAGAACAGGAATTAATGTGACAGGAAACGACCCCTGTCTTTTATTCCACTCAAGTAATGTAAGATAGGAGTCTCACCTCTGGGGGGGGAAACTAAAAAAGTTGAAAATTTTATGATTAAAACAAACTTACTCACGCTAAAACAACAAAATTTAAACATTTAATTATATTAATTGCTTCTTTAGGATTACCTCCATACCTAATGTAAATAAACCGTGGATGAGGTAATTGCAGATCGTAGCTTTTTCGTAACAATTAGCACACGTGTGACAATTAATAGAGTTGCACCAATTAACGATAAAAGAATTTATTGATCATCCGACATACATTCACTAGAAAGTTCGTAATTGTAAAGTAAAGCACTTTTTGATTTTGTGACTTGTCTGACGTACTATGTAATCTGGCTTGTACTAGAGACCCGGTAAGTACGAGACCTCTGACCCTTTGGTATCCTTACTTGGGGAAATGGTAGCTGGATTTTGGAGTCACCGGATCTCCTCGTTTGCGACCCTTTATACTATCTTGACAGTTTTCTTGTCATTTAGACGTCGTATTTAACACTTTGTAATCAATCTTAAGATGAAAAGGACACTGATATTTGAAACATAAAAAACCCCCCGCCCACCACCAGTCCGATCCTTTTTTTATTACAGAATGTAAACCCCTCGTAAACGATATAAGGTTCATGACTCGTTCCCGAACCCTTTAAAAGAAAGAAGTTAAGTAAAAGTATCGTCATGACACTACTTCTATTACACTAATAGAAGGGTTAAACATTCGGGTCCTTCCCTTTTCAATTCATTGGACGAGTTTCAGTGTATGATCCAAACCAAAACTAACCCTACGAACAGATTATAAAGAATAAAAGGAGAAAAATGTATCTCAAAGAGTCGTCAGAGGAAACCACGTGTAACCAAATTTTGGGGTTATTGGGATGGAAGAACCGAACAACCCTTGGACTTAAGTCATAGTTCATTCTGTTCTGGGTTAGAGATCGTTTGGACATTTTGAAGATATTTGAACAAAGGGTAAATCACATAATTCCGTTTGTATAATCAGATAAGTTCTCCGTTCAAACGATGTTCCGTTGCGACAAAATTTTAAAAAGGAGGTCTCCGTTCTTTTTTTCTGATTCCTCGTGTCCTTGGAACCACTCGACCTCTGTCTTGACATCACACTTCTCACTATTCTTGGGATGGTCTCTGACCTATCCGGTGCTACGGGTCCTTTCTCCTTTTCCGACACACACACCACTACCTGCACTTGATTCGCGTACTGTAAATTGACATTTACAGTTAGGTGATTTATACGAGTCAGTTTTAGGATATGGTTGAATCTTGAAACAATTTAGACCTTTTCGACTTTTAGTCTCTCGTACTCACTCCTTTGTTTCAGTACGACCATTCGCCCCACACTGACCAACCCCGGGTACGTGCACCGTTGCTCTCACACTGTTATTAAACCGGTACTCGGTGGGCGCAGTGCCAGTTTCTGTACCAAGTCTCGTGTCCAAGGGATTTTACAGTGGTTGCTGTTCTCGACCTATAAAAACAAAACAAAACAAAAATTTTTTCGAACTAAAAAATAAAAAAAATTTTAAAAATAAAAATGAGGTAAAACGAAATGTTATGACATAACCAAAACGACATGTAACTGTACTTAGTCGGTGCCTACATGTATTCAAGGGTTAGGACTTGGGGGGAGGGTGGGGGTGGGGTATAGTACAGAGACCTAGTAGGGGTACGTGGTCGGGGTTCGTAGAACATAGGACATAGCTTGTATCTGACCGCTAAGCAAAGAATGTTCTATCATATGTACAAAGTCACGGTAGGAGGGTTTAGTAGGGAGGGAGAGGGAGAGGGTGTCTCACGTTTTCTGACAAGATATGTAGACACAAAGAAAACGACAGAGCGTATGTCCCAATAACAATGGTAGAAAGATTTAAGGTATATATGTACAATCATATGACATAACCACAAAAAGAAAGACCGAATGAAGTGAGACATATTAGCCGAGGTCAAAGTAGGTGGAGTAATCTTGACTAAGTTTACTTAAGAAAAATTACCGACTCATTATGAGACAACACACATACATGGTGTCGAAAGAATAGGTAAGCAGACGACTACCTGTAGATCCAACGAAAGTACAGGACCGATAATATTTGTGACGACGTTACTTGTAACCCCATGTATACAGAGAAAGTTAAGACCAAAGGAGTCACACATACGGGTCGTCACCCTAACTACCCAGTATTCCGTCAAGATAAACGTTAAAAAATTCCTCAGAGGTGTGACAAGAGGTATCACCGACATGATCAAACGTAAGGGTGGTTGTCACATCCTCCCAAGGGAAAAGAGGTGTGGGAGAGGTCGTAAATAACGAACGTCTAAAAACCTAGCGTCGGTAAGACTGACCACACTTCACCATGGAGTAACACCAAAACTAAACGTAAAGAGACTATTACTCACCACAACTCGTAGAAAAGTACACAAACAATCGGTGGACATACAGAAGAAACCTCTTTACAGATAAATCAAGAAACCGGGTAAAAAACTAAGCCAGCAAATAAAAAGACCTTAATTCGACGTATTCAACGAACATATAAAAACTCTAATCAACAAACAGTCAACGAAGTGAACGATAATAAAAGAGGGTAAGTCTTCCGACAGAAAAGTGGAACGAATATCAAAGGAAACAACACGTCTTCGAAAATTAAAATTAATCTAGGGTAAACACAAAAAAAAACGAAAATAAAGGTTCTCGACCTATAAAAATTTCCTTTGTCGGATGTGGTTATAACTTAGGAACCACAACGGACCCGAAAATCCAAAGGGATTGAAAACCGGGTAAACCGGTGTAAAGGTAATAAAAGATCCCAATGTGTATTTAGACACAGACAAGTGCCCCAACTTACGTATATAGAGGAAGTCAAGTCAAGTCAAGTCAACGAGTCAACACAGGTTGAGAAACACTGGGGTACTTGACGTCGTGCGGTCCGGAGGGACAGGTAGTGGTTGAGACCCTCAAATGGTTTTGAGTACAGGTAACTCAACCACTACGGTAAGTTGGTAGAGTAGGAGACAGTAGGGGAAGAGGACGGGAGTTAGAAAGGGTCGTAGTCCCAGAAAAGTTTACTCAACCGAGAGGTGTAGTCCACCGGTTTCATAACCTCAAAGTCGAAGTTACAGTCAGGAAGGTTACTTGTGGGTCCTGACTAGGGGAAATCCTACCTGACTAACCTAGAGGAACGACAGGTTCCCTGATGAATCTCCCCCTTTTTGTTTTGTTTTGTTTTGTTTTGTTTTGTTTTGTTCCTATTTCTTAGGTAAATTTAACCTCCTGGAGTGAGAGAGAAGTCCTTTTAACGGGAGCATTTAAGTTACATTTGGTTCTACACGTTTGTGTCCGAAGTCCTTCGGTCCTTACTGGGATGGTCTGAGATTCGAGATGAGGACAGGAGAATTTGTGTCGAGTCACAAAAAGTGTTTGAAGGTGTGTAGTACACCTAAAATATGGTGATCAAGTCAAGTCAAGTCAAGTCAACGAGTCAGCACAGGCTGAGAAACGCTGGGGTACTTAGCGTCGTGTGGTCCGGAGGGACAGGTAGTGGCTGAGAGTCTCAAGTGAGTCTGAGTGTAGGTAGTTCAGGCACTACGGTAGGTCGGTAGAGTAGGAGACAGCAGAGGAAGAGGAGGACGGGGGTTAGGGAAGGTCGTAGTTTCAGAAAAGGTTACTCAGTTGTGAAGCGTACTCCACCGGTTTCATGACCTCAAAGTCGAAATCGTAGTAAAGAAGGTTTCTTTAGGGTCCCGACTAGAGGAAGTCTTACCTGACCAACCTAGAGGAACGTCAGGTTCCCTGAGAGTTTTCAGAAGAGGTTGTGGTGTCAAGTTTGCGTAGGTAAGAAACCACGAGTTGGAAGAAGTGTCAGGTATGTACTGATGACCTTTTTGGTATCGGAACTGATCTACCTGGAATCAGCCGTTTCATTACAGAGACGAAAACTTATACGATACATCCAACCAGTATTGAAAAGAAGGTTCCTCATTCGCGGAAAATTAAAGTACCGACGTTAGTGGTAGAAGTCACTAAAACCTCGGGGTTTTTTAGTTCAGATTGTGACAAAGGTGACAAAGGGGTAGATAAAGGGTACTTCACTACCCTGGCCTACGGTACTAGAAGCAAAAGACTTACAACTCGAAATTCGGTTGAAAAGGTGAGAGGTGAAAGTGAAAGTAGTTCTCCGAAAAGTCGAGGAGAAGTGAAAGACGGTGTTCCCACCACAGTAAACGTACAGACTCCAATGACTATGAAGAGGGCCCCGACGAAATTTCTGTACGACATACAAAGCGTCCCGACGACCTAATAATTCACGTCAGGACGGAAAGACCTCCGACAGAATTACTGAACCAGAAAGTGTTGAGAAGTTAAGAAACCTTTTACGACAAGTGAAACGAAACCTTTACTTCAATGTAGGTGTGAGAACCCGAAGGGTCACCGAGTCATCCATTTCTTAGGTGGGCGTTACATCCTCTGGACCCAAGTTAGAGACCCAACCCTTTTAAGGGAGCTCTTCCTTTACCGATGGGTGAGGTCATAAGACCGGACCTCTTAAGGTACCTGTCTCCTCGGACCACCCGATGTCAGGTACCCCAGACTTTTTCAGTCTGTACTGGTTCGATGAAAGTGAAAGTGTGAAAGGTGTAGGGATGGTGGTGGTAGTAGGGGTAAGGTCAGGTGGACCTTCCGAGGTTTAGTAAGAAGTTATGAGTCACGTATTTAATGTATTAGAGACGTCGGAAAGGATTAACGGGGGTTTATATAATGGATAAAAGGTAAATTTTAAAGAAGGAGTTATTTTGAACAATTCTTATGAATGATGTACATGAATTGTTAAGGGTTACATTGGGATCCTCGATCCTTCTCTAGTCATTTCAAAGAACTTATGTATTTACTTCCTGTCATTTCCTTCTTCTCTCATTTCCTCCTCTCCTTCATCTTTTCCCTATCTTTCTCTCTTTTTCTTCTTTGATTTTCGAATTCAAGGTCGGTATACGTGAAACTAAAAAATCAATGTTAATTGTATCTTAAAATATAATTGAAGTCCACATGTTGTTTCACTAAGTTATAAAAATATGAAATACTATACTAGTGGTTTATTTTGGTTAATGGTGGTAGTGGTATGTTTCAACTATGTTATAAAGACTGACATAAGGGATACACGTGTGATATAGGGACATTAGATAAATAAAATATCGACCTTCAAACATGGAGAGTTGTCTGTACAGTGGACGAAACAAGTAGGGAGTCTTGGGAAGGTGAGACCGTAGGTTGTCGGATAAGAGACATAGATACTATACAAAGACAAAATAAACAAAAAACGAAACTTCAGGTGTAAATACACTTTAGTATACCTTAATCAAAAATTAGAGACTGTAAAGTGAATCGTATTATAAGAGATCCAGATAGATATATACCACGGCGTTTACCGTTCTAAAGTAATAAAGAATTACGATTCATTATAAATATACACGTATATACTTATGTAATAAATCGGAATTTTATCCTAGGTAAGCGGATAGGTACCTGTGAATACGAAGGTATAGGACTAAGAACCTTTATTACGACGTTACTTATAACTTTTCGTATATAGAAAAGTTTAATCATAGGTACAAAAGAAACCTATTTATGCATCTTTGTTTTAACGACCTGACACACCATCAAGATAAAAATCAAAAATCTCCTTGGGGTATGACAAAAGGTGTCACCGACATTGTTAAATTTAAGGGTGAGTGACACGTGTTCCCAAGGCAAAAAAGGTGTAGAAGAGGTTATGAACAATAACGAACAGAAAAACTACTATAGGTAAGACTGTACACGTTTCACTATAAAGTAACACTAAAACTAAACGTAAAGGGACTACTAATTACACTCTTTACGACCCGACCTTCTTCGTGTTCGACCTTAGTTTTAACAACCCTCTTTATAGTTATTGGAGTCTATACGTCTACTGTGGTGGGAATACCGTCTTTCACTTCTCCTTGATTTTTCGGAGAACTGCTTTCACTTTCACCTCTCATTTTTTGAACCGAATTTCGAGTTGTAAGTCTTTTGATTCTAGTACCGTAGACCAGGGTAGTGAAATACCGTTTATCAACCCCTTTGTTACCTTTGTCACAGTCTGAAAGAAAAAGACCCCGAGGTCTTAGTGACGTCTACCACTGACGTCGGTATTTTAATTTTCTGCGAATGAGGAACCTTCTTTTCAATACTGGTTGGATCTATCGTATAAGTTTTCGTCTCTGTAATGAAACGGCTGATTCCAGGTAGATCAGTTCCGATACCAAAAAGGACACCAGTACATACCTACACTCTAAACCTGACACTTCTTCCGACTCGAGACTTCTTAACTACGAAAACGTGACACCAAAACCTCTTCTGAGAACTCTCAGGGAACCTGACGTTCCTCTAGGTTGGTCAGGCAAGACTTCCTCTAGTTGGGACCGTAAAGAAACCTCCCTTACTACGACTTCGACTTCGAGGTCATGAAACCGGTGGAGTACGCTTCTCAACTGAGTAACATTTTCTGAGACTACGACCCTCCCTAATCCCCGTCCTCCTCTTCCCCTACTGTCTCCTACTCTACCGACCTACCGTAGTACCTGAGCTACCTGTACTCAGACTCACTTGAGACCCTCTACCACTACTTGTCCCTCCGGACCACACGACGTTAAGTACCCCAGCGTTTCTCAGCCTGTGCTCACTCGTTGACTTGACTTGACTTGACTGGGTTAAAAGGGTTGTAGTAAATAACTCTTTTAACAGAAAAGGGGTAACATACAAGAACGAGGGAACGGTATCGAATTAACGGGTGCGATCGTGTCCAATTAAAAACCTGAGAGATCAGATAAGGTAACTAGATATAAAAAACACAGTCGTAGTGTGGGAACTAATGGTATCGAAACATAATATCGAAGTTCATACCCCCACACTGTTAAGGTCAATCAAAAAGAAAGAGTTCTAACGAAACCAACAAGCTCTAACGTATGTTTAAAATCCTGACATGTAAGATCAAGACACTTTTTACGATAAATAATAGAATTATCCTTAACGTAACTTAGACAACTATCCCAAACAATGCATACCAGAAATAATACAACTCTATACGGGGAGATCTGGGTAAAACAACCGTCAAGAAAACAAAACAAAATCGTATTTAACAACAACTTAAGACAGTCTTCGAAGAAGACGTATATAACTATTGGTTTACTAAAAATAGGAGGTAAAACAATTACACCATAGGGGTTGTGTACCTAGGAGCGAGAAGTTGAGACGAGAGAATATTGTCGTTAAGATAACCACTATGATCAGGTGAAAAAAAAATTAGGATGAAGTAAAAGTTTTGAGAAATTCACATAATAGACATCCTAAACAGGTTTCTTTCACGGACGTGGGTGTCTTAGTGTAGGTTGTAGTTGAGAAGGTAGACAATGTTTAAAGTCATAGAAGGGAATTGATGATTCCACCCTGTGAATGTAGTCTCAGAATGACAGGCACTTAAATTGAGGTTTCGTAGGTCACCGATCAGAGAGGGGTTTACGGATACCCGTGTAGGTGTCTACCTTGGGAGCCCCCGGTTAGGACTGCGTAACGTTGTACGGTCTCAGAGAAGAGTCTACTTAAATGTCTTCTGTTTATCGAGACGTTAGGAACGATGTAATAGTCACTCAACCAGTTTCCTTGGAGTCTCTTTATTTATATTTTACTGATTTTGTTATAACTGAAGATATCGGGTGGGACTAACCTAGGACTTAACGAAGACCCGTTCCTACTGAAAGACACGTCAGTAAGATACCGCAGTCGACAGTTACATAGTCATTCTAGGAATACGTCAGGTCTTTCTTATTGCTAGTTGACCGTGTTTGTGCTAATATGTAACTGTCAAAGTCCCGACGGAGACTATCAACGACGTAGGTATGGTCGTTGAACGTCGAAAGTTCGGAGGACGAACTAGCTTCTTCCCCTGGTAGTCGGGTGTTCCCACACTAGAAGAAATTCCAGCAATACCCGCACTACTCCAACATCACACTTATAGGACAGTATAAGGTGTTTATCGTCGTTTTATAGTAACTCAGACAAGGGTTATACTATAACGAAAGGGTTGACAAAGCTGTAACTCCAATCCAGACGTCGATATTGGGTAACCTTTTACATCGATTTCTCTACTATTGCACGGTGGACCCTTTACTTCATCGTAGTCTTGAGATTAAAGGTACTTGTCTAAAAGTATCGTGAGTGACTACCCTGTTAGTATAAGTGGATTTAGAAATTGACTCGTAAATGTTTGATACCAAGGTAATCTAAAATTTGGTCTGATATGAACGTTTACACAAAAATATCTTTTTGATTAATTTTATTGGACTATAACATAGATCACAATCTTAATTTTTCCTTTTTTTTTACATTCGATGTCTTTCTCTTATTCACTATCGAGATAAAAAGGACCACCTATAATGTTTGGTTTCTCTAGAATTTCGAGACGACCTCTAATCCTATTTGGAATTACATTTTAATTCGTACACAAGGTTAAAATTAAATTAGAAAGACAATATAAATTACTATGACGAGGAAAATACTTTCCCATAATAGAAGTTCAAAAGACACCTCCCACGTGAGAACCGGGTTACCGAGGAGTCCCTGGAACACGAAGTTAGAGACTTGGTCTGAGAGGGTCCCGGGTCACTTCTCTAGTTAGTGAGTCCGTAGAGGACCCTGTGGTCCAGTTCACCGTTTTCAAGTAGGAGGTCGTAAGAACCAGAGGACCTGGAAACATCGTAGGTAACAGTTGGACTGTTTCGGTCGACTCAAAAACACACGTTAGGTGTCTATCGTATTCCGTCTCGTTTAGTGCTCTCCGATCGTGATTTGGAAGTTCTAAAGGGTTATTCTGATTATCCTGTAATAAGACGTCGTCCTTTTTGTTTGGTGCATATAGGTCGTGGTAAATCATTGACGGACTTGTAATTGGGGTGGTCTCTCGTCGGTCTTGAATGTGTCCTGTTCCCTTTGTATGAGACCCTCCCGTGTTTGTTTTGGAACACACGTGGTCCTGGGTCCTTTTTCCTCGTCGCAGGGGTGTTCTCTGACTGGGTCGGAACGGGTAGGTCCTCATAGCTCACCTCCACACCCAGCTGTCACCGGACAACGTCCCAGTCACGTGACTCGTGCCATCCCGGACGTACCCTGGAAAACGTCCTCCAGTGGTAATAGAAGTGATGGAAGTGGTATCAAACCAGAGACCTGAAGGGACCGCTGAGTCTGCCATTTCGCAGACGGATGTTACGTCCTCTGGGCCCAAGTTAGAGACCCAGTCCTTTTAGGGGACCTCTTCCTTTACCGTTGGGTGAGGTCATACCTTTTAGCGTACCTACCTCCTCGGACCACCCGATGTCAGGGACCCCACCGTTTCTCAGCCTGTCCTGATTCGTTGAAGTGAAAGTGAAAGTTTATTGTCCCTCCCTTGTGTCAGGGTGGGTAGTTGTCTTTTAACCTAATTTCTAAATGACTCGTACCGGGACGGGTAGTCTTGTTCTGGGTCAAAGGGGGAGTCAGTCAGAGAGGGTAGTCCTTCGAAGGTATTCGGAAAATAGGAATAGGAAGTCTCCCGTTTGTCTTACTTTTGGTGTTAGTGTCCAATCCCAATCCCAATCCAAATCCAAAACAATCAATTGGTTTACTAGTGCACCTGGTTTCGGAACAGATTGAGTTACTTTGATACTCGGTACGACACATCCGGGTGGGTTCTACCTACCCAGTACCACCTCTCAAGACTGTTTTACACCAGGTGACCTCTTCCCTTACCGTTTGGTGAAGTCATGAGAACGGAACCCTTGGGGTACTTGTCGTACTTTCTCGTTTTTCTATCCTGTGACTTTCTACTTGAGGGTTCCAGCCATCCAAGGGTTATACGATACCCTCTATTCTCCTCTTTATTGACCTGTTTCTTACTCTCTACCTCGGTTTCGTTTTTGTCGTGGGTCAACACCCACACTGACCACTACCTTCACTTCAGACTACGACATTTCTCGTTATAACGTATCCTTGGACCTTACAATCCAGGTCCTTAGTTCCGTTTAACCTTCACCAGTTTGTCCTCTACCGTTCTCCCTCGTAGTTGTAAAATCCTTAGTCGTTTGATTTTACCTGACCTTACCCACTTAAATTGAGTCTACTGGTAATATAGATAATCATACCCGTTCTTACCTCAACGGTAGTATCAGTTGTTTTCTCAGACTTTACGTCATGAACCTATGTTAGAGTTTTTACTGTCTTACTAGAGACAAGCAAAGGTTCCGTTTGGTAAGTTATAGTGTCATTAGGTCCAGATACGGGGCTGGTCATTACGACTTCTTCGACTTCAACTTGCCAAGACACTTCTGGATGTTCTGGAAGATCTTGATTGTGTGTTTTTTTCTACAGAAAAAGTAATATCTCCTGATCTTACGTTTTCATCCTTCAGTTCTTTATGGACCCCATTGTCCTTTTAAACCGTAACCTTAGTTTTGTTTTGTCCCGTTTCCGATTATCTTAAAACGGTTCTCTTATGTGACCAGTATCATTCGTGGGAGAAGACTGTTGTGTTCACTTCTGAGATGTGTACCTGTAGTGGTCTACCAGTTATGATTTTAGTCTAACTAATACAAGAAACGTCGGTTACTACCTCTTCGAGGTACGTTAGTCGGTTTTGTTCTGACCCTGGACTGACACCGAGTCTAGTACTTGAGGAATAACGGTTTAAGTCTGAATTTAATTTCTTTCATCCCTTTTGGTGATCTGGTAAGTCCATACTTGATTTAGTTTAGGGAATACTAATATGTCGCCTTCACTGTTGATCTAAGTTCCCTAATCTAAACTATCGTCTCACGGACTTTTTGATACCTACCTTCAAGCACTGTGACACCTCCGTTTTTAGTTCTAGTAGGGGTTCTCTTTCTTTACGGTTTTCCGTCTCAAGGTTTTTTTATCGTTCTTCTCTACTCTTTCGAAGGAGTCACTACTTCCGTTTCTTTATCTCCTTTTGTTATCTTGTCCTTTCTGATCTCTAGAGTTCTCTTAATCTCTATGGTTTCCTTGTAACGTACGTTTCTACCCGTGTTATTTCCTGTCTTTACCATACCTGGATTTTCTTCGTCTTCTATAATTCTTCTCCACCGTTCTTATGTATCTTCTTGACATGTTTTTTCTAGAAGTACTGGGTCTATTGGTACTACCACACTAGTGAGTGAGGCTCGGTCTGTTTGACCTTACACTTCAGTTCACCCGGAATGCTTCGTAGTGAGACTTGTTTCGATCACCTCCACTACCTTAAGGTCAACACGAGAAAGTTTAGGATTTTCTACTACGACACTTTCACGACGTGAGTTATACGGTCGTTTAAACCTTTTGAGTCGTCACCGGTGTCCTGACCTTTTCCAGTCAAAAGTAAGGTTAGGGTTTCTTTCCGTTACGGTTTCTTACGAGTTTGATGGTGTGTTAACGTGAGTAGAGAGTACGATCATTTCATTACGAGTTTTAAGGGGTTCGGTCCGAAGTCGTTATGTACTTGGCACTAGAAGGTCTACAAGTTCGACCTAAATCTTTTCGTCTCCTTGGTCTCTAGTTTAACGGTTGTAGACGACCTAGTACCTTTTTCGTTCTCTCAAGGTCTTTTTGTAGATAAAGACGGAATAACTGATACGGTTTCTGAAACTGACACACCTAGTGTTATTTGATACCTTTTAAGAGTTTTACAACCCTTATGGTCTGGTGGACTGGACGGAGGACTTTTTAGACATACGTCCAGTCCTTCGTTGTCAATCTTGACCTGTACCTTCTTCTCTGACCAAGGTTTAACCCTTCTCATGTAGTTCTGACATATAACAGTGGGACGAATAAATTGAAGATACTTCTCATGTAGTGAGTTGTAAGGTCCGACCTACTTCGTGTTCGACCTTAGTTCTAACGGACCTCTTTATAGTTAGTGGAGTCTATACGTCTACTATGGTGGGAATACCGTCTTTCACTTCTTCTTGATCTCTCTGAGAACTACTTTCACTTTTTCCTCTCACTTTTTCAACCGAATTTTGAGTTGTAAGTCTTTAGATTCTACTACCGTAGACCAGGGTGGTGAAGTACCGTTTATCTACCCCTTTGTCACCTTTGTCACTGTCTGAAATAAAAACCCCCGAGGTTTTAGTGATGTCTACCACTGACGTCGGTACTTTAATTCTACGAACGAGGAACCTTCTTTTCGATACTGGTTAGATCTACCGTATAATTTTTCGTTTCTGTAATGAAACGGTTGTTTTAGGCAGATCAGTTTCGATACCAAAAAGGTCACCAGTACATACCTACACTCTACCTGATATTTCTTTGAACTGTGACTTCTTTACTACAAAAACTTGACACCTCAAACTCTTCTGAAAATTCTCAGGGAACCTGACGTTCTTGGTTGCTCAGGTAGGATTCCTTTTAGTCAGGACTTATAAGAAACCTTCCTGACTACGACTTCGACTTCAAGGTTATGAAACCGGCGGACTATACTTATTAACTGAGTAACCTTTTCTGGGACTACGACCCTTTATAACTTCCGTCCTCCTCTTCCCCTGTTGTCTCCTACTCTAACAATCTACCGTAATGACTGAGATACCTGTACTCAAACTCATTCGAGACCCACAGCCACGTCTCTTCCGTTACCGTTGGGTGAGGTCATGAGAACGGACCTTTTAGGGTACCTACCTCCTCGGACCATCCGACGTCAGGTACCCCAACGACCCTCAGTCTATGCTGACTCACTGAAGTGAAAGTGAAAAGTGAAATTACGTAACCTCTTCCTTTACCGTTGGGTAAGGTCACAAGAACGGACCTCTTAGGGTCCCTACCCCCCCTCGGACCACCCGACGGCAGATACCCCAACGTGTCTCAGCCTGTGTTGACTTACTGAATCGTTGTCGTCGTCGTCCTCTACCTACAACCACTACCTGTCCCTTCGGACCCCACGACGTCAGGTACCCCAGTGTTTCTTAGCCTGTGTTGACTCGTTGACTTGACTTGTACCTGGTGAACTTAATTGGAGAAACCTGGAGACAAACGAGTAGACATTTACCCCACCAACGACGTGGAACATCACTCACTTGTCCGAGATGTCTCGACATGTTTGATCTAAACAAAGAACACCGGGGTGGTGTTGAAGGAGACCCTTGTGAGTCTCCCCACCCGGGTAAGTAACAATCAAGGGACGAGGAATGGAGGGGGCAGTAAGCCGTTGTATCTGTTTTCAGTGTGAAAAAACACTGGTACTACCTTAAACTACCTACTAGTTATTCTACGTTCTCTTCTAGGAACTCATTGTAGGAGTTGGGTAGTAACGAGACCCTCCCTTTCTTAAGTAACGGTTTTTGGTTCGTACATAGGGTAAGTTACTATTTAAGTCCTTCCAGTGACACCTCGTCGGTAAAACCGTTTCTACAAGTCTAATAGTAACGGACAGTCTAGTCAAACCTTTTCTCGGTGATCCCCTAGGAGTCACTCTCAAGTGTTATAGAACTGAAAGGTGTCTCTAACCGATCGGTTCCGTTTTGTTAACATTTCAGGGTCGGGTTCTCAAACGTAGAATAAACATGTTCTTCCCTCCTCCGACCCTTTACCCCTAGTCGTCTACCCTCGTCGACCCTAAAAATGATACATAAAGATCCTTAATATAAATAAGATAATTGAATCCTCAATCTACAATTTTGTTTGAAGAATTTATCTTCAAACTCTGTACAATCCAATTCCTTTTACGATCTGAAAATCATGTACTGGAGAGTAATTAAGGAGTAGGATCGTAACTTTCAAAGTTCAGTTATAGTAGAGAAAGAGTTGTTACCCTCTGTTCAAATTACTGAACGGGAGCCAGTGTCGACCGATAGAACTTAGACGGATCGAAAGTACGACTGTCAAAAGATACTCTTACATAAGTGGGTTCGATATGGAAGTACCCGTAGGGACCTGTCCTGAGTCGAGACGTACAGATCTGAGACTCTTAATTCGAGTGGGAGAGGAGGGGATCTTAATTTGGGGAGTATTATGAGGGTATCCTTTATCGTTCACATTCACGGCAATTCACCTGAGTTCACAAAAGTGTTGGTAACCAGAAAACAACACTAAGACCAGAGGGACCTGAACTTCCGGACGTGTAAGAGGACGGAGACAGAATCAAACACGGTGTTGGGAGAGGACTTCTAAGTTTCTGGTTTTTACCAGTGATGGAACGGGACATGTACCTTGGAGTCTTAAATATATCAACTGCGGAAAGTTCTGTCCTGAATCTTTCAAATTATAAATCTGTCCTGAAGAGACTTTCCCGAAGGGACCATCGGGTCTGCCATTTCTTAAACGGAATTACGTCCTCTGGGACCAAACTAGGGACTCAGTCCTTCTAAGGGACCTCTTCCCTCACCGATGGGTGAGGTCATAAGAACGGACCTCTTAAGGTATCTGTCTCCTCGGACCTCCCGATATCAGGTAACCCAGTTTTTCTTAGTCTGTGCTGACTTACTGATTGTGAAAGTGAAAGAGACTTTTCCCCCACGAACTTGGTTCAAGAAAATCTATTTACAGATATCAGTTGGGTGACACAGGACTTTGGAGGTCTCTTTTCATAGGGACGGTGAGTCTTTTCCGTAGTGAGTTCACCTTCTACGACCCTTTACGAGGTTCACTCGAGGCTATGAGGTCCCTCCACAGTTCCTCGAGGGACCCGGGTTCCGACAGTTGTCACTCTCGTCCTCCGTTCCCCAGAAGACCCGGCACAGTAAAGACTTTCTACCACACTAGGATAAGAGTCTTCGGGGTTCTAGGTCAGGTATTCACTAATCTCCTTCGTCCAGTGAACACAGATGGAGGTGTACCCCCCTATATTTATATTTACCGTGATCACAATCCACTGTCCCCCGTTTTGTCAGTAAGTTGACGACTAATACACCTTTAGTTCGCGATAAAAGATTATACTTTTTAATGTCCAACTATTACACTGGGGTTACCTTTGTTTTATATCACCGACTAGTGTAGACAGTAAGTTTAGGAACACAGTCGTCCCTTAGGGGTACGACTCCCAATTTTATGCTACAAAACTTTCCCCTCTGTAATTTCGTATTTATATTCCATAAACACAAAACGAAATACCTTTAAGAACTGGTAAATCGACAAACCATTAACGATCCGTGTCGACTCATTTATATATCACTCAAGGTTTAGAAAGTAACAATTCTTTTTCCTTGGTATATATTGAAAAGGCATGTTGTTGAGAACTGTGCCTCCAAACGGCAAGAAAGATCGACACTGACCTCCAGTCGATCTCACAACACTTTACAGTCTTGACGGTTCGTAAGAGAAATTAAAGATTAAGTCTTTACTACCGGTTTCACTACTCTTTATCTTGTGATCCAGAGTGACTCGTGAGAGAATAAAAAGACAAGGGAGTTGGGGGACTAGAAAGGAGAGACTCGTCTGACTCGTAGAGATGTTTATTTACGTAGGTAAGGGAGCAAAAGAGGGGTCGAGAGAGGTCGGGTCCCGACACTGAACCGTCCTCGATATGTTTACTCTAACTGGGTCCTATATGTCTTGTTCGTCCGAACGGTGTGTGGTACACACCGTTCTGGAAACGTGTGTGGTGCGAAATACGGATCCTCAGTTTGGAGTGGAAGGTGAGAAGACTGGTTCAGAAGGGAGTAGGAAGTCTAGAGTACAATTTACAGTGAAAGGGTCTATCCGAATAGACAGGGATATCTGGTCCGGTATCGAGGACACTGACCAAGAATGCGATATGGTCTGAAGAAAACATATCCAATAGTGTTCCTATTTGTTTCGTCGACACTCCTCCGGTTCCCTTGGTTCACCGTAGGTTATTTATACGTATGTTACCAAGTTGAAGAAGATCCCTCAGCCCTAGTTTCATTTGGTATCCCCCGTTGAAGGTTAATTTCTTCGATCCTATCTGGAAACCCCTTTGAAAACAGAAGAACAAGATACTTATACGAGTATGAGATTCCTAAGGTAGTGACAGGGTCTGGGTAAATTTTTATAACATAAAAGTTGGTTCAAGACGATCTAATATACGTCGATATCGATATCTATATAAGAAGACTGAAATTCTATTAAAGGACCGTACCTAGATAAAGTTTAAGGACCGAGAAGAAATGGAAACAAGACTCTTAGACACAGGAGAATGGTCAATTGAGTCAAGGAGAGGGGACCAGAAGAAAGACTTACCGAGACTTGTGTATAGAATCTGAAACTGTAGACAGGAGAGAGTCGACCGAAGACTGGACGGTGGTAGGTAAGAGTCGACCAGGAATTTATATTCACAAGTACGGAATGAGACATTAGACCCCTTCTCAATTTTAGGGGTCCTTTTTTTTTTTTTTTTGAAATCCTCCTTACTTGAAAGCTTACACTCTCACAATTAACGAGTCAACACAGGCTGAGAAACGCTGGGGTACCTGGTGTAAGACGGTCCAAGGAGACAGGTACATTAAAAAGTCCGTTTTTATGACCTCAGTCTACGGACGGGAGAAGGTCCCTTAGAAGGACTGGGTCCCTAACTTGAGTACAGATAATACAGAGGACGTAACCGTCCACCCAAAAAACCTTTATTCGTCGAAATAAAGAGATGATACTCCGTCTGTGAAATAAAACTTAAATTATTGGTCTCGAGGTTTGAGTGGATCTCGTTCNTTTTTTTTTTTTTTGAAATCCTCCTTACTTGAAAGCTTACACTCTCACAATTAACGAGTCAACACAGGCTGAGAAACGCTGGGGTACCTGGTGTAAGACGGTCCAAGGAGACAGGTACATTAAAAAGTCCGTTTTTATGACCTCAGTCTACGGACGGGAGAAGGTCCCTTAGAAGGACTGGGTCCCTAACTTGAGTACAGATAATACAGAGGACGTAACCGTCCACCCAAAAAACCTTTATTCGTCGAAATAAAGAGATGATACTCCGTTTGTGAAATAAAACTTAAATTATTGGTCTCGAGGTTTGGGTGGATCTCGTTCTCTCAGAACTATTACTCAAGTCTCCTACCGTGTCCTTGGAAGTCAAGGGAAACCGGATTTAACTCTTAATTAGAGTTACTCCTTCTTACCCGGACCCAGACCTCAAAGTTCAATCTACAGAGACAGAGACCCATTTCTGTCTACCAAACAAGAATCCTACGGTCGTCGAAGTATAGGGTGGTCCAGACGAGAGTAAAGGACTACAGATCTTGAAGTTTTCTACTCTGTGACTGTTGAAGTTTTCTGCTCTTCGGAGTCGGTCACAGTAGAGACTTTGTTGTATACGAAAGACTCCCTTTAGTACCGTCGACTGTAGTCCCTGAAATGACGATGGAGGTTCCTGACCACCACACATACCTTTACACGAATGGAATGGGACATTCCTAACGATGGGTTACCGAGGAAACCCGAAAGGGTCGAGTAATAGTGGAGCAATCTCTCCTGACGTCCAGTTTGAGGCCGTGGTTTTTAGGTGATATCCATCCAGGAATCACCGTACTGATAAACACGAGAGGAGAAGTCTTATGGTAAATGTACGATTAATGGAAGACACCTAGATTCGTGCAAATTCTGTAAATGGACTCATATTATCAGTGAGAGAGGAAGGAGGAACTCGCGTTTAAGTCGACGTAATGATATGGTGACTCTTCTTTAGTATGAGTACCCGGCAACATCGGGTCTTACCCTCCGTTAGGACAAAGTTTTGAGTTCTTCGGTACAAGTGAGTAAATCAAAGGTCTCTACTGCTCGTTCCTGTCTTGACGGGCGTAAGGAGTTGTATTTTCTCCCAAAAAAGGGAAGGACTCAGTAAAACGTCCCGTTATACCTTTAGCCAACAGACTGTAAGTTATGACCTCTAGTTCACTGAAGACAGATAGGTTTACACCGAGGTTTCAGGAATTTAACAATGACTCCCTTAGTAAAGCGGGAGATGTCACCTAAACACGTGTTCGCAAGACTTCGTGTTTTACGGTTTGACAACGTAATTGGCTCCAAACGAGGAGACGTCTAAAATGAGACGTCAAAATTAAGTTTACATTAACTGGCACTGTTACGACTTCCGCGATTTTGAGAAGGAAATAACCTTAATTGCCGTTTTGTAAAGTGGGTAACCACCCTACACGACGTGTCCTTCCCGAATACGTTTGTAGGAGGACTTTTAAGTGTCTATCCTTGTAAAGGACCTTTTCTCGCTTTGTCCCTTGAGTCTCCTGTCCCCGTACTTTTACTTCCGTCTAGTTCGTGTACCCGGTCGAGACTCAAGGGAAACTAAAGGTGGCAGATAAAAATACCGATAAATTATTCTACCGGGTCGGTACTGTTCTACTCGACGAGAACACTACACCTCCAGAGAGTCAACGGAACTACGACGAAGAGGGACTTACTAAATATCTAAGGTGGGTGTGGTCCGTAAGATGACCCTGGAGTCGCACCCGCAGGTTTCTTCCTACCGTCTAAACCTTAAGATACTTTCGTGAAAGTCACAAAGAGGATTCAACCTAGGATATGCAGAAAGAGTCTTTTACATTAACTTTAACCTCAGATATAGAGATCAACTTATTCTGTACTAGACTCTTTGAATAGTTCTGGGACCCTCCTGTTTACCACAGACCCACCCACAAAATCGTCTCCACTCTTTCGGAACCACAAATGTACTCCGGAACTTCTGTGGAGTATCTCGTACGTTCAGCCACGTCGTTTCGGGAAGTCCCGTTGGAGAAGCCCTTCGTAAAGAGCTAGTGGTGGTAGACGATGGTGGTGGGTGACGGAGTTTACTTTGGTGAGAGACGTACGGTGTTTCCCGAGGAGTCCAAAGATGGTGTTGTCGATGCTTGTGGTTTGACGCGAACATATATGGTCACAGAGTGGGTGATCTCGCTCTCGTGAGGTAGCGGTAGGGACACAATGGAAACGGAAATAGAAAGGTCTAAAATCGTGAGTCATCCACTAGTTAGCTAGGGGACCCAGTACTGTTGGGTGAGATCATAAGAACGGACCTCTTAGGGTACCTGTCTCCTCGGACGACCCGCTACCAGGTATCGTAGCGTTTCTCAGTCTGTACTGACTTTACTGATTCGAGCGTCGTGTGTGTCCATGAATTCGACTTAAACAAAAAAAAAAATTCTGATGGCTATAAAAGATACTAAATAATACACGGGAACAATACAGGAAAGTAATCAAAATTGAAGGAGGGGATACAAAGGGTCTGTCCAATCATACCTTCCTTCTGGAGTGTTGAAATCCTGTGTCAAGTAGGGAACTAGGAATGCGGTCGTTCGTGATGTTATGAGAGCACGGAGGTGGACTACTCCTACTATGGTATGAACGATATCTCTTTCCTTCGACCCTGGAAGGTAGATGTTTCGGTCGTTGAAAGAATAAAGGTCCCAATAGACCTCCCCCAATCCATTAATAACGGACGGAATCTTCCTTACTTTCGCGGTGTCCAGACCTGTCGATGTCTCCCTCTTTGCTGACAATAGAGACCGGTTGTGGGTCTCTCATGAGTACTTGTTTTAAGGTACCCTCCTTGGAAACTTAGAAACATTTGCCACAACTCCTTTGGGACAGAGTTTTAGATACAGGACCTTCGGTGAATTTGGACCTCTTGGAGCGTGATAAAGGTAGAGACCAAATTTTCTAATTTGACTAATCTGATCTCCTGAGGTTCATATCCGTCCATTCTCTGACCCTCGCATCACAGCCTCTCGTATCTCAACCACCACAAACGCCCCATCCTCTGCTTGTATCTTGATACGAGTAGAATAAGGAGTAAAGGACAACAAGCTTTCGTTGACCCGTAAAGTGTCTGACCGTAGGTCGTGCATCCCGAAATCCCCAGTAGATCGGACTCTAGCGTCTTTCCGAGTCGGATCATCTTGTGGTCCCTTCCTCCACTTGAGTTCCCCTTTCCCTGGATTATAAAGGACTCGAGATGATAACGGTTCGTGTAATGTACGTAATAAAATAAATTACGGGTGTTTTAGGATCTCAGATCCATAGAAAGAGAGGTAAAGTGTCTTCTCTTTTAACCGGGTATTTGTTAAATACATTCCAAATTTTCAGTAATTTCGCCTACTTGACCGATGTGACAGAGTAAGGTTTCAGATACTAGGTAAAATGATCCTTTCCTCTTTTCCCTTTTACCTCTTTTTCGTTACCTGTTTCTTCTCCTCTCTTTCTCTTTTTATTTCCGGGATACGTACACACGTACGAGTCAGTGAAGTCGGCACAAGATGAGAAACACTGGGATACTGACATTACGAGGTCAGGTTCCCTACCAGACAGGTTCCCTAAGAGGTCCATTCTTGTGACTTCACCCAACGGTGCGGGAGGAGGTTCCCTAGAAGGGTTATGTCTTTGACTTCGACGTAGAGGATGTAGTAACCGTCTAAGAAATGGTGACTCGGTGACCCCTTCAGGGTTTCCGACATATGTGGTACTTTTTTTTTTTTTTTGTCTACTCGATAGACCCGAATACTCGTGAAGGGAACTCAGACATAACCTTCCTCTGAAGTCCTATTTATTGTTACTCGTCTAACTGACCGGAAGACCGAAGGACGAAACGGAGTTCGATCAAGAGAAGATATAAACCGAGAAGTAAAGGAAACCCCCATTAGACTCAAAACCACTCGAAGACATGGTTACATTACCTACTCTATCCGTATTACTGACATCTTTTTAGTGTAAGTAAAAGTCTAAGAATATTATCTATGTCCTCACCGACGTATTCAGTCAAGGAACATCCTCTTACTCGTGTCGCCACTACTTGCCATTGTGACGAAATAGAGTTCAGTTACTCGTGTACGTCCCACTGGAAGTCCTCACGTCCAGGTAAGTACCAGCTACGTGTGACAAGTTAGATAAGTCGACCTGTACCCACAGTCCTCCGACCGAAGACCAAGAGTATCAGTAGTAGGAACCAACGTATTTAAGTGAACCCCGTCTGTGACTCTAGAGTAACAAATAGAATAAATAACTTTGGACTAAGAGTTTAATTAAAACGGAAAAATATGAACCTGTGGAGACCTAGTATAATGAGAAATTAGAATTATTGCAATTTTTTTTGATTCTAGTGTGTAGGTCAAGGTAGTGAAGTACCGTTTATCTTTCCCATTTTCACCTTCGTCACTGTCCAAAATAAAATAACCCGAGGTTTTAGTTACACCTGTCACTGACGTCGGTACTTTAATTTTCTGCGAACGAGAAACCTTCCTTTCAATACTGTTTGGATCTATCATATAATTTTTCGTCTCTGTAGTGAGGTAGTTGTTTCCAGACATGTCAGTTTCCATAAAAGGTTCTCAGTACATACCTACACTCTCAACCTGGTATTTCTTCCGACTCACGACTTCTTGACTACGAAAACTTGACACCACGACCTTTTCTGAGAGTTCTCAGGTAACCTGTCCTTCCTCTAGTTTGGGTAGTTAGGATTTCTTTTAGTTGGGACTTATAAGTGACCTTCCTGACTCGACTTCCAGGTTATGAAGGCACGTTTCTCAACTGAGTGACCTTTCTGAGACTACGACCCTTTCTAACTTCCGTCCTCTTCTCCCACCGAGTTATCTATACTTAGACTCGTTTGAGGTCCTCTATCACTTTCTGTCCCTTCGGACCACAAGACGTCAGGTACCGAAACGTTTCTCAACCTGTGATAAATGGTTGATTTGTTGTCAGGTGAAAAAAAAAAACCAAATTGAATATTAAGAAAGTAACGTAGATTCTAACCTTCTGAAGAGAAGGTACGTATGTAATTATTTATAAATGTAGATAAAATGATTTAACAAACATTAAAAATCTTTAAATTTAGGTATTTAAAATAAAACATCACACATATTTCATCCCTATATTAAATAAAGGTCAATAAGTTATGATCCATGATTTAGCCTCCTCCGTTACCGTTGGGTCAGGCCATGAGAACGGACCATTTAGGGTACCTACCTCCTCGGACCATCGACGCCAGGTACCCCAACGATTCTCAGTCTGTGTTGACGTGCTGAAGTGAAAGCAAAAAGTAAAAGTACGTGACCTCTTCCTTTACCGTTGGGTGAGGTTACAAGAACGGACCTCTTAGGGTCCCTGCCCCTCGGACCACCCGACGGCAAGTACCCCAGTGTGGCTCAGTCTGTGCTGACTTCACTACGTCGTCGTCGTCGTCGTCGTCGTCGTCGTCCATGATTTATTAGTTAAAACAAGAATAACTAAATACTGTGAACAAAATTTGACCCAAAAGAAAAGTCGAGGTTCAAGAATACATGATAATTTTATTGGAAAAAAAAGACTATAAGGCTGAGGAAAGTATCTCCCTCTTCTAGAAGACATCCTTGCGAAGATTAAATATCCACTAAAGATGCACACACAGAAAAGATGGTCAGGAGAGAGAAGGAAAGAGAGAGACCAGAGAGGGGGAGGTTTGTGTGATTTAGAAATAGAGGAGTGATAGAAACAGATGGAGTGAAACCGAGAAAGGATACGGAAGACTTTATTAAAGAGTTTGTAAAGAAAACCGTATTAAATTAAAAGACGTGGTAGTTAAAATAAAGAAAAGCTGGGGTTACGGTTAAAATTTGGACTGTGTCGAAAGAATAAAAACCAAAGTACAGTCTGAAATTGCAAAAGACGAATACGATAAAATAAAGTCTTAAAACAGAAAAATAGTGTGGACAAGAAAGGGACATACAGTAAAAGAACAAAGTACTAAGGAGAAATAGAATGGTTCTTGTGGTCGGTCTGTATAAAAAAATTTTTGAACCAGACAAAAGTGTCGTTAATAGTTTCTATCAGAAAAGGAGACTTAGGAGGTGTTGATAATAGAGCGTCTAAAAAGAATATCCGGTGTTGTAATATACGTCGTTCTACCACTTTGTAAACCGTCTCTTTATTTAGGGGAACCGAGAAACGAACATCACACAACGAAGACTTCCAGGGGTCTCTTTATCACGTCCCTAGGTGAGACCCAGATTCCACAGTCATCCGAGGTGAAGCCGATAAGATGCAGACCTCCGTGAGGGTTCATTCTCCAGTCGGGTTCAGAGGTGGGAGTACGCTTGTACTCAGGTCTCAACTATTTGTCGCGGAGACGGGAAACAAAATGGGGGTCATATTCGGTCTCAGGATTAGATAAAAGAAATGGGTGTCGGAGTTGAAGTGTAGAAGGACACCTGAGTAAAAGTTAGACACTTCTTCCTTGGTAGAAGTTACTGACGATAAGTGGTCACCTGGTCCATACACCTGTCAGGATCTACCGCTGTATGGGTGGACCTGGGAGTACCTTTTAAGGAAACCCCGTATACTGACCCTTCTCCCACGGGTAGGGACTGGGTGTAATACGGTCGGTCTTTACGACATAACGCGACGATGGCGCGACGATTAAGAAGGTCGTCTCTCATTTTTATGTCCGACACCTCTTACACACCACCAGAGACGACAACGACTAATCAGTGACTCAACACAGACTGAGGACGTTGGAGTACCTGAGAGGGCACTCCAAGAAGACAGGTACTCCAAAGGGTCCGTCGTTACGACCTCACCCAACGGTAAAGGAGGAGATCCCCTAGAAGGGTTGGGGACCTAGTATCGGTGCAGAGAACGTAACGTTCATCGAAGAAGGGGAGACTCGGTGGTCCTTCCGGGTAGTACTACGGGTTTTGCGACGGGGGGTGGAGTAGTCCATATCAATTAGACCCTTTTAATATGAAGGGTTCTACAGAGTAGGGTGGAAGAGATTGAAAATCGATGTGACATATCACTCCCCTACATCTTTCGGTCTTTGTCCTCTCTATATCCTTAACCTTCACTTACCATACTAAAAACGAACTACCTCGTGAACAAAAGTAGGAACGTTCCAGTTTACGATCACACACATTTTTAGTGGTCCCTTATATCAATTTTACTTCTAAGATTAAATCATCTAGACCCTACCTCGCACACTAAAAGACAAAGATTATTCGAGGGTCTACTACGGTTACTACAACTAAGTACCTGGTGTGAAACTCCACGTTCTGACACTCAAGGAACTCCGTCCCTAGTATAATATACTTGAATCGAGTCACGGTCCTAATATTGTCTGTGAAAGGTTCATAAAGAAGATGACTTAACTTTACTTCGTAAGACCTAAGTTTTCCGTCTCGTGTGTATTTTCTATTTTACACAAAAAAAAAAAAAAAAATTAGACCAACACAACCAACGTATCAATCTGGAAAACCAGAATTTTCAACTGAGAATCTGTGAAAAATTAGGGATTAGGTATTTACTGGTACTCATAACCTTTCAGACTACCTCTATGTGAATTAACAAAATCAGTCTTTTGGTTAAAAAGAAAGTACATATAAACTCAGGATTTTCAATACTGGTTGGATCTATCGTTTAACTTTTCGTCTCTGTAATGAAACGGTTGTTTCCAGGTAGATCAGTTCCGATACCAAAAAGGTCACCAGTACATACCTACACTCTCAACCTGACACTTCTTTCGACTCGTGACTTCTTGACTACGAAAACTTGACACCACAACCTCTTCTGGGAACTCTCCGGAACCTAACGTTCATCTAGGTTGGTTAGGTAAGACTTCCTCTAGTCGGGATCCTAAAGANGGTTGTTTCCAGGTAGATCAGTTCCGATACCAAAAAGGTCACCAGTACATACCTACACTCTCAACCTGACACTTCTTTCGACTCGTGACTTCTTGACTACGAAAACTTGACACCACAACCTCTTCTGGGAACTCTCCGGAACCTGACGTTCATCTAAGTTGGTTAGGTAAGACTTCCTCTAGTCGGGATCCTAAAGAAACCTTCCTTACTACGATTTCGACTTTGAGGTCATGAAACCGGTGGAGTACACTTCTCAACTGAGTAACCTTTCTGGGACTACGACCCTCCCTAACCCCCGTCCTCCTCTTCCCCTGCTGTCTCCTACTCTACCGACCTACCGTAGTGACTGAGCTACCTACGCTCAGAGTCACTTGAGACCCTCAACCACTACCTGTCCCTCCGGACCACACGACTCTAAGTACCCCAGTGTTTCTCAGCCTGTGTTGACTCGCTGACTTGACTTGACTTGACTTGACTACCGAGTTACAGAGGGAAAGGGGACCCGACCCCCAGTGGGACGACTCGTTTTCATACAAGTGGTTTACGTGTACTGGTCGTCTACACAAGTGTATCTGTATACACACTTCGTAACAGTGGTAGGGTAGTGGTGAGAGTAGTAGGGAGGTTGTTTACCCATCTACTCAGGTAATGTATGGTTGTAAGTGTATTGTGATCAAGACGACGACGACGATTCAGCGAAGTCAGCACAGACTGAGACACGTTGGGGTGTCTCCGTCAGGTGGTCCGAGGGGGCAGGGACCCTAAGAGTTCCGTTCTTGTGACCTCACCCAACGGTAAAGGAAGAGGTTTGTGATCAAGACCACCTCAAATATAGTCAGATCTAGGTAAGTCCACTATCTTTAATATGATCATTAAAATTGTCTTTCATAAACTATATGCCTTAACGTTTGTCTCATATTTTAAAGGGATCCATAGTACCCCCATCGTTCACGTCCTTCGTCGAGGCGGGTGTGGGTCTCGACCCCTTGTTTCCCTTCTCCGACTTAAATAATTTTTACTCTTCGAAGTCTCCTTCCCGGGACTCTTGACTTTGAGTCAGGGGGTCTCGGCCACAGACTCGAACTCACTCTCCTAGGTACTCGAACCCGGGTTGGAAAATTCTTCCACGACCGTAGAACCTCTCTCTACATTCTTTCAAGCGAGACGTTCGCAACCCCATTAACGTTTGACCGAAGTCGACGACGATGTCCTTCCTTCACGGAGACGGCCCCACTTCTCCACAACGACCCGTCTGTGTCCTTTTCCTTCATGAACTGTTTTCCTTTGTCTGTCCTGTCCTTCCTCGTACAGCCGGAGAGGGAGGAGGACGGGACACAGATGGGGATCACAGAGGGCAAACTTCTAGGGTTGTTCCTCGTAGATCAGTTTGTTTTTGCACCAAGTCTCCGGGTCGACGTTGTAGTGTCTCGATTCATACCTTTCTACCCAGATCTCGGTTGGTTGTTATCGGTTATCGAATTATCGACTATGTGTGTAACGTCCCCCACCCCGTCAACACATACATTTATCTGAAGTCCCTTTAACCTAATCACGATCACCATTTCTCGGGTCGACGGTTAAGTCCACTGTTTTCTCTACGACCAAACTAGGGACCCTGTCCTTCTAGAGGACCTCCTCCCGTTCCGTTGGGTGAGGTCATAAGGACGGACCTCTTCAAGTACTTGTTCTCTTTGGACCGTTCGATGTCAGGTATCCCCGTGTTCGTCAGCCTGTGGTGACTTCGTTGAATCGTACGTACGTGTTTTCAGTTTCTTTTTAACCTCAGAGGACGAGGGATTTGGTACTGAGGGATTCCGAAAGGTAGATAACGACGACGACGATTCAGCGAAGTCAGCACAGGTTGAGACACGCTGGGGTATCTGCCGTCGGGTGGTCCGAGGGGGCAGGGACCCTAAGAGGTCCGTTCTTGTGACCTCACCCAACGGTAAAGGAAGAGGTTACGTACTTTCACGTTTCACTTTCCCTTCAGCGAGTTAGCACAGGCTGAGAAGCACTGGGGTACCTGACGTCGGATGGTCCGAGGAGGTAGGTACCCTAAAAGGTCCGTTCTCATGACCTCTCCCCACGGTAGCGGAAGAGGGAAGGTAGACAACTTGTTTCGAAAAATGACACAATCAGTGAGTTAGTACAAGTTGAGAAACACTGGGTACCTAACATCGGGTGGTTCAAGTAGACAGGTACCCTAAGAGGTCCGTTTTTAGGATCTCACCCAACGGTAAAGAAAGGTGTTTTCACAATCAGCGAGTCAGCAGAGACTGAGACGTTAATGTGGTCTCAGTGACCTCCCTTTTCCCTCCGAGACTGAGTCTTTACAAGAGCAAAAGGTAGTTTTCACTTCGCCTCTACCTTCAAGAAAACCAAGTCCCTCCTTCCTTACTCTCCTATGACGACTTCCTCTAGTTCATTAGACTATATTCCTAGAACCACCGATTTCGACATCCTCTTTTTCTACTTTCTTACTGTCTTTGAGGTTCTTCCGACTTCCTCCTCGATACAAACCTTAAGAATCTCTTTTAAGGGGAGTTGTTTCCCGGACTTTTACTGCGCCCTCGTCGGTGTACCACACAAATCCTTCTCCGTTCTGGTCTCCATCGTAGGGACGAGAGACGAAGGACCGTCATACCTTCTTTGGGTTTCAAGACGCACGAAGGTCCTATGTCCTCCTTCACCACTCCTTAATTCTACCACCCGAAGGGGATCCTAGTTACATTCGTTTTTTTTTTTTTTCTCAAGGACACCGTCATCTGTAGATCATCAATCTTTTAAACCGGATTTATGTTCCTAGACTTCCCGATCCTCCTTGGTGTCACTTCAATTCAATCGTGTGTCAGTGGTCTCTTGATACTAAATTTTTTTTTTTTTTTTTCCAGTCCCTAAAATGGTCGGGACTTACACTCGTCGACTACGAACAGTCTACGGTTCACAAACCCGTCCCTTTACTGGTAGTGATGTCTCCCGAGTACTCAGGTCTCGTACCGTGTTCGTGGGAACATATTCCGTCATCAAGTGAAGTCAAGTCAAGTCAAGTCAGCGAGTCAGCACAGGCTGAGAAACACTGGGGTACTTAGCGTCGTGCGGTCCGGAGGGACAGGTAACGGTGGAGGACCTCAAGTGAGTTTGAGTGTAAGTGACTCAACCACTGCGGTAGGTCGGTAGAGTAGGAGACAGCAGGGGAAGAAGAGGACGGGGGTTAGGGAGGGTCGTAGTCTCAGGAAAGGTTACTCAGTTCAGAAGCGTACTCCACCGGTTTTATGACCTCAAAGTCGAAATCGTAGTAGGGAAGGTTTCTTGTGGGTCCCGACTAGAGGAAATCTTACCTGACCAACCGTCATCTGGAAAGGGTTTGAGGGACTCCTGGATTTCTTTAGAAATCGTTTTATTTTTGGTTAGGATCATTCCTCCGACTTGAAACTTAAACTACTTTGTAAATACTTAAGTAGTTTTGTTATAGTTCGATTGAACTTTCAATAAAAATTCACCTTCTCTTACTTTAATGAAGTCTATTATTCTAAACGGCGGTAGAGACGGGAGAGGAAGAGAGAGAGAGAGTGTGTGTGTGAGTGTTTTAAGTAGATCCTATACTCCCTAATCCTCATGTTATTCTCCGTGTTGTATTAGTAAAATTTTCGAAAGAGAGAGAGAGAGAGAAAAAAAAAAAATGTGAACTCGTATCGCACGTTAACACTTTGGAAGTGATGTGTCAGTTAGTCTACGGGGGTAGCGAACTGAAGAGATTTGGAAGTAATATTATCACTCATCCACTGTGAGATTCTCCTCCTTTTGTGACAAGAGGGTCTTTACAGGAATCTTTTCACATGATATCTGGTGGAAACCCTCTAGACCTAGTACAGAATTACAATTATCGATGGTAAGTGATTTATATACGTTGAGTACACCTTAACGGATGGGTATTAGAAGTACTTAGGAGTCACTCCACTGGATCACAAGACAGACGTAATGTCCACTCTTTTGACTCAGAGTCGCTCCGATTAAGAAACAGTTCTAGTATGTAGATTCTTCATCATTTTGACCATAAGTTCAGGTGTAGACAAACCAGAGTTTGGGTGACATATTTAGTTATATTTTGGTTCACGATTTATCTTATTGGTGTTTAATGGTTGTTTGGTTGTTTTGGTCTGATATTCGTGAGACACTACTCTCGGGGTTTTGGGGAGGTAGGAATTTTGTTTCTTTTATCAACTCTTTATGTTATCACGTCTCAAGACTTGTCTTCGTAAATGGTGATGTAAAACCCAGTAGACGTCTGTCTAATAAACGTAAATTAAAATAGACAGGTTAAAAAGAGTGTGTTAACAGTTCATAATAGAGATCTAGATTTAATTAATTTCAACCGGTTTCCCCTGTTTCTGTTCCTTTGTATAAAACATTCTTGTATAATCTACGACAATAGCGTCTCGACGAGAATTAGTAACGTCTTCAGTGTCTCCCGTGGTGACTCGATTAAAAATGACACATAAAAAGAAATCATCAAGTGTAAGTATAATAGAGACCGTAGAGTGCAATAAAGTCAAGGACGTAAGATTTTGACCGTGCATATATTGATGTGTCAATAGGTCGAAAGAGGAAAGAAATGTACCACTATAAAATCCATCGGTTCCACCATAAGTGATAAAAATTCGACAACGGAAACTAAGTGAGAGGTATCGTAGAACTGTGAACTTAGGGGTGAGATAATTTACTAAGTCCGTTTTTGGTTTACATTAACTGATTATTAGTTTACATGACCAAAGAAAAGTTAAGATAGGATCAACCGAATAAACGTTTTCAACTACAATCACATTGGGGGAGTAGTAAATATCTTTGGAGAGAAAGGAAGGATTTAAAGATACTACAGTGACAGAGGACGAAGAGTGTGGCGGCTGTCGAGGAATAGAAAAAACAGTTTAGAAGGAAAGTGAAAGAGATTTCACTAAACGTTACAGACAGAGATGGATGGACTTTGGTTCGAACATTTATGGTTAGAAAGGGTTTAGACTTGGTTACCTTAGAGGAAGATTAGTGACTGACTTGTAGACGTAGACCTATATAATGTCCATTCAGCTGTACTTATATAATTTTCAGACGAAGCAAACGGTGGTCGAGTTTAGATTACAAAGAGGAAGTTGGTCAAAACAAAATGGTCAGAACACTCGGTCATTTCTGGAGTGTGGTCTGTTAGATTCACAACGAAGCCCGGTGAGGAACCGACGAACATGAATGACAGGTGAGTGGTGATTCCGATCGTTTAGGTGGTAGGTACGGAGAAGGGACCCGGTCCATTCTTAGTGGAGAGTTGACACGACGGAGCTGAAAAATGTTGGTACGGAGACGGAGAGTAGAAACAGGGGATTTTACAGGAGGTTTCATGACTGTTCTGACAGTAAGACTTTGTGTTTGTGAAAGTGTTGTGAGTTTTTTGTTAAAAACCAAGACCCTTTACCTATCGAAGGACGATGGAGTAAAGAAAAAAAAAACATAATTTAGGTGCACCGTGTACGATAAAAATTATGTGACCGAAGTCCGGTGAAAATGTTTACGTGAAAAGAAGAGGAGTTTTGGGAGGAAAGAGGTATATGATATTAAGAGGAACAACGGATATTGTGTGACACATTAAAGTTTTGAGGTCTGAAACGAGTAAAACGAAGGAAATAATAAGTCATAACAATTCTGGGTAAAGTTTACAGTGAATGAAAGACGATGTGGGGTCCTAGGACCTTGTTTTAGCTAACGAGTGGAAAAGAGAAATACTTGCACATATTACAGTCGTGCGACGTGTTCGTGTTTAACAGCATCCATTAAAAAAAAAAAAATTTCAGAAGTGAAAACTGAAAACATCGAGTTATAAATAATCCGGGGTATTGACTGACGAAGTGAGAATCCAGTATTATTAAAGAGGACGAAGAAATGAAACGTTCGTATCGGAGTTAACTCTTCAATCTTACAGTTCACGGTTTTTGTAATTAGAGGTTTTTATTGGGACCGATGAACCCTCACCGTCTTCTACGGTACGAAGAAGAGAAAAATAGTTAATAAACTCTCTCCTTCTTCTTCTTTTGTCCCGTCTCCACAAAAGAAGATCTCGAATGGGAAAGTACTCTACAGAACCACCAGAAGTTGGAACCGGTTACAACTATCACTGACAGAACCCACAAATGGCTTTAAACCTCCGAGGGGACGGTTCCGTACAACGTATGTTAAAGGGTGTACGGAAGTTGATGAGCGCAGGGGGTCTCAGGACAAAAATCGCCAGGTGTAACTGAGAGTGACCTGTATCACTCTGTGAGAGTAGAGACTGTATCACAAGACCTCATTCGGTGTGTTATCGGGGTCCGACCGTGAGAGAGGACGTCTCATACGTAGACCAAGGGTCTTTTGCGAGCAGGGATAAACTTGACGGCTGTCTCCCCTTAATTCAACGAAGGGTCTTCATCGTCGTTGAACGGAAGAAGAAGAGACATTCATCCCGTTACACGGTCGAATACCACGGACGGGAGGTATGTGGAAGAGTCTTAAGTTAGGGGAAAGGTCCGAGGGTGTGTAAAGTTCAGGAACACTCTGAGGACACTTTAGGGACAGAGATCGTAACTTCACTTCCTTCATCTTAGGAGTAGGTAGATACGTAAGAGGGTGGGTGGGACCACCCTTGGTCCATTTAGTCATGGTGTAGTCAAGAACGGTTTCTTTAAAATAGTATTTGACAATAAAGGTCCAGGTAAGAAAGTTAGAAAATCTCGAATCCACACAAAATTCTAAGTGACAAGTTCCACTGGTACTCAGTCAATGGTCAGGGAATAATGTATTAGACCGGAAAATTAGACCATATTAAGTGAAATGTTCTTTGTAGAAATCACGAAACCAAAGAACCAATTCTGAAATTAAAGTTATAGGATAATGTGTGTTTAAACGTATGTACGTATATTTTATCGACCCTCATACTTTTACGAATAAGATTCATTAGAATTTAAACCCAGTTGGAGTGAAGGATCCTAACTATTCTTTAGGTCATAGTTGATTGGTAAATGCCGTGCTTCTAATACACCTAAAAACGGGGACATGATACCTTCAAATTTTGAAACCTTTACCGTAAGTCATTCCTCCTCACTCAAGGACTATTTGACTAGGTGGGGTTTTACTATGGATACTTTCGACTTAATTGAATTTTAGTTTTGTTCTTTTGTTTCGGGGTTCCACAGATGAAACTCCCGAGACCTCTGATTTATTTTCGACTATGATAAATCTCCTCTCAGTTTTAAATTTCTGTCATAGATTACCCTCGACTCAGGGAGGACATAAAAAAAAGGATACGAAGGAAAACGACCGAAAGACAGAAAAGGAAAAAAGTAAAGAGAGAAAGATAAAGGAAAAATAAAGAAAGGGATAAAGAAAGAAAGGACGGAAGGAAGAAAAGGCGAAGAGGAGGGAGACAGGAGGGAAGGGAGGGAGGAAAGAAGAGAGAGAAAGAGAGAGAGAATTAAAAATGAAGTTCCCCATCGGTATCAACGTTAATAGTGTTAACGAGGTCCGTCGATTTGGAAACCATCTTTTAGGTGATCAAAAGAATAAGTCACCTCTTTTGGAACCATGATGTTCCAGTTCGTTTTATCTATTTATTTCCCTTTGTTTTTATTTTCTCGTTTTCTCTCATTTCAATACCTTAAGGATTAAGATATGTATTTGAGACACTTTCAGACACTGATAGTATTTGGTACATATACTTTTAGTTTGACTTTCGTTAAACGTGAAATCGAGTTTCTTGTCTTAACCATAAACCCGATAAGTTGTGTCCACTAGTCAACCTAGATTTAGATTGTTCATTAACGGACGAATTTTTTGAGTTGTTGGAGACCCCTTTGTTTTCTCTTAGGTCTTGGGATGGTTGTTTTATAAGCCTTACAGAGTCTATCTTAGGTTTCAATCAACTGTATATTGTTTGTTCTTCTTTCTGAACATCGTCTATAGTTAGAACTCTACTATGTCTATGACCTGTATAATCTATTCAAGTAATTTTACAGAGAAAATTCATACGTGTGACTTTATTTTATGTGTCTGTTTTGTGAGCTTTCCTAGCATTTACTTTGTCTATTATTTTCTTTATTTTTTAACCCGTAAACTCTGAACATTATATTGTGGACTTTATTTAAAAAGGTGTGTACCCAAATCATTCACATCGTTACTTTTCCTTCCTTAGTCGCTTATGTTTCTACCTATCTATATTTAGTATGTTAGATTTCTGTTCTTCTTTTTCATAGTTTCTAGTAGATTTATCTCAGACCCTTAGGACTCCCTGTAAAGTTTCCCAGATCTTCTATCCCTCTCTCTTCTCCCTCTTTTTATAAAATTTTACTCTCCTTTTTGAAGGGTTTAAACAAGTTTTTGTTCATATATCTAAGTCCGTCGGGTCACTTCTACTATATAAACTTCTCTTGGTGTGGATCCGTGTAGCATTAGTTTAACAATTTTTAGTTATATTTCTCTTTTTCAAACTTTCGTTGGTCACTGATAGTTGTGAAATGTATGTCCCTTTATTTTTACACTCACTGATGTTTGAAGACTAATCTTTGTTTTTTCCAGTTTTCCACCATCTTGTTGTAAAAAGTTTCTGATTCTTTTTTCTATAGACAGTTGGGTTTTACGATATTCGTCGTCTATAGAATAATTTCCTTCTCTTTTAGTTTTAGGAAGGTCTATTTCCTTTTTATCTCATTAAGTAACAGTAGTCTAAAACATCGTGTTCTTTACAAGTTTCCTTCAAAACGTCGTACTTCTCTTTACGATAGTCTTCCTTTGATCTAAGAAGTTCTTATTTACTTTTCGTAAACTTATATTTTCTAATTAAAAAAGAGAATCGAAGAAATGTTTTTTTATACGATGTTTTTATACGTTTTTATATTTAATAGAATTAATGTATTCATCTACGTTATATATACTGTTGATAATGTCCTTCCTCCACTTTTCTAATTTCGTGGATGTACCAACGTCTCGAAGATATAAAATGTTCTTTTCATAATCAGTGAATCAGTACAGGTTGAGAAACGGTGAGGTATCTGATATCGGGTGGTCCGAGGAGACAGGTACCTTAAGAGGTCCGTCCCCCTGACCTTACCCGACGGTAATGGAAGATATCCCCTAGAAGGACTGACTGGGTCCCTGACTTGGGTCCAAAGGACGTGACGTCCGTACAAGAAATGACGACTCGGTGGTCCCTTCGGACAACATCATGGTATATTTAAGTTCCATCTTAAACTTTTTAATTCTTACATACACACTAGAGGTATCGTTGGTGATTTTTTATTACGTGTTTCAATTATATCAGTGGACAATTTTACTCTTTAGACGTTCTACAGGTCCGTTCTCCGGGTAGGGAGGGAAGGATTAAGGTGGGTCCAAGTTGAATTCATCTGAAAGGGAAAGTTACTTACGTACGTCCTTCGAATAATAATTTTGTTTTACACGAGACTCTCCCCACCGGTCCGAGTCTATTAACAAAGACGACAGGGTCGACGAAGCACATGTCAAAGTAACACTGGGAAAGACATTAGACAGTCTATGACGACGTGACGATCAGGCTTCTCAATCTTCTTTTCCATCATTTAATATCTACTCTACGGGGATTCAGGGAACCGACGTTCCTCTAGGTTGGTCAGGTAGGATTTCCTCTAGTCAGGACTCATAAGTAACCTTCCTGACTACAACTTCGACTTTGAGGTTATGAAACCGGTGGACTACGCTTCTCGACTGAGTAAACTTCTCTGGGACTACGACCCTTTCTGACTCCCGTCCTCCTCTTCCCCTTCTGTCTCCTACTCTGCCAACCTACCGTAGTGGTTGAGTCACCTGTATCCAAACCCACCTGAGGCCCTCAACCACTATCTGTCCCTCCGGACTGTACGACGCCAAGTACCCCAGCGTTTCTCAACCTGTGTTGACTCACTGACTTGATATGACTTGAGTTGACTTTCCTCCTTTACCGTTGAGTGAGTGAGGTCATATGGACGGTCCTTTTAGGGTACCTGTCTCCTCGGACCACCCGATGTCAGGTACCCCAGTGTTTCTCAACCTGTAATGACTCGTGTATCTCTAATCTACTACACTTTATGTACATCCTATATTTGCGATTCGACAGGACAGTATCTCACTTCCCTTACGAGACTCCCGACAAGATGATACTAAAATAAATAATATGCAACGTTTAGATTTTCATATATAAACGAAATAACGAAAACATTCCGAATTATAAAAAAAACGTCATTCAGAAAGTCGTTTTCTCTTGTTCTATTAAACTCGTGCAAAGTAAAATTTTGTCCTTACTTTAAGGTAAAGAATGTTTTCAACTACTATTCGGACATTGAATTAAAAAATAGTTCTAAATGAAATATGATACCCGGATATCTTGAAAAAGAACGACGTACCTTTGTTTTTCAGTTTTTAACGATCTCTTCACCATAATCTTAGACGATCATTGAAACACGAAACTGACCTGAAGTGACAGATCCTGTAGGTTACATCTTAATTTATTTTCACTACTCCAGAGACAAAGTAAGAAGAAATTCTATACTTCTTTTGAGTTATAAAGTTTTTATTTATACTACTAATGATATTTTTAAAATCTTCATGAATAGACTCAAACGATAAATTAAAAATTTGTATTTACCCATTTCTTAAGTGGATTACGAAAGAGATGTATACAGTGTCACTAGTACAAAAAAAAGAGGAAAAAAAAAATTATACAGTTATTGTAAAAACTAAAAGTTTACGATCCAATCATAATGTCTAGGTCTCTTTGGAATGGTCCAGTAAAATAATAGAAAAATTATGTAGTAACTTAAAATGAGTGATTATAATATAAATCCTAAAAAACGTAGTCTGATACCATATCCACTTTTTCAAACGAATTTCGAGTTGTAAGTCTTTTGTTTCTAGTACCGTAGACCAGGGTAGTGAAGTACCCTTTATCTACTCCTTTGTCACCTTTGTCACAGTCTGAAATAAAACCCCCCGAGGTTTAAGTGACGTCTACCACTAACGTCGGTACTTTAATTTTCTACGAATGAGGAACCTTCTTTTCAATATCGGTTGGATCTATTATATAAGTTTTCGTCTCTGTAATGAAACGGCTGATTCCAGGTAGATCAGTTCCGATACCAAAAAGGTCACCAGTACATACCTACACTCTCAACCTGACACTTCTTTCGACTCGTGGTTTCTTAACTACGAAAACGTGACACCACAACCTCTTCTGAGAACTCTCAGGGAACCTGACGTTCCTCTAGGTTGGTCAGGTAAGACTTCCTCTAGTCGGGACCCTAAAGAAACCTTCCTTACTACGATTTCGACTTTGAGGTCATGAAACCGGTGGAGTACGTTTTCTCAACTGAGTAACCTTTTCTGAGACTACGACCCTCCCTAATCCCCGTCCTCCTCTTCCCCTACTGTCTCCTACTCTACCGACCCACTATAGTGACTGAGCTACCTACACTCAGACTCACTTGAGACCCTCAACCACTACCTGTCCCTCCGGACCGTACGACACTAAGTACCCCAACGTTTCTCAGTCTGTACTGACTCACTGACTTGACTTGACTTGACTACCATATCCATAGGTTGTATTATTTTGGTTACAGATAATTATATCTCTATAAAATTTACTGCAATATTTCTCGGAGAACTACTTTCACTTTCTTCTCTCACTTTTTCAACTGAATTTCGAGTTGTAAGTCTTTTGACTCTAGTACCGTAGGTCAGGGGAGTGAAGTACCGTTTATCTACCTCTTTGTCACCTTTGTTAACGACTGAAATAAAAATACCCGAGGTTTTAGTGACGTCTACCACTGACGTCGGTACTTTAATTTTCTACGAATGAGGGACCTTCCTTTCAATACTGGTTGGATCTGTCGTATAATTTTTCGTCTCTGTAATGAAACATTTGTTTCAAGGCAGACCAGTTCCGATATCAAAAAGGTCATCAGTACACACCTACACTCTCAACCTGATATTTCTTTCGACTCACGACTTCTTAACTACGAAAACTTGATACCACAACCTCTTCTGAGAACTCTCAGGGACCCTGAAGTTCCTCTAGGTTGGTCAGGTAGGATTTTCTCCAGTCAGGACCCACAAGAAACCTTCCTGACTACAAATTCGACTTTGAGGTCATGAAACCGGTAGACTACGCTTCTGAACTGAGTAAACTTTTCTGGGACTAGGACCCTTTCTAAATCCCGTCCTCCTCTTCCCCTACTGTCTCCTACTCTACCAATCTACAGTAATGGCTGAGTTACCTGTACTCAAACCCATTTGAGGCCCGCAACCACTACCTGTCCCTTCGGACCGTACGACACCAAGTACCCCAACGTTTCTCAACCTGTACTGACTCGTTGACTTGACCTAACTTGACTTGACTTAAATGGTAAATCTATGGGAGAGAAAGTTTTGACAGAGTAATTATTACTATTTAATATATCGTGTATTATTTTACAGTATCGTATTATTTTCTTCTCGTGTCGGTGTACTGAGTCTCCATATCGTTTCAAGACTCTTCCTATTCCTTTTATAACCAACTCCTATTTTACAGTTTTTATAAAACCGTAGTAGTCACTTTATCTTATTCTGTACAGGAGTCACTTTGTTCTCACCTTTTGGAATTCGGTGACTTTCTATCTCTACTTTTAAGTTATCTTACACTATTCTTTATTTCTTCTATTCGAAATATCTCTCCCCGCTAGTGTCTTCCTGAATTTCCGTAGATTTGTTGATTTTCGTCTTAATTTTAACTACAATCTCGTATTTTTTTCTCGTCTAGACTTTACCAGTTTGTGTTTTAGTCATTCTGAAAATCAAGTTTACCGTTAAATTTTGGTGTGGAAATTGAACTAGGAGATTGTTGAGGTGACTTTGTTTATTACTTTATATTTAACCGTTTTTGTACATAGTGGTGAAAGTACATTCCTCTGTTCCGTGGGTTTCCGTTTCCTTTTTGAGTTTCTGACACTTAATGGCGTATTTTCGAGACCTATTTTACTTCCCCGTTGTCAGAGGATGTCCCGACGGATACGAATCCTCACACACCTGTCGGAGAGTGTTTATGGGTTATAGTTCAAGTCTAAAGTTCTTCGTCCTGGACTTCCGTTGGAAACCGGTGACGTTTAGACCGAGTCAAGTTTGCGTCGGGGTGTTTCCACCGTTGGTCGCACCGTCTGGACAGACACTTGTTACAAGATTTCTTCCCTCTTCTAGGAGAAGATTGACTAGGTTCCCTCCCACCTGGAAGAATTTTTGGGTATATGAATAGTCTATTGAAATCAAGTCAAGTCAAGTCAGCGAGTCAGCACAGGCTGAGAAACGCTGGGGTACTTAGCGTCGTACGGTCCGGAGGGACAGGTAGTGGTTGAGGGCCTCAAGTGAGTCTGAGTGCAGGTAGTTCAGTCACTACGGTAGGTCGGTAGAATAGAAGACAGTAGGGGAAGAGGAGGACGGGGGTTAGGGAGGGTCGTAGTTCAGAAAAGGTTACTCAGTTGAGCAGCGTACTCCACCGGTTTCATGACCTCAAAGTCGAATTTGTAGTTAGGAAGGTTTCTTTAGGGTCCTAACTAGAGGAAATATTACCTGACCAACCTAGAGGAACGTCAGGTTCCCTGAGAGTTCTCAGAAGAGGTTGTGGTGTCACGTTTTCGTAGTTAAGAAGCCGCGAGTCGGAAGAAGTGTCAGGTTGAGAGTGTAGGTATGTACTGGTGTCCTTTTTGGTATCGGAACCGATCTGCCTGGAATCAGCCGTTTCATTACAGAGACGAAAACTCATACGATAGATCCAACCAGTATTGAAAAGAAGGTTCCTCATTCGCAGAAAATTAAAGTACCGACGTCAGTGGTAGACGTCNCAAAGGTGACAAAGGGGTAGATAAAGGGTACTTCACTACCCTGGTCTACGGTACTAGAAGCAAAAGACTTACAACTCGAAATTCGGTTGAAAAAGTGAGAGGTGAAAGTGAAAGTAGTTCTCCGAGAAATCAAGGAGAAGTGAAAGACGGTATTCCCACCACAGTAGACGTATAGACTCCAATAACTATAAAGAGGACCGTTAGAACTAAGGTCGAACACAAAGAAGGTCAGGTCGTAAAGAGTACTACATGAGACGTATATTCAATTTATTCGTCCACTGTTATATGTCGGAACTACATGAGGAAAAGGATAAACCTTGGTCAGACAACAAGGTACAGGTCAAGATTGACAACGAAGGACTAGACGTATGTCCAAAGAGTTCTCCGTCCAGTCCACCAGACCATAAGGTTTTGTCTCTCTCTTTGTCTCTGTCTGTCTCTCTTCTATTCTTTTTCTTTTTCTTTCTTTCACTCTCTTTTCTCGTAAACATGGAAGTCTTGTACGTTCAAGTAAAAGGAAAACACGAACCTGGTGACATGTAAGTACGTGTTTTATTTTCAGTCGTTTAGGTTTGTACAAGAAGAGTGAGTAGGTCGAGATCTTTAACCTTGTCACGAGAATTACCAGAACTTTGTACAGGTAGAACCAAGGTTATGATTTGTTTGTACTTCGAGGGTGAAATTACTCTCGTTTGTCTTATATATATATAGACACACACACACACACACACACACACACACATGTGTACTATTTTTGTGACTCCTTATTCTTATTTACAAAGGAAGATTCTGTCTAATAAGATTCTTCTTTTTTGAAGTTCTTTATAAAATGAAGTATATGAATGGTTCTAGCCTCAAATTCTACTTGCACACTTTTCTTTATTTACTTGTTACTCTTTTATGACAAAAGTGGACTTTTAATCTAATAGTTTTTCATATTTCAGTCACTTTCCTTATAGTCCAATCTTTGACACCTTCTGTTCATCACATAAATTTTTTAGTTCAAACATTTTATAATTTACCTAGGGTCGTCTTTGCTATTCCTCTATTTATGTTCAAGTTCCTATCTGAGATACTTGGGTTTAACAAATACGTCTCTCTGTGTGTAGAAACTCATTTCCTGATACCTTATCTACTTATTCGTTATTTATTTATTTTTTTCCTCTTCAAAATAACTCAACTGTTAACTATGAAGTGTAACTTTAAAAAACTTTTCGTCTCTGTAATGAAACGGTTGTTTCCAGGCAGATCAGTTCCGATACCAAAAAGGTCACCAGTACGTACCTACACTTACAACCTGACACTTCTTTCGACTCCCGGCTTCTTAACTACGAAAACTTGACACCACAACCTCTTCTGAGAACTCTCAGGGAACCTGACGTTCCTCTAGGTTGGTCAGGTAAGATTTCCTCTAGTTGGGACCCACAACAAACCTTCCTTACTACGATTTCGACTTTGAGGTCATGAAACCGGTGGAGTACGTTTCTCAACTGAGTAACCTTTTCTGACTACGACCCTCCCTAACCCCCGTCCTCCTCTTCCCCCGCTGTCTCCTACTCTACCGACCTACCGTAGTGCCTGAGCTACCTGGATTCAGACTCACTTGAGGCCCTCAACCACTACCTGTCCCTCCGGACCGCACGACACTAAGTACCCCAGTGTTTCTCAGTCTGTGCTGACTCACTGACTTGACTAGACTTGGGTCTGACGATTACGACTTGAAAAGACTTCGAATTTTTATATATATATATTTTCTATTATATTCTGACTTAAGGGTAAATTGTTAAATGACTCGTATTTATAAAGAAAAAAGAGGGTTTTAGACTACTTTTACTGTTTTAATAAGACTACATTCCTTTTTTCCATTTACGATTTTAAACTCTTACGGAAGTTTTCGTTTCTTTTTACCTCATAAAGACCTACTATGATTCGGTTACGTTATTATAACTAATGGTGTGGATTATATAGACTCCTTGACACTTTAAAATTTTTGTCTATTGTATTGGAGACTTTTTAATTAAAACTGGTTTACTTAGGAAGTCTTCATTCAAGTACCTCTCGTTCTCGTTTCTTTGACCTTGTCTCACACCCGACAAAACAAAAACAAAAACAAAAAAAAAGGGGGGTGACACATTAATTAATTTCCTAACGTTTTATCAATGACGACGGGGGACGAAAGTCTGGACGACAATGTAAAAGGTTGACCTATTTTAGACGTCCTGAAGAAAACAGTGGTACCTTTAAGTCGGTTCCCCAGATATCCCTCCACTGAAGTCCGAAAACAGGAAGAATACCCCCTGTCCCGGTGAATGTTTAACAGGTGCATCTAAGAAAGACGTGGAAATTCCATCTCGGGTGACAAAAATGGAAGGGTAGGTGACATGTCTCAACCAGAGTCGTGAGTAACAACACCGTTATTAATGACAATGTACACGGTTCCTATGAAAGTACTTGTCAACAACAAAATCAGTGATTCAGTACAGGCTGAAGAAACGTCGGTGCACCTGATATCGGACGGTCTGAGGAGACAGGTACTCTAAAGGGTCCGTTCATATGACCTCACCCAACGGTAAAGGAAGAGGTCGTCTAGATGGACGGGGTCCCTAGTTTGGACACACAGAACGTAGTCGTCCTCCCAAGAAATGGTGACTCGGTGGTCCCTTCGATATAATTATATACCTTTAATCGTTCCTTCTTTTAGTAGTGTGTAACCTTCTTTTTTTATTAAAATTTTTGACTTGCTAGAAAAAATTTGCCTCTTTAGTTTTACTTGTTTGTCCTTTTGATTGTGATCGCCTTAGTCTCAATCGTGACTTATGTCTTTCTCAAATTGACAGATCAAGACTATAAAAGTATCTTACTTCCCTACGAGACTTTGTACCTTTCATTAATACACGAAGAAATTCAATTTTTGTACTAATGATTCTAATTTTTAATGTTATTATTGTATTTCAAACCTATCGTCTTAACAGTACCTATTTCTGATGTGAACATTGATCTTTTAATTCGCCTCTTAATATGGTTACATGTCAAATTTTTCAGTTTCGTTATTCTCAACTTTCTGTAATTCCTCTTCTACCTCCGATCCAGATGACAATGGTTGTAGGAAATTTTTAAGTCTGACTGTAGGTCGAATAGAGTCTACGACCTAAGATCTTTCATTGTTCATTCTTGTTTCCTAAAACTTCATTCTTTTTTTTTTTCGTTTGTTTTTTTGGGATAGGGATAGTTTTGAAACTAAGTTAATACTCCTTTTTTATCTGTAAAATCTGTAGTTAACTTTTTTCGATACAAAATGAATGTAAAGGAAAAGGTGTTTTACATAAGTAATTGTATAGGAACTTTTGACTCTTTACTTAGATTCATACACCTCCTATGGATTACTGTGTTTATTATTTAAAATTTATCAATGTCCATTACTACGATACCTTGGGTTAGGTCGACAATTTTTTTACAAGGGAAAGGTTTCCTGAAGGGACCACCGAGTCTGCCATTTCACAGACGGATGTTACGCCCTCTGGGCCCAAGTTAGGGACCCAGCCCTCCTAGAGGACCCCTTCCTTTACCGTGGGGTGAAGTCATAAGAACGGACCTTTTAACGTACCTGTCTCCTCGGACCATCCGATGTCAAGTACCCCAGCGTTTCTCAGCCTGTGCTGACTCGCTGAAGCGAAAGTGAAAGAAAGAAAGGGAAGGGGGTTTCCTTTGCAGGTTATCCTTCTCTTCTTAAGTTTAGGATACCTTTTATCACACGTCAAATGAGGCTTTTGATTTCTATCTTAATGGTGTACTAGGTCGTTAGGGTGAGAACCCGTATGTGAGTCTGTCTTGATATTAAGTTTTTCTATGTGTGTGGCGACACAAGTATCGTCGTGAGAAGTGTTTTCGGCCTTCTACCTTCGTTGGATTTACAGGCTGCTGCCTACTCGCCTATTTCTCTACCGCGTCTATTGTGTGCGTCGCGTTGCCTCGTAGTGAGCCAGTATTTGTCTTACTCTGGCACCGTAAACGCCGTTGTACCCACGTTGGTCTCTGATGTTACATTCTCTTCAGTCAGTCTTTCTCTGTCTGTTTGCGGTACGTTATAGTGAAGATACACCTTAGCTTTCATTCCGTGTTTGTTTGGATAGTTGGTTTGTCTTCGTCTGAGTGTCAGCGTCTCTTGTCTGAACAGCCACGGTTCTGCCTCCCTTCCTGATCCTCACACCCCAGTCGTCCACGTTTGATGACATACATTCTACCTATTTGCTACAGGATACCATATCATGGCCCTTATACAGGTTATATGACATTTCTTGGTATTACCTTTTCTTATAAATTTTTATTCTTACATTTTTTTTTTACGGGTAAAGTTTCGATACTCTGGTTTCTTATTTTGACTGTCTCATCTTTTAAGATTTTTTTTCTTAATTTTAGGACGAGCTTAAAAACAGAGAAGATACCCTAAGACCTCTTCCGCTACCGTGGGGTGAGGTCATGAGAACGGACCTTTTAGGGTACCTGTCTCCTCGGACCATCCGACGCCAGGTACCCCAGCGCTTCTCAGCCTGTGCTGACTCGCTGAAGGGAAAGTGAAAAGTGAAAGTACGTAACTTCTTCCTTTACCGTTGGGTGAGGTCATAAGAACGGATCTCTTAGGGTCCCTGCCTCCTCGGACCACCCGACGGTAGATACCCCAGCGTGTCTCAGCCTGTGCTGACTTCACTGAATCGTCGTCGTCGTCGTACCCTAAGATCCAAACCCGATACCAATTGTTAGGTCAAAATTATTACGTAAAGGAATTTTCAATCACATTATTGATCGTTTTGTCTAAACACTTCATCTTTCAGGTTAGGTACTCTTGTTGTCGTTTTCTAGTTAGATTGTTTTGAGTCCCATTTCCTTTTTTTTAGGTAACATTGAATTACTTTGTTTCGAATTATTTCTCTTTTGTATTTGACACAGATCCTTGTGTCAACAACTAATATAAAATACTTTTGTGAGAGTAAATTTTGGACCTTTGTAGTCTATTTTAATTTATTTCTAATAAAACGAACGGATCGACTTAAAAGTTCTCACAATCTCTTCAGTATTGTCAGACTATAGATCATTAGCCCTAGTATTCGATGTCGACTTCTGGACCGGTAGGATTCCTGTAAAAGGTCGATATTTAAACTGAAAATTGTTGGAGGTCTAGAAATCCTCTTTCCTAAAATCCACGTATTTACACCCTAAATCTAACTTAGGTAGTATATGTCTGGAGTCTTCTAATATGCCAGTCCATTTCTATGAAGAAAACAAAAGAAAAGAAAAGAAAAATTAAAAATAAAAATGAAATAAAATGAAATGTTATGACATAACCAAAACGGTATGTAACTGTACTTAGGTGGTGCCCATATGTACGCTAGGGTTTGTGCTTGGGGGGAGGGTGGAGGGAGGGGGGTTGTAGGGAGATTCTTTCTATTGTGTTTTGGTACGAAGCTGGTTTTCGTCTTTCAGTATTAACGTCAGAACATTGACTTATGTATCTATTCCCCTAATGTAAATAAACTTAGGAGGTCTTTCAAGGTTAAGACCTACACTTGAAATTCTCTAAGGTCCTATAACTGTAGGAAAAGTCCTCTCTTTTCTTCGGTCGGAAGAGTTGAAACAGTGTTAATTTACACACACAATCAGTGAGTCAGTACAGACTGAGAAACACTAGGGTCCCTGACATCGGGTGGTCCGAGGAGACAGGTACCCCTAAGAGGTCCGTTCTTATGACCTCACCCAACGGTAAAGGACGAGGTCCCTTAGAAGGGTTGGGTCTCTTGCTTGAGTCCAGAGGTGCAACGTCCGTCTGTAAAATGAAGGACTCTGGGGTCCCTACCGGGGTTTATTTGTGGGTCACTTTCTTTTACTCGAGTACGTATCTCTTCAGTATTCGATTTCATTCGACTTTGTTGCTAGTTGTCTTAATCTAGGTGTTCCTCAAATCTTTCTCCTTTTTAATCTATGTCTTGTACTTTGAAAATGGATTTTACAAATTTCTTTATTTTATCTTAGATTTTATACGTTTTCTACGATAAATACTTCTTGTGTCAATAAACTTATTACTTGGTTTAGTTTGAAGACGTTAGTTTTTAATATGAGTAAATTTAATTTTCGGGTCAGTAAGCCAATTTTTTGTCTTATCTGCATTGATCTTTCTCTTTATCACTCTATTTTCTAACCAAAATTCTTTATTGGGTCTCCGTTGTATCTTTACTTCGTTTACTTTCTGTCTATCCTCTGTCGTCACCTATCTGACGATTCTTCGTTATATGTACGTTGACCCCAGGTCTTTTTGACTGTCTTACTTCCTCTCTGTTATTTACAAATTAATTCAGGTATTAATTAGTTTACGGAACGAGAAGTTTAGGATCTTCATTTTGTGTAGGATTAGTCTTTTTTTTTTTTCTTTCTTTTTGTATGGACTCACGACGACAACGACGACGACGACGATTCAACGAAGTCAACACAGACTGAGACACGTTGGGATATCTGTCGTCGGGTGGTCCGAGGGGTCAGGGACCCTGAGGAGGTCCGTTCTTGGGACCTCACCCAACGGTAAAGGAAGAGGTTACGTATTTTCACTTTCACTCCAGCGAGTCAACACAGGCTAAGAAGCACTGGGGTACCTGACATCGGGTGGTCCAAATTATTGGAGACGTTACAAAGTAACAAGTTTGTAATATGTTCATTTAAAGAACAAGTACATTTTAGGTTTTACTCTTGCAACCAATCATTCACGGTAGATAGTAAGAACGAGTGTAAGAGAACCGACCTTTTATCGGGTAGTGAGTGTCGTTCGACGCTCCTTCTTACCCCTTACGTCCCATCGAATCTTGGGTCCTTTTCATTCTTTTTCATATGACTACTTACGTGTCACAACATAGACTTTGTAGTACGAGAAGAGTAGAACTTTATGAGTACAATAGGAAGGGGACTCTATTGGGTGTACGGATAGACCAAGTTTCAAACCATAAAGGTCTACTAAGGGTAAGGAGAGGTAGTCCAAACAAACTACCGGGTCACTAGACCCTTATTTTTATAAAATAGACGGAAGAGATTGGGTGTCACCACCTTTTCCGTTTCTTACAGATATTACTTGTGAAAGTAGTGTTTCCTCTACTTAGGGAACAAGTGAACAAACGACCTGATTACTTTATATTGACCCCTCCATGGCACTTTTAGTCAAGAAGTAGACTCCCTATTGATGAACCTTTCAAAAAGTAAGAAGAGACCCCGGTCTAGACTTCATCCACTCCCGCGTGGACAAGATCGTCTATAATTCTCAATGATATTGTGCTACATCATTGATTTGATCTCATAATTATGATATCATCATCGTCACGATCCTGAAGGGTCCACCGAGTCGCCATTGCTTAGACGGACGATCACGTCCTCTGTGTCCAAGTTAGGGACCCAGCCCTTCTAGGGGGCCTCTTCCTTTACCGTTGGGTGGGGTCATAAGAACGGACCCTTAAAGGTACCTGACTCCTCGGACCTCCCGATAGCAAGTACTCCAAAGTTTTCTTCACCTATCCTACATCTCTAATTTGTTGTTGTCGCCACAGTCTCCAAACTATCACCTTCAGCTACTACCTTGTTCAGGAAATCTAGTGAATTGTACGAAGTCTCGGAGTTTTTCTTCTTCTGTAGACTCAAAAAACATTGTGTTTTCCACTTTTGTACGTATCGGTATCTACTTCTCCAGTAACTTTATCTTGTTCCGTCAGTTACATATATGCGGTCAAATCGCATACGTCTTCCACCGAAAGTTCAACCACTCTTTCCTTATCTAATAAGTTGTCTATCATAACCCTGATAAATAAGTATTACCATAAACCCTCGTTTTATATTTATAGAGTGTAGTGTGAGTCTTTGTTTTAGATCTATCTACTTTAATGAAGAAATTACGATATTTTACATGATATTGTGTATCTCTTATAAAAGTATAAGAATATATTCAATTTTTAGAAAGAATTTAAAAAAAAATTAGACCTCCGATATTTAAACTAATATATGTGAAACTTACTTCAAAACAAAAAATTAATGTCTTCTACACCATTTTGTTCAGTAGTTCGTTCCTTCGAACCTTTTATATTAGGAGACTTTATGTCTCGTCCCTTTATTCTCCTTACCTAAAAACCATTGTTTATCTGTTTGACTATGTTTCACGTAAAATCTGACTTCTTATCTCAAGTAATTTACTCACCCAGTAAAGTGTTTTCTCCGATATGAATAGCTTGTTTTCCCTTTTCAATTCGTTCGGGGAGTTACACATATAATACGACAGTCAATACCTTTTTCTGTTCTAATGTTTGTTACTGGACTCCGAATTACGAATTCCACTGGGTTCAAAATTTACATCTTACCAAACGAACATGTTTTCTATCGCCGATACAGATAAAGTCCCACTCCCTGTGTGGTCCACGACAAGTTCTCGTGCCCACATCAATGTTTCCCGGTGAATTTAAACTTACCGTGAAACTATTAGGATATCACGAAAGGAAACACAATAGAGTGAATTAGGAAAGTTTTGATTATTATGTGTGGAAGAGACAGATTCTCTTTGTGTTTGAGTCTCTCTAAACCTTTTGAAGGTCCTCTGTTCTGTCATGTACCTCTTCAGTCCCAAGTGTAGGTCTAGAAGGAGACTTTGTTTTCGTCTATAAAGATGAGGAAATTGACCCAGGAGAGGAAGGAATAAGTCAATTCGGTAAGATAGCGACAAATCACCAAGCACTGCAGGATGAGGGACGTTAGGGTACCTGACATCGGGGGGTCCGAAGAGACAGAAACCCTAAAAGGTTCGTTTTTATGACCTTATCCAGCGGTAAAGGAAGAGGTCCCGTAGAAGGGTTGGGTCCCGAGCTTGAGTGTAAAGGACGTAACGTTTACATAAGAAATCTGTAATATCGTGTTCCTTTCACTAAACGTTGTATATATTATGTATTTCGTAAGTACAGATGTGAGAAATTACACGAGGAAACGTGGTTCTTCTATTTTCTGTTTATTTGGTTGTCTTTGTATTCATTTACTGTTTTTACCTATTAAATTTCTATTTTACGTGGTTACAAGTTTTTATAATTTGATGTAAGAAAGTATGACTATTAATCCTTCTTTGTTTAACTTTTACATCAACGATGTAGTAAAGAACGGATAGTTATACCATTTCTGGTCCTACGAACTAATATAAAACACAACTTATATGTAATTTCACAATATGTTACACAGTAAAACTATCCGTCTTATGTTCTCTCTATAAAAATAACTAACTAATCTTTGATCGGGTATATCACAAAAGACGATTAATTCTGGTTCTTTTCATGAACCTGTGACACGTAACCGGCCCTTAGCTTAGGCCCAGAGGACGTACCCTCCGTTCTTAAGATGGTGACTTGGTGGTTACGAAACAGTGATACGACCACCGAGTCTTCCATTTCCCAGACAGACGTCACGTCCTCTGAAGCCAAACTAGGGACCTAACCCTTCTAGGGGACCTCTTCCTTTACCGTTGGGTGAGGTCATGAGAACGGACCTTTTAAGGTACCTCCCTCCTTGGACCGTCCGATGTCAGGTACCCCAGTGTCTCAGCCTGTACGGGCTCACCGAAGTGAAAGTGAAAGATTCTGGTTCTTCAACGGTCTCTTCTCTCACTCCGAAACAACAGTTAAGGGTAAAGATAGTCTCTTACAGACGAATATACAATTTAGAGACCCATCCTCCAACCAAAAAAAAAAACAAAAGAAAAAAAAAAAAAAATTATCTAGACAATTCTTTTTCTCCTTCCTTTTCTTCCTTGTCCTCCTTTTTCTTCTCCTGTTTCTTACTCTTTTCTTTTCTTTTGTTATTTCTTTTTTTGTCCACTATCTTCCAGGGACAACGTAACCTCTCTCATAAGTCAAGTCAAGTCAGCGAGTCAGCACAGGCTGAGAAACGCTGGGGTACTTAGCGTCGTGTGGTCCGGAGGGACAAGTAGTGGTAGAGGACCTCAAGTGAGTCTGAGTACAGGTAACTCAGGCACTACGGTAGGTCGGTAGAGTAGGAGCCAGCAGGGGAAGAGGAGGACAGGGGTTAGGGAGGGTCGTAGTCTCAGAAAAGGTTACTCAGTTGAGAAGTGTACTCCACCGGTTTCATGACCTCAAAGTCGAAATCGTGGTAAGGAAGATTTCTTTAGGGTCCCAACTAGAGGAAGTCTTACCTGACCAACCTAGAGGAACGTCAGGTTCCTTGAGAGTTCTCAGAAGAGGTTGTGGTATCAAGTTTTCGTATTTAAGAAACCGCGAGTCGGAAGAAGTGTCAGGTTGACAGTGTAGGTATATACTGGTGTCCTTTTTGGTATCGGAACTGATCTGCCTGGAATCAGTCGTTTAATTACAGAGACGAAAGTGACACTTTTCGTCAAAGTCAAAAATATAAGGAATATGATGAGCAATGGATACACTAGTACAGATTAAACGTATCGTACTTACTCGGGGTTAGATAAGTAAATACGGTTATGAAACCTTAAAGATGTCTTCGAATTTTTAATTTGGGAAATCTACTATCTTTCCATTGAGTTGATCAACTTCCTTTGACCACATTAGGGTTATCCCACATCATCCAAGACATTCGAGGATCTCCCACTTTCGTGTGATTTCTTTAAGTTTAGGTTCCAAGAATTTTTATGACACGTTCGAGAACGGTGTCCGACTGACCTGACACAAACTCACAGACTAAACGTTAATACAATGTACCATCCCCACACAGACACACACAAAGACACACACACACACACACACACACACACGAGTCAGTGTAGACCGAGAAACGTCGGGGAACATGACATCGGGTGGTCTGAGGGGACAAGTACCTTAAAAGGTCCGTTGTTATCACCTTACCAAACGGTAAAGGAGGAGGTCCCGTAGAAGGGGTGGGTCCATAGTTTGGTCGTAGAGAATGTAGAGAACGTGACCGTCCGTCTAAGAAATGGTGACGTGGTGGACCCTTGGGGTGTACCGTCCAAATCAGGTTGTAATTTCTCATGACCCCCGAAGACTTCACCGTGATCACCATTCTTGGGTGGACGGTTACGTCCTCCTGTTCTCTACGTCCAAGCTAGTGACCCACCCCTTCTAGGGGACCTCCTCCTTTACCGTTGGGTGAGGTCATAAGAACGGACTTCTTAGGGTACCTGTCTCCTCGGACCGACCGATGTCAGGTTTCCATCGTTTCTCAGGTTGCACTGACTTCACTGGGTCGTGAGTACACTTCTCATCATTACAAAATACCGGTGTTAATAATTAATTAGTTGAGTTTTATAATTCGTTTAGTGACTTTACCAGAATAAAATACTTTTATAAGTTTATTTTGAATATTTAATAGAAAGTAACACTTACCACTCGGGCAGGAGTTGTTTCTACTCAGAGAAATTTTCTAAATAACGGAATTGACTTATAATTAATCGAAATAAAGTATACAGACGTTTATAAGATTTCGAAGTAATTCACTTTCACTTTCAGTGAGTCAGTACAGGCTGAGAAGCGTTGGGGTACCTGATGTGTCAGTCACCTTAAGAGGTCCGGTCTGATGACCTCACCCATCGGAAAGGGAAGAGGTCCCCTAGAAGGGTTGGGTCCCTAGGTTGGGTCCAGAGGGTGTGACGTTCGTCTCAGAAATGGTCAACTCGGTGTTCCCTTCGGGTTCTTATGACCTCACCCATCGGATAGAAGTGATCGCCTAGAAGGGTTGAGTCTTTAGCTTGACCCCAGAGGACGTAACGTCCACCTAAGACATGATTGACTCGATAGTTCCTTCAAAGTAATTTCAAAGAGAATTAATCCGAGAGTTATTTGTATAACTAATTATAATGTTTTCTTTTAGACCCGTACCGAAGACGCACCCCCTTTCGACGACAAAGACAAACCAAACCCAAGCAAACAAGGTGGAAAAGGCGTTTCTCATGGAACTGAACGAAAGTTCCTGAAGGGGGAGTTTAGGAATCCACTGTAATAACGTCGCTGTGATCCGAAAAGGGTAACAGGTACTACGGGACTGAGTTTTGGAAACGTAAGAAAGAAACCATCGGGACCCTTCTTCTTTGGTTCCCGAGTGTTACTCTTCGTTCAGGTTAAAGTTTGTAGTCGACAATGAAAAGAGCCAGAGAGGTAATAGACACAGACGAGGTAGAAAGTAACAGAGTAATTCCTGGACAAAGAGAACTCGTGTACCATTCTTTGAATGGTAGTGAAGGACGGGAAACATAGACTCTTAAGTCTATCGGTCACTTTCTAAGAATAAGTTTCAGTGGGACTTTGACGAAGGGGGTCATGGACAGGAGAGAGGTTATGTTTTTACTACTAATCAGAGTGAACCCAGTCTCAGGATGATGACCTGGTCGAGTGAACCCGTTCTCGGTGGGGGAACGGAACGTTGATACAACCAACCCAAACCTCTTATTCCCTCATAATAGTCTCCCCTTTTTTGTCCACGGTCTTTACGTTTGTCCATCTACAGACGGTCTTTCGGATCTCTATCTCATGGTACGTACCATTTCCCTCCTTTACCGTCCTAGTAAAGTTTCTTTCTACTTTTCACAATTCTCACTGGATCGACGTCTCGTGCGTTATGGTAAACCCAACTGTCCTCAGGGACCTAAATCCTTACTCTGATAGTGTTCATTGGAACCACTCTTACGCCGGACAGTTTGCTCCACACTCCCTCTGGCTCCACTGTTATAAGTTCCCCCACCCTTCCAATAATTGGGTTCACTCTTCATTATATAGGAACTGTTCTTACGAGATCTCGAGACTGTTCTTACGATATCTCAATTAAAACGAAGAACAATTTCTTACTGGTACCAGTATCCGATTAGTAGAGAACTGAAGTATTAGGGACCAAAAGATGACACACTCTCACCCTTCTCTTATCCAGGGCTCGTCTATGACCTCTTTCCTTATGTGGGATTTGAAAAACCACCAAGTCCTGGAGGTCGCACGTACTATTCAGTGAAACCAGTACAGAACTGAGAAACGCTGAGATGCCTGACACTGGACGATCCGAGGAGACAGGTACCCTAAGAGGTCCGTTCTTATGACCTCACACTACGGTACGGGAGGAGGTCCCCTAGAAGGGTTGGGTCCCTAATTTGGGTGTAGAGAGTACAGAGGACGTAACCTTCCGTCCAAGAAATGGTGATTATGGTGGACCCTTCGGGAGTCCTGGAGGATGTAGGAGAATTATTTAGTGCAGAGAAACGGTGGGTTCCTTGTATACGTCACTGGTGGTCCTTCTGAGTGGTGTTTTATAGAGTGTGACAGAGATGGTTGTCTAATTAAATATAGTTGTTAAGGTACAGACAAGTCAAAGGAGTCAATATTAGAAAGTACTTATATATTTAAGAAATATAAGAAAAAAGAGGACACAGGTGCAAGGGGGTAGTCACTCGTGTTTTTCAGGAGAGAGGAGATTATGAAAGGAAACACTTTTAAAAAACCTCAATGGGTCTCTCTCAATTATGAAAAAGTAAGTTTTGAGACGTAGAACCTTTCGAGAAGTACATTGTCTCTGTAAAATAATACCACCAAGTACGTCAGAGGACTGAATACAGGGTCCACAATATGACCGGACCAATCCTTTACCACGTCGGGAATATCTTAGAGTCCATACCAGACCTCGTACTCCGTGTCTGGTCGTGAGATCCCTTCGAACCGTTAAGAGAAGGATTTGACCAGACGGATCGTCCTAACGAATATATGGATGTCCTTTTAAGGACACCGTACCTATGTGGAACCGAGGTTCCTAGACAGACTTTGATAGAGTGTATAATAGACGACTCGAAAAAGAGTTTTGGACCGTATAGGAACCGTTGGACATCGAAGAGAGATGACCTACTCTGGTCAGTCCTAAGTCAAGGTGAGTAATAGACGTCTTTTCCACTGGGTCTAGGAAAAGACTAGGTAATAGACGTCTTTTAACTGGGTCTCAATACTCTGGTCTACCCTAAATGGGTCGTAGACCTGAATTGTGTCTCCATACAATATGTACCTTTTTCTGGTGAACCACCCATTAACTCGGAGCCGATTCTTCTGACATCCGGTGTAAACTTGACGTTGGGAAGTCTCTTCTTACACTCTTTCCAGAAAGATCTTTACCATTTACCTCCTTTCCTTTCCCTTTCTGTACAAACGTTATCAACTACGAGTGTGTACATATTGACAGAGGGACCTCTTATTCAATCGTAAATAGAGCTCTATTCACTTTTGTAATAAGTGATCCTTATTCACTCTGACCGTTCACCCTGTTTTCTTCCGAAATCACGAAGACAAATTCCCTAGAAGTCACTGTGGAACATAGAGAATCCCTCTCTTCGGTACTTTGGAACACCAATTTCCGTGTCCGTGGAGGTCTCAGGTTCAAGTGGAGACTGCTCGACACACTAGAACCTGTGTAATGAATTTAATAATCGTAAGTCTAAATAGGAAATTTTATCTTTAAATTTCCAGGACCAACCGGTTCAACAATCTTCCTAATATTTCGTATTTTTTGTGTTGTATACTTTACGAATCGTGTCATGAACTAACCACAAGTTACTTGTTACTAGTTGACCTCCCAAAAGTTTGACGTCCCAAAGGTCTTTACAGACACAAATTAAAATTCATTTACAATATAAACAAACTATCCAAAACAAAAGAGGACGGTAGTCAACACCAAGATCACCTTTCGGACGTCTTCGACTTCCTCTATCACGTTACCGGACGGGTATTCTACCATATAAACTGACCTTCTGAGTCTCTTTTCACTTGATACAATGATATTCAAAATTAAAAATTCCATAAATTAATATAAGGTTAATAGACGTTAAACGAGTAGGGTTTACCGTATCGAGTATATGTGTCTGACAAATTATTCGATGTTTAATACCAAACGTTGAGTGATACGACCTTTTATACAGAATTAACTAAAGGATTGATAACTACTGTAAAACTCGTGAACTAAGACGTAATTGAAGATATTCCTTCCTATTTTATCCAATCAGGATACATTTTACAGAAATTACGTGACAATTGTTAATATAAATGTTTTAATATAATTTTTCTTTTAGTCTTGGGAGTCGTCGAAAGTTGGAAGGTCTTATAGATTATCCACAGTAACCCCGTACCCAGACACGAAAAGAGACGGTGTACACATCAGATCCGGGAGGAACTTGTGTCGGGACGGACGAAGTAGTTCGAGGAGAGAGCGGTAAGACGGATCGAGAGGAACTAGATCGTTGTAACCGGAGGGACGGAGCCCAAAGACTAAAAGTTGGTCGGTAAAGGAGAGAGACCCGAACATGGTGTGATGAGGAGACGTTCCGTGAGAGCAACGGGACGAAAACTCCGATTACTGATGAATCCAATCGAAAAATAGAAAATTTACCATTGAGTACATTAAAAGTGAATTAACGGAAGTAGGGACAAGTGTACATAAAAAGTATAACTCTGGTACAGAAAAACTAAATGACCAGATGAGAGTTGTAATTCGGGTCAACAACGACAAGTCAGTACTCCAACACAGACTGAGAAAACACTGGGGGTCATGGACAAGTTATTTATAAATACTTGACCCACTTATTCACTCCTTGGAATATGTTCTTCCGTTTCGATAAAGTATGACTTCGACCACGAGTTCGAAAACTCAACCTGTCCAAACCCTACCTTTGTGTCTAAACGATAAATTAATAGGACACTGACACTCGTTCTTTGATTTGTAGAGATTCGGAACCGTAAAAGAGAAGACATTATACCTCTATTATGACATGGGAGTGTATTTCAATGGTATTCTATGTCTAATCCAATACAACATAGACGTTTATGGATAATGTCACGTGTTTCATTCGTGAGTTTTGAAGGGTCACGAGTCCCAAGTGATGACAATTCTCATTACACTTCATCCTTAGATAAAGGTACTATTTATGGAACGTACATAGTACTTTTGGACGTGTTGACTACAGTATCGTCTCAATTGTCGATGTCGTCGAGTCAAGAAAGGCTTTCGACTAACTCTCACATTGAGTGGGAGTATACCGTGTCTTTCTGGTAAACGACGGAGAAGTTTGAGTCCGACTCTCCGTCAAGAGTAGTTCAACATCGTGGTGTGTCGAAGAAAGTACTCTCGACCACCGAAGAGTTTATGTCGGTTTTGAGAGTCGGAGTTAATATAACAAATTTTGTTACATACCACAGAGAAGAAGACCCTCCCGAGTCCTCCCCGAGAGTTTTAGTAGTAGATTTGTTGAAGATCAGTGATCGGTCGTAATCCTTTCTCTTACGAGAGCATTGTAGACCAAAACCGTGTGTACCTGAAGTGCAGATTTACGTTTTGTACATCGTGAATGGTGTCGGTTGGCAGATGTCTCAGACCATCCTCTGTACACATAGACCGAGGAACGTTAGGCAACAGAGGTTGTATACGTCAAACAGGAAATGTAGTCATTTTGTTTTAGTAAAAAAATTTTAACAAATTATTGAACTAAAGATCAATGTGTGACATCTTTTAATAAAACATAGCCTTTCTTGTAACCGGAGAAATCTTATGTTGAAAACCTGTAGAAACATCCCCTTTTTTTTTTAGATTACTTTTTCTTGTTTCGACTTTCATAATGGGAGGGTCTGAATTCTAATATGATGTTTCAATGTCCTTAGTTTTGTCATAGTGTGACTGTGTTTTTGTCTGTGTACATAGTCATCTTTTCATATCTCTCGTGTCTTTATTTGGGTGTATACGTACCAGTTAATTAGATGTTGTTTTCTCCGTTCTTATATGTTACCTCTTTTCAGTCAAAGAAGTTATACACCACGATCCTTTAACCTGTCGATGTACAAGTCAAGTCAGCGAGTCAGAACAGACTGAGAAACGTAGGGGTACCTGACGTCGTGTGGTCCGAAGGGACAGGTAGCAGTTGAGGTTCTCAAATGAGTTTGAGTACAGGTAACTCAGCCACTACGGTAGGTTGGCAGAGTAGGAGACAACAGGGGAAACGGAGGGCGGAAGTTAGAAAGGGTCGTAGTCCCAGAAAAGTTTACTCAGTCAAGAAACGTAGTCCACCGGTTTCATAACCTCAAAGTTGTAGTCAGGTAAGTCGAAGTTGTAGTCAGGAAGGTCACTTATAAGTCCTGACTAAAGGAAATACTAACTAACGAACCTAGAGGAATATCAGGTTCCCTGAGAGTTCTCAGAAGAGGTTGTAGTATCAAGTTTTCGTAGTTAAGAAACCACGAGTCGAAAGAAATGTCAGGTTGAGAGTGTAGATCTGTACTGATGACCTTTTTGTTTTCGTAACTGATCTACCTGGAAACAACCGTTTTATCGCAGAGACGAAAACTTATACGACAGATCCAACCAGTATTGAAAAGAGGGTTCCTCATTCGTAGAAAATTAAAGTACCGACGTCAGTGGTAAACGTCACTAAAACCTCAGGGGGTTTTATTTCAGTCGGTGACAAAAGTGACAAAGAGGTAGATAAACGGTACTTCACTACCCTGACCTACGGTACTAAAAATAAAAGACTTACAACTCGAAATTCGGTTGTAAAAGTGAGAGGAGAAAGTGAAAGTAGTTCTCCGAGAAATCAAGGAGAAATGAAAGACAGTATTCCCACCACAGACAGTAGACGTATGGACTCCAATAACTATAAAGAGGGCCGTTAGAACTAAGGTCGAACACGAAGTAGGTCGGGTCGCAAAGAGTACTACATGAGACGTATATTCAATTTATTCGTACCACTGTTATATGTTCGAACTACATGAGGAAAAGGATTTTAATCTTGTAAAGGAGTGTGGTATATGTATAAAATATTATTGTGAATATACACCTTAGATTTTTAATTTACTTTTATATCGTTTCGTCTTTGTTTGAGTGTCTATATCTTCGATCACCAATGGACATCCCTCTCTCTTTCCTTTTCCCCTTTGTGTCCCCCTACCTTAATTTCTTTATGTTTGATGACACAAATCTTACACTTCGCTTTCAACGAGTCAGTACAGTCTGAGAAATACTAGGGTACCTGATATGTCAGGTACCTTAAGAGGACCGGTCTTATGACCTTACCCATCGGTAAGGGAAGAGGTTACATATTTTATCCATTCATTGTTCCTATATAATATGTCCCTTGATATCGATAGTAAAATTTTATTGAAAATTACCTCATGTTAGACATTCTTATGACTTAGTGATACGACATATGAACTTTGATATTATAACATTTAGTTGATATGAACTTAATTTTCACTCTTTATTTCTTTTTAATTAAAAGTTAACTCAATTAACAAAAATTCACTTAAGTAAAATATTATTTTAAAGTTCATCATAATTATGGACTCTCTTCTGTCACTGAATTACCGATAGTAAGTCTGTATCTACCTACTGGAAGTCTCCAGTAATCCTCTTTCTGGAAGTTTCGGTAGAAAGGTAATAATGATTCTTGTATGTATAATGTACGTATACTTTCCCTTAAAGTATACCTCCAATCGGAGTTGTGACCCTTAATGGTTTCTTTCTAATTTTCAGAGTCGAAACACTATCTCGACTACGACCTTGCACCTATGGTCCAGTCTCTAATATCAATAGACTGGAGAACTCAGACCAACTCCAGTACACTGGTTCGGAGTAGGTTCTACTTATTTGTCTACACGACTAGCAATTAAACCTCTTGATAAATCCTTCACTCTTACGACAGAAGTAGGAGACATAAGGGTTAACAGACGACAAAGGACTCCTCGGACTCCAATTTCCTTACCAATTTGGCATTCAACATTCCTTGTACTAAGAGTATTGGCAACGGGCCTCTTTTCAGTGCATAACCGGTCCTGGTAGGTATAACATGATAAAGTCCCCGGTCTGTATATAAAGACAACAGAATTCTGTGACTTTAAACCAATCATAAATAATGTCGTCAATTTTAACAGGGTTAAGAATACAAGAAAATTTCCATTCCTTTCAGTGTTAAAAAGTCTTACAAAAATTCACTTCAGTAGGTTCTTCACTTTTGTAACCATATCCCACACAGATTATGTCCTATTCGAAATGTGTCCCACAAGATGAACGACTTCACTATAGAGACCTCAAAAGCTGAAACTGTACGAAACCTTAGAACTATTCATAAAGACTTGATAATAGTCAATGATAAAACTCTGTGAACGATCAAAAACTGTAAAACAAGGAACCGAAGTACTGGGACAGAATCTGTAGTCCCTGGTGTCTCAGTGGTATTACAATTCGAGCAATAAAGAAGGGGTCATGTACTTTTTGCATTATACACGTTATCGGTTGGGAAAGTGTCTCTTTCGGTATAGAGATTATATTAGGTTTTTAACGTTTCGTTTACTCGACTGGTTAGGACAAAATCCGTCTGTTTTCGCGAGTCTTCAGTGTGTTTGAATCTATTGATCTAACATCAGGTCAGTATAATACACAGACTGAGCTTTTAACCTCAATCCCATTTAAAATTTCTTCCCAAGTTCAATTAATTCGGTTACCACCAGTAGTTTCATTCTTAAAAGTAACAACGATAAAAAAAAATTGTGTAGATTTCTCAGACAGACTTATTCAAACCCTGATTCGAACCGTGAAATTTGGTTATAGGGTACACGAATGTTACGTGTCATTATGAACTCTTACTGACATAATCGACATTTAGTATTGAATATTTATAGGTACTCTTCCATCACGTTTCCGACTATGTTTTTATATTTACCTTCGTAAAACAAGATCACAATTCATAATCTTTACCTTCTTGTCGAAAAATTTCCTCTTTTCGTGTTCTTCGATAGCTTTAATGTCCAGAACATCAAAGTGGTAGTAGAACGGGTCCATACAGCCGGTATATCCCTGTCGTATGAGGTAACATCCAAGAATGAACCTACTTATCTACGAGGTAAAGACTTTGTAGTCCCAAGGACTACCCGACTTTAATTCCGATGTAGGTCTCTTTCGTCTTCTACCTCACGGTATCCCAACAGTCCGGAAATGTCTGTGTAAAGTTGGTGAGTGACGGTTTGTCTAAAGTATCTCAGGAATGCATTTTTAGGACCGTGACCGTTTTATCAGTAATTCTCATGTCAAACCTACAAATCCAGATTTTATCTTCATAGGTATGTGTGACGTCTCTCAGCAAGATTTCCTTTTTGATCTTATTATTATTGGAACAAGATACATAATATCATTTGTGACAAGTGTTAAATTCCGAAATGAAAGACTCTCCACTTACGAGTTGACATACATTAAAATATACATATGTATATATTATATACATAATTATATATTTATACATAATGTTTAAATTTGTATATTATATTTTATCTATTATGTGTATATTAATGTATATAATATATATTAAATAAATATGATATATATACATATCTATCTATCTATATTAATTCCACAATCGGAATAGGGGGGTAACTCCTTAATTTAGTCATAAACTATTTTTCAATAAAGACTTAGGGTCTTTAAGTAACCGTACGTCATAGGAGAGGGAAGAGGAACTGTTACGGGATTTCCGTTGTACTATAGTTCTCACTATATGTCATCTCTTATTTGTCATGCAAAGTTTATACGTCTCAGATATGGAATCGAACGTCGGAGTAAGAAAACAAAAATTCGACGAAGATGATCCGGGTGTTTTGGTAGTCACGTAAACTTACTCTCCAAAGTGAAGGTTGTCAGTACCTACTAAAGTTCTAAGGATTCTACGCACCACTCACTGAAGGACTAAGACTTTTGGTAATTAATCCCAGAAGACAAGGTCCCTGTGGTAGGTATGGGTTACCAAGAAAAGTTGTAAGTATGGAACTCTCAGTTATACAACACTCGTTAAAACTACCGAATAAAAAGTAAAAAGAGGACCGGACGATGAGGGGACGATACGAGAGAGGTCAGGACGTTTTCCGTCTGGGTGTCGTGACTGTCAGGGTTGCAACGATAATGAGAAAGATTACTCCATGGGACCATGAAGAGTAGGCAAGGAGGTGTTCTGGTAGTAATGTACACAAGTGACTCTTCGTATAGACGTATAAAAGTTGTTGTGTCGGTTCCGGACCTCTTCGAGAGATACACTACTTTATTAGTCTCCTTGTCACTGAAAAGGGTCCTACTCACGACGAATCTTCTTGTGTGACAAGAAAAGCCCACTTGACGACACAGTCCCTCGGTCCTTGTGTCGACTCCCAGCGAGTGGCCTCGGTCATTTTCCGTCGTAGTTTTCTTACTAGACTTTACACTTTTTCTTAGTTATTAGTAAGAAGTTTTATTCCGGAAAAGTTTGTACCGTTTACAGTGACCGAAAACCGTTGTGATGAACCCTAAATAAGAGAGTTTTTCCCGTGGTGGTGTCCCGACCTTATTTTTCGGGACCATACAATAAGAAACTTTACCGTTTTACTGTCTTCTCGTCCGTGTCCCTTAAGTCCGGGTCTACATTTAATTTACACGTATTAAGGAGATCCGTAAAAAATAGGTAGAGGGGGATTCCCGACACGACGATTTGATCACTCAGGACAGCCAAATCGACTCCCACCCCTCAACCCGTCCTTCCCAGAGTCGTCTCGGACCTCCGAGAGTGAGTGAGAGTTTCCCTTCAAAGTTTAGTTGTAGTTTTCACTAACGATTAAAAAGTAAAGGAGGTTTCGAAGACGAAATGTCCGATGTTGAACCACAAATTGAGGAGGGAGGGGAGGACAGTGAAGACTTATACAATTGGAGTGAGACTAATAAGGAGAAGAGAGGAAGGGAACTGGAACTCGGTCGACCTAGTGACACTACCGGAAGGAGATCGAAGAACTACGACTTAAGAGGAACGGAGATAGTAAACGGTACGAGTGTAGTCTTTTGACCCAGGTTGAGAATCTAAACTAATATGGTATAGAGGTCGACTGGAGATTTTGACAACCCCCTATTCGTTTCTTTTTTTTGGTCTCAAGTTGGTAGAATGTATGTAAAATGTAGGAAGGGTCATATCGAGGTCAGAATAAAAAGTCACGTCAGAGGGTACGTACGTACGAGTCAGTGAGTTAGTACAGACTGGGAAACACTAGGGTACCTGGAGGTTTATATGGTACGAATTTACATTCGTCATACGACTCAATGAGTCAGCACACACTGACAAACACTGGGGTATCTGGTATCAGACGGTCCGAAGAGATAGGTACCCTAAGAGGTCCGTTCTTATGACCTCACCCAACGGTAAAGGAGGAGGTTCTTTACATACTTCACGGAAAAGGGTCGACAGGTGTATCCTCGGTGAACATAGGTAGGAAGTTTGCGGTAACAGATATTACCTTCTGAAGTATCCGTATTTTTCTCGATGTCCTTGGGTGATAGGTCCCTACGTAGAGTGTCTGTTTACGACGTGAGTTCTTTTGTCAACGGCGAGATGGTATCTTATACTTGGGTAAATATACTTTAAGTTTTGTCCGTTTTATTTAAGTATCACTATTTGATCGTCGATGGAGAACCTCCACTCCTCCTAACCGATCCTTCCCCGTGTTTCTTTCGAGAGAACTCTCCAACTTTACGGGGTAGGTTATAGAATTAGACGCACTATTAAAGTACTCACATTTGTATATATTTTTAAGTGACACGATGTGTTACCTCTACACACTTGTAATGACATATATACGATGTGGAGTTAATTTTTCTTTCGTTCATTCACTGTAAAACCTTCTTCTAAAGATACAGGTGTCCCGGTGGTGGTGGGTTGGAGACGGGCACTCTGTCAGTAATAGAAAATACGGGAGCGACAGACATAACGTCAAGATTAATGTTGTCTACCGGGAATACCACGGAGGAAACACGAATCGGAACCCGTAGAAATATTTTTCCTTTATTTATCGTAAAAAGAAAAGGAAGGGTCGTGAATTGTGTCACAAACCAGTTTATGACAACTTACCTACGTCATTCTTTACTGTTTCTCTTAACGTTCCCATCCCGGCAAGGACAACGTATGTGGAGGATCGTCCCGAGGCACAAGGAGTGTTCCGTCCTAAGGTTTGACAGTAGAAGGCGGTGGGGTCACAGACAATTATGTGACGCGACAGGAAGGGTTATTTTGCAACTCACTTCCATTTTCTTAAATTGATGCGCTAATACAAGCCTGGTGAGATGAGACCCGTTTCTCTCGTGTGTGTCACTCCGAACAGTCGACGTACTTGTATTCCGACCAATCAACAAATTTCTTTCGTTTTAATTAAACGTCGACAGTCAGTCAACTTGCCCTAAACGAAGTGAAGACTTTAAATAACTGTCCGAGATTATTGGTCGTGAATTTAACAGAAAAGACGTTCGTTTGTCACTTTTGGTTTTCGGTCTTTACACTACAAGTGGAGACCAAGGGTTCGCTTTGTCTTTCTCCGATAACACCAGTATATCAAAAATATCGTAAAAGTTTAAAATTATCTGTAAAAACAATGACCTTCAAAGGGTTTAATCCAACGACAAAAGGAAATAATGACGTTCCAATTATATCAGACTCACAAAGACCGTTCCACATGTCGTGTCTCTCACCCCTTTTTTTATTCTTGGTACTAACGGATATTATTTCTCCCACAACTTCGGAGTCTAAGTTGTTGGTAAAATAACCCCCTGAAGACCACTACCCGTAAAACTGTGTAAAATTAAGTTTATGAGAAGTGGTTTTCTTCCTAAATAATCTGGATTAATGTCTACCCTTGTAACTCTCATCACTCCATTTTATGAACGTGTTATAGTGTTTATAGTGTCCGATTTCAGTTTAAATTGTAGTCAAGTCAAGTCAGGTCAACGAGTCAGCACAGACTGAGAAACGCTGGGGCACTTAACGTCGCGCGGTCCGGAGGGACAGGTAGTGGTTGAGGGCCTCAAGTGAGTCTGAGGAGTTCAGTCACTACGGTAGGTCGGTAGAGTAGGAGACAGTAAGGGAAGAGGAGGACGGGGGTTAGGGAGGGTCGTAGTCTCACAAAAGGTCACTCAGTTGAGAAGGGTACTCCACCGACTTCATGACCTTAAAGTCGAAATCGTAGTAAGGAAGGTTTCTTTAGGGTCCCGACTAGAGGAAGTGTTACCTGACCAACCTAGAGGAACGTCAGGTTCCCTGAGAGTTCTCAGAAGAGGTTGTGGTGTCAAGTTTTGGTAGTTAAGAAGCCACGAGTCGGAAGAAGTACCAGGTTGGGAGTGTAGGTACGTACTGGTGACCTTTTTGGTATCGGAACTGATCTGCCTGGAAACGACTGTTTCATTACAGAGACGAAAAGTTATACGATAGATCCAACCGGTATTGAAAAGAAGGTTCCTCATTCGTAGAAAATTAAACTACCGACATCAGTGGTAGACGTCACTAAAATCTCGGGGGGTTTTATTTCAGACTGTGACAAAGATGACAAAGGGGTAGATAAAGGGTACTTCACTACCCTGGTCTACGGTACTAGAAGCAAAAGACTTACAACTCGAAATTCGGTTGAAAAAGTGAGAGGTGAAAGTGAAAGTAGTTCTCCGAGAAACCAAGGAGAAGTGAAAGATGGTATTCCCACCACAGTAGACGTATAGACTCCACTAACTATAAAGAGGGTCGTTAGGACTAAGGTCGAACACTAAGAAGGTCGGGTCGTAAAAAGTACTGTATGAGACGTGTCTTCAATTTATTCGTCCCACTGTTATATGTCGGAACTATATGGGAAAAGGATAAACCTTGGTCAGACAACAAGGTACAGGTCAAGATTGACAACGAAGGACTGGACGTATATTCAAAGAGTTCTCCGTCCAGTCCACCAGACCATAAGGGTAGAGAAAGTCTTAAAAGATCAAATAACACTAGGTGTGTCAGTTTCCGAAACCGTATCAGTTATTTCGTCTTTATCTACAAAAAGACCTTGAGAAAACGAAAAAGGTACTAGGTCACCTACAACCGTTAAACTAGAGACCAAGGAGACGGAAAAGATTTTGGTCGAACTTGTATACCTTCAAGTGTCAAGTACATGACAACTTCGGACCGAACCTCTTAAAACTCGTAATGAAATGATCACACAGTCTACTCACGTTAACACACCATCAAACTCGTAAGAAACCGTAACGGAAAGAAACCCTAACCTTACTTTTGACTGGAAAAGGTCAGGACACCGGTGACGACTCAAAAGGTTTAAACGACCGTATAACTCACGTCGTGAAAGTGTCGTAGTAGAAAGTGCTAAACTTTATCGAGTTGAGCTTAAGATAGTGGAGGTAATCGAAACAAACATGACTACGAAAGATTCCGGGTGACCTGAAGTGTAAGGTCCTACAGACCGAGACCCACGCACTAGTGTGGTAGCACTAATAGAACCAGTACTTCTAAAAAAACACATCAAGAAGACACATAAGAACGGTGGAGAAGAATTATAGAAGACGAAGACAATCCAGGTATGGCAAGGACAGGAAATAGCTCGGGAAGAAACGTACTTTACAAGGGAACCATAGAGATTAAAAGAACTTCTCTAGAGATCAGAAAGGGTAAGACAACGAAAGGAGATAAAGAAAAGTAACTAGCGACTTCTTCCGAAAGAATAGAGAAGGACGATAAGAAACCTTGAGACGTAAGTCTACAAACATAGAAAGGAAAAGAAGAAACAAAAAAACGGAGAGAAGAAAAGTGTCGATAAACATTCCGGAGGAGTCGTCGGCAGAATGAAAAAACGTAAAGAAAAGGTACCCCTACCAGAACTAGGGACAGAGGACATGTTACAGTGCTTGGAGTAAGGTATTAAGTAGTCCGTGAGATAGATAGTCTAGATCCGGGAATTTAGACAAAGAGTGAAGGTGGTGTATTAGTATTCCCTAAACTAAATCCAGTATGGATTTNTACCCCTACCAGAACTAGGGACAGAGGACATGTTACAGTGCTTGGAGTAAGGTATTAAGTAGTCCGTGAGATAGATAGTCTAGATCCGGGAATTTAGACAAAGAGTGAAGGTGGTGTATTAGTATTCCCTAAACTAAATCCAGTATGGATTTGCCAGATCACCAAAAGGGATGAAAGAAGTTAAATTCAGACTTAAACCATTATTCCTCAAGTACTAGACTCGGTGTCAGTCGAGGACCAGAACAAAAACAACTGACATATCTCGAAGAGGTAGAAACCGACGTTTCTTATGTTAGTTAGACAAAAGCCACAACTGGTAGACCACTACAGGTACACGAGTGTGATTTAACATACTACAGACCACTTCATTATGGAACATTACAATGTCTACGTTCAAAATCCTTCTTCGTTTTAAGAGGGATCGAATGGGGGTTTTGAGTAGTGTATACAAATGAACTGAAGTTATTTGATCGGAGAGTCTATCTCGTTGTAGGATGGTATGGTTTGTTGAATTCCGCTATAAATGGCTATCGATGATTCTTTGTTCCAGAACGGACCACCGGGTCGTCATTTCTTAGACGGAAGTCACGTCCTCTACACCCAAGTTAAGGACCCAATCCTTCTAGGACACCTCGTCCCGTACCGTTGGGTGAGGTCATAAGAACGGTTCTTTCAAGGTACCTGTCTCCTCTTACCGTCCGATGTAGGGTGTTGACTTCGTTGACTCGTGGATCCGTGACTCTTCGTTTGTGAAAGGGTAGATAAATAAAACATGTGTTATCCCTCAGTACTTCTCTTCTCTTGTCGGACACGGGAGTTCCTCGGGACTCAGATGTTTCTTCCCTGAACCGGTGAAGAGGTTATATATATCTTTCAGTCCCTACCAGAGTGACACTACTGGAGATGTGAACGATCAGTCGGTTCGTTTTTCGTCATCGCGGAAACAACTTCAGTGTTCAACAAGGGGAACACTTAGTACTCTGGACTCTCCCGACGTCTTAAAACTAGGGTCCCCTGTCGGTAGAAACAGAGGACCTGAAGGACGACGTCCAATCCTGTTACAAACTTTCCGATTTCCTTAACTACTCCATCTGCTACGAACTTACAGTCCCTGAACCACCCCTCCCACGTCCTAAACTAGAGGAGAACTCCTTGATTAATATAGATGGTGTCCGTTCTTCTTAAATTACTCCTCTCACTCAACATCCAATGTAAAGGAGGTAACGTGTCTCTAATTGACTCTTGGATGACCCATGATCCCGACCCTCGGGGTCACCTCTTCCATCTATAGTTTTCAACGATAGTCCCACCCTTAACGAGTTTATTTCTATCCCCGTTTCACATTAATCCCGTGTCTCTTCCAGTGGAGATTTAGATGGGCCTCATTGTCTTTTCAATCCGCTTCTTTTTACCTTCTCACAAGGTTTTACTCTGGGCTCGTGCATTAGTCCGTGTGTCTACGGTTTCTTCCTCTACACACAGACCTTACTACCCCAAAACTGTGTCAATCTCGTCTCCGAACACGACTAACAAAACTTAACAAAAAGATGAACAGTTCTTTTTGTCAACTGAGAAAGTAAACCAACCAATCATCCAAGCTAAAAAAAAAATTCAAAAAAAAAAAACTACGTCTGGTAAAAATTTCAGAAATAACTTAGACGATGTGATAACGAAGACAGAATACAAGACCTAAAAAAACCGGTACTTTGTATGTCCTAGAATTGAGGGACGGGTCCCTAGTTTGAGTGTCGGGGACGTAATCTTCCGTTTCAGAATTGGTAACCTGACGCTCGCTTCAAGGAACATAAACTAACAAACAGACTGACGGAAAAAAGAAAAATTTTTTATATGAGGTCTTCCACTTAATAGAGTAAATTTCTATCTTCTGGTCCGGGATAGATATAATTAGTCGAAAGAGGTTTCTGTGTCTTTGTTGTCTTACTAACTCTATCTTTCTAAATAAAATTCTTCAGTCGATTACGTTAACGCCTCCGACTCATTTAGGTTTCAGACGTCCCATCCGACTGTCCGACTTCTACGTCCATTCTTGGTTATAACCTTAAGTTCGGTCTTCCGACCGATGACCGTTTTAGGAAAGAACGAGTCCCATCCTACCCCTCACTCCGTCAGAACAGGATAGACTTGGAAGTTAAATAACCTACTGGGGATGGTGGAATACTTCTTGTGAGACGAAATGAATTTCAGGTAACCAAATTTACAATAAGAGTAGGTTTTGTGTGGAAGTATGCTTATAGACATTGTCAAAGTCGTTCATACACCCGTGCCACCTGTTGGTTCAAGTGTATATTTTAATCGGTGTGTCCAGATATTTCATTTTCTGTACAAGTCTTGAGGTTCCTGAAACTCAAAATAGAAAACCCATTATGTCTCGGGAACTTCAAAATTAGTTTATTACTAAATATTTTATCTATCCCAACGTAACGTTTACTACGGATGTAAAAATTAACTTGTCTACGATTACCATAATTGACTCTGTTTATATCTTTCTTTTTAGCCTAAACCAGTACAACTCAAACTTTATCGTCATACTGTCGGTCCATATTTATACGTTGTCCGGGACCTTTGTGTTCGCACACACACTCATACATACACACACCGACTCCAATTTTCTATTTTTAAAACTTTAACAATAATATGTGAATTGTCGATTTTACTACGTAAATATCCCCAATTTCTTACTCTTTTCTCGACTCCTACCATAAAACCACTTATGTTCATAAAATATATCACTCTTCCTCGTGCCTCTCTCATTTACTTCTGATTAATGTTCTTTTATGAATCTTATTTACCACTTATTTTTATTTATTTCTCAGAGAATTTTACACCTCTTCTTTTACCTGTGACTGAATTTTTTTCTTCTCATTTAGTCTTTGTTTTGTTTCAGTGTCACTAGAAGAAGCATTCAATCAAGATGCACTATCACCTATACTTTTGTAGAGTGACTTCCGACTTCCTCCCCCGGTCTCCTATTATACCTTTCAGACTCAGTCTTTCCACTCTTGAGACTTGTACTTCTTTCGACGATGGGGAATTGTAGTATCAAGTCACGTTTCTCTTCGTTCTTTCTTATACACTATGTGACTTATCGTCTCAAGTCAAGTCAAGTCAGTGAGTCGACACAGGCTGAGACGCTGGTGTACTCGGCGTCGTGCGGTCCAGAGGGACAGGTAGGAGTTGAGGACCTGAAATGGGTTTGAGTACAGGTAACTCAGCCACTGCGGTAGTTGGTAGAGTAGGAGACAACAGTGGGAGAGGAGGACGAGAGTTAGAAAGGGTCGTAGTCCCAGAAAAGTTTTCTCAGTCGAGAAACGTAGTCCACCGGTTTCATAACCTCAAAATCGAAGTTGTAGTCAGGAAGGTTACTTGTGGGTCCTGACTAGAGGAAATCCTTCCTGACCAACCTAGAGGAACGTTAGGTTCTCTGAGAGTTCTCAGAAGAGGTTGTGGTGTGAAGTTTTTGTAGTTAAGAAGTTAGTGTGAAAAGAAATATCAGGTTGAGAGTGTAGGTATGTACTGGCGTCCTTTTTGGTGTCGGAACTGATCTACCTGGAAACAACTGTTTCATTACAGAGACGAAAAATTGTACGACGGATCCAACCAGTATTGAAAAGAAGGTTCCTCATTCGCAGAAAATTAAAATGCCGACGTTATCGGTAGACGTCACTAAAACCTCGGGGGGTTTTCTTTCAGTCGGTGACAAAGGTACCAAAGGGGTAGATATACAGTACTTCACTACCCTGGTCTACGGTACTAGAATCAAAAGACTTACAACTCGAAATTCTGTTGAAAAAGTGAGAGGAGAAAGTGAAAGTAGTTCTCCGAGAAAATCAAGAAGAAGTGAAAGACGGTATTCCCCCGGTAGTAGACGTACGACGACGACGATTCAGCGAAGTCAGCACAGGCTGAGACACGTTGGGGTATCTACCGTCGGATGGTCCGAGGGGGCAGGGACCCTAAGAGGTTCGTTCTTGTGACCTCACCCCACGGTAAAGGAAGAGGTTACTTACTTTCACGTTTCACTTTCCCTTCAGCGAGTCAGTACAGGCTGAGAAGTACTGGGGTACCTGATGTCGGATGGTCCGAGGAGAGAGGTACCCTAAACGGTCCGTCCTCATGACCTCACCCTACGGTAGCGGAAGAGGATAGTAGACGTATAGACTCCAATAACTATAAAGAGGGCCGTTAGAACTAATGTCAAACACGAAGTAGGTCAGGTCACAAAGAGTACTACATGAGACGTATATTCAATTTATTCGTCCCACTGTAATATGTCGGACCTGCATGAGGAAAAGGATAAACCTTGGTCAGACAACAAGGTACACCTCATGATTGACAACGAAGGACTGGACGTATGTCCAAAGAGTTCTCCGTCCAGTCCACCAGACCACAAGGGTAGAGAAAGTCTCAAAAGGTGTCAAATAAGACTAGGTGTGTCAGTCTCCGAAACCGTGTCAGTTATTTCGTCTTTAGCTACAAAAAGACCTTGAGAGAACGAAAAAGGTACTAGGTCGTCTACAACCGTTAAACTAGAGACCAAGGAGACGGAAAAGATTTTGGTCGAACTTGTAGACCTTCAAGTGTCAAGTACTTATCGTCTCCACCATGTTTTTTCGACTGTGGGACAGTCTACTTAGTAAACTTTTGTTTAACCACCTCTTTCATTTTGTACCTTTGAAAATTTCTGACATCCTCTTAAGAGATATTAATTCTCTTTCCGTCACAAAATGAGAGTAAAGGAAGGTCCACTCTCCAGTAGTAATTGTATTGTAACGACCGGAGAGAGACAAGGACGTGAATAAGAAGGGGGTACCACATACCTAAACAGAATACCCATTTCTACCTTTCTTATTGGAGACACGTAAACTAAGTCTCGGAAGGAGAAGGAGAATCCTCGTTCGGGACGGTTGTGTCCACGTGCGGGATCTGACGAGAGACTGTACACCGGTTTTTGTTTCCCCTTCCAGTCAGATTAAGACCCCTAGTCTCAATCCCAGTACCAGATGTTTGTAGACGGAGGGAGAGATTACAGTAATAATATCCATTTTCTTCTATAGTGAAGACAATTAATAACCCCACAAAGTGTCTAAATCGATTGACACTTATTTCCTCCTTACGATTATAATCCGTAAACTAAGGGTTGTTCCTAATTTCATCTCCACCTTATACGTACAAATGAGTGGGTATAGATTTGATCTGATCTATCTTGTGCTGACATTGTATGTGTTATGTTTTTCTTTTCATAAGTTATATGTCATTGAGGATGTTTAGTCATTCTTTTTCTGTTTTTAATCTTTGTGCATCTATCTTATCTAATTTTTATGGTAACCATCAAACTATCTCTGACGAAATTTAGACATCTAACAAAACTCATCATGTCAGTAAAAGTGTTGTAACTAAGAAGGTTAGGTCCTTGTACCATATAAAGAAGTAGACAAACACAGTAGAAACTAAAGAAAGTAGTGACAGAAAATAACGTCCCCACTTACTCTTACAAGGAATTAAAGAGACTAAAAAGTAACGATCATATATTCTTACGTTCCGTAAAGACACATAATTAAAATATAGGACGTTGAAACGATATAAGTAACTAATCGAGATCATCCCTTTGTGTTTTCTGGGACTCATCGGTTTCGTTTGAACTCTATCTTCTTACCTCGATCTCTTTAGTTATACGGACTGAAGTCTGATATGATGTTTTGTTCAGTAGTTCTGTCATATCATGACCGTGTTTTTGTCTTTATGTCTGGTTCCCCTGTTCTATCTTTCAGGTCTCTATTTGGGTGTGTGGATACCCTCGGACCAGAAACAGTTTCCTCCGTTCTTATATGTTACCCCGTTTCTGTCGGAGAAGTTGTTTACCACGACTCTTTTGACCTGTCGGTGTACATTTTCCTACTTTAATCTTCTACAAGGTTGTGGTATGTGTTTTTAGTTGAGTTTTACCTAATAATGTCTGGATTTAAATTCTGGTCTTTGATATTTTAATAACCTCCTTTTGTATCCATCTTGTGAGAAACTGTATATATTATCGTTCTAGGAAATATTGGGTGGATCTCATTACTTTTATTTTTGTTTTTATTTGTTTACCCTGGATTAATTTGAATTTTCGAAAATGTATCATTTACTTTGATATTTACTCCACTTTTTCGTTACGAGTTTTACCCTCTTGTATTACCGTTTACTTTGACTGTTTCCTAATTAGAAGTTTCGTATGTTCGTCGAGTAAATCGAGTTATGGTTGTTTTGTTTGTTGGGTTGGTTTTTCACCCGTCTTCTGGATTTGTCTGTAAAGAGGTTTCTTTTGTATGTCAACAGATTATTTGTATACTTTTCTACGATTTGTAGTGAGTAAAAATCTCTTTACGTCTGGTTTTGATGTTACGTCATGGTGGAGTGAGTCCAGTTTCACCGGCAGTAGTTTTTGGACGTTTGTTGTTTACGACCTCTCCCACACCTCTTTTCCCTTAGGAGAACGTGACAACCACCCTTACGTTTGACTATATCAGTGATACCTCTTGACATACCTCTGAGGAATTTTTTAGAACCTTATTGTGATGGTATACTGGGTGGTTAGGGTAATGACCCGTATGTGGGACCCTTTTGGTATTGACTTTCTCTACGTACGTGGGACTACAGGTAGTGTCGTGATAGGTGTCATCGATCCTACGTATTCTTTGATCTTCAGGTAATTGTTTACTTACCTATTTCCTCAACACCATGGATATGTGTTACCTTATAATGAGTCAGTATTTTTCCTTGTGTAAGTTGAGTCAAGATTATTCCATCTACTTAGGTCTAGGATAATATACCTCACTTCCTTCAGTCTTTCTCTCTCTGTTTATAGTATCTTTCTTTCTTTCTTACTTTCACTTCAGAGAGTCAGCACAGACTGAGAAACGTTAGGGTACCTGACATCAGATGGTCTGAAGAGACCTAAAAGGTCCTTTCTCATGACTTCACCCAATGGTAAAGGAAGAGGTCCCCTAGAAGGACTGGGTCCCTAGTTTGGGTCCAGAGGACGTAACGTCCGTCTACGAAATGGGAGACTCGGTGGTCCCTTCGGGTTTATAGTATATGATCACTTATATATACCCTAGATCTTTCTACCATGACTATTTGGGTAGATTTCTCGTCGTTATCTCTACCTCTGTGTCTCTTACCTGAACACCCGTGTCCCGCCCTTCCTTTCCCACCCTGCTTAACTCTCTCGTCGTAACTTTGTATCTATAATGACATATATTTTGATCTGTCGGTTACCTTTAAAAGACATACAGTGTCCCTCGAGTTTAGGTTACAAGACACTGTTGGACCTCCCCACCCTACCCCACCCTTCACCCTCCCTCCAATTTCTCCCTTCCTCGTATTCATATGGTTACCGACTAAGTACAACTATATACCGTCTTTGGTTATGTTATAACATTTCGTTAATAGGAGGTAAATTTTTCTTTTTTTATCTACTTCGTAAAGTGTATTTTCGTTTATTTCACCAGTTAATTGTCTGTTTTACTATGAGTTGGAATAAGTGTAGTCTCTTACTTTTAATTTGTTGTTATTAGGATAACAAAGCGTTTCTAATTTTTCGAACTACTACGGATTACAACCACTTCTAAGCCCCTTTACCCGTTATAGATAACGTGAAAATCGTCCCTATATTTAATTCCTTCCGACAAAACCATTCACTAAACCGTCGTCGTAGATCTATAATTGACACGTATAAGAAAAAGGTTCGTTAAGGTACGTGTTTTTAAATAAGAATTTTTCGTACTTAGGTATCATAGTTTTATATACCCGTTACCACAAGAAAAGTCGGGACAATCTTTGTCAGAACCAATGATACCACCGAATTAGCCCCGGTAAATTTGTTTAACACTATACTGATATGGTGTAATACTTTATGCGTTATCGTTCTAGAGAGTCGGAGTCGTTACTGTAAAGTTCGACTTACGACTATAAACCCCGACCTGGTGAGAAACAATCCACTCCCACAGGACACGTAACGTCCCACAAGTCAATGTAGAGACCGGAGACAGAAAGGACCGTGGGGAGAGGGTTGTCAACACTGTTGGTTTGCACGAAGTTCTGTAACGGTATACTGTTGTACAAAGATCTGTAACGGCTTTCCGTCAGACACCCTGACCTCGTTTTAATAGAGGTAAACTTTTGGTGTCGAATTGTCTGTATGTCTCCTTTCTCGGATCATTTATAGACTTATCAAATTTATCGTCCCAAGGTTTAGTATCAAAGCATGTTCACCTTTCCTTGACAATGTCTTTTTATCTCGTGTGGTCATTAAAGGATTTTTATATGTACACTTGTATATATACAGATATTTAGATCCTTCACATCTTACTCACATCCTTCCATTTGTGATCAGGGGACAACGGTCACCAAATGGGACTCACCTCTTGTCCTCAAAAACAAAACAAAAATAACTTCAGTGTAACCAAATATTGTAATGTGTTCAAAGTGGACACGTTGTTATGTGCGCTTTGTGACAAAATAATATGACATAATACGTGATGTCACACGAGTGGTGGTTTTTAAATCAAAGACAGACAGTCTTTTGCGACTAGGTGAAGGGAGGTGGGGATGGGAAGACCATTGGTGGTGAGACAAGAGACATAGACACTCAAAAGAAAACAAATTAAACAAGTTAAAAAACGTTATAAAATTTTTTTACAAAATCATGTAGATTGATTCCCTTCAATCTCTGACGTAAAGTGATGTTCATTGTTTCGGAACTTTTGTCATTAAACTCGTTCAGGTTTTTGTCCCTCAGGTCCCTACCTGACACAGAAGGTTCTGGTTGTAGGATACAGAGTTCCCGTTCAGGATACAAACTACGTTTACCCTAATATACACCCCGAAGGGTCCACCGCGATCACCATTTCTTGGGTGGACGGTTACGTCCTCTGTATTCTCTACACTCAAGCTAGGGACCCAACCCTTCCGGGGGACCTCTTCCCGTACCATTGGGTGTGGTCATAAGAACGGACCTCTTAGGGTACCTGTCTCTTCGGACCTCCGATGTCAGGTACCCCAGTGTCTTAGCCTGTGCTGACTTCTCTGAATCATACGTGTCCGAATATCCAGGTAGTTGATCACGAGTACCTTACCATCGAAGTGGAACTGTAGTTCAGAAGAAAGGTCCCTTCTCCTCCTATCGGTCCATAGTCCATTCGACTCAAATAGGAGAGATGAATTTACGGTAACCGGTCTTAATACAGTGTACCGGTTTAAGTAGATGTTCCTTAGACAAAAAAATTCAACCGTATAATAGTTGAACTTGTGTTAGTTATCATCCAAGATTGTTATGACGGTATGAACATTTCGAGAAACGTTTACTTCTTTCCTCTTACCTTTCTTCACTTCTTTCTTTCCCTACTCATGTCTTCCTTTCTACCTTGTCTGTATTTGGGACTTCTGTCATGTGAACCCAAACTTAAGACGACTGTAGAGAAGGTCCAAAGGGTCCACCGAGTCACCATTTCTTAGATGGACGGTTAAGTCCTCTGTACCCAAACTAGGGAAACAACCCTTCTAGGGGACCTCTTCCTTTACCTTTGGGTGAGGTCATAAGAACGGATCTCTTAGAGTACTTCTCCTAGGACCGTCAGGTACCCCAGCGTTTTCTCAGTCTGTACTGAATCACTGACTTATATACGGTAGTTAGGGTACGAACAACTACCTTCCGTTTAATCAATGAACCTCCGACGAAAAGGTTGACATTTTACGGATGGAATGTTCCGCCGATATTCCTAATTCATTTTAGTAAATATATTATCAGAATCTCGTCACTCAAGTGTGTTATTCACGATTCTTTTTATCTAAAATAAGAAGAAGAGGGATCTTATGAATGTCGGGTAATTTGTAATTTTGTAAGTTTCCGTGTGTTAAACAAGAGATTAATAAATTACCTATAGTATAACCTAGTTTCATTCTTGAAGACGAGAAGTTCCTGGGACGTCTTAGGGGATTTTCTATGTCTACTGAAAAAATGGTGGAGGAGTAAGTGACCTGTAGTACATGGAAGGTGGGACCTACGACCCGTCGCGACTATTATGTCACTAAGATGTGTCTCCACTCCGACCTGGAAGTTTCACTCTAGGATCATTTCCATTCTCTCATTGATAACACTCCCGTTCCGGGGGGATTGTATATTTGTCCTGACTGAACGTCCTAGGTCTAACCGATCCTGCGGGATCCCTGAGTTGTACCTTTTGTTTCCTGTCTCTCTTTTAGTCTCTCTTGGTCTCCCTTGACTCATCAGAAAGATACCACCTTTGAAACGGTTCACTTTTAACACAAATGTACCATTGCCCATTAATACCTCCCGTGGTGTTTGGGACGACAGACGGGTGTGTGAACACGTACGTGTGTGTGTGTGTGTGTGAAAGATTCCGACTTCTTTAGGGGGTTAATAACGAGGAGAATGTGATGACTGAAATGAAGGTGGGGGTTCGTGTCGGGGGTAGAGATGAGAGAGGAGAGTAATTCCCACGAGAGGAAACCCTGTAAGATCAGAGGATACTACCGACAGAAGGAAAAGGGGCGAGAACTACGTCCGGAAGTTCTACCACCTTCTCATTCCGCACCGCTAGTGGAAGGAGGGATGTCTATGTAGTTTTTACGTATACCGTACACCTTGTTGAGGATGTCTTGTGGGGTCTGGAGGTTTTTCGGAGCCACGAGGTCGGTCCCCGACTTGGACTTGGAGACTCCACCCTCTAGGTTCAGATCCTGCAACCGGGTGGTCTCTTGAGGACTAGGTACCTTATCATTAGACACTCTTGAGAGGGTGTCCGAAGGTAGAGTTATAGAGTTGTGACCGAAACGGGTCACTGATCGTTCGAGACCATGACCTACTGTCAGTTGATTGCTTAGTCCTGGTGTCGGGGCGGGTGATCGTCTCTCCGACGGATTTCGGTGTGATTCGAGTCTGTGAGGAAAAGGGACGAGAACTCAAATGTTGACTCAGTGGAAACTGGGATGTCCAATACTGGACGGGTAGAACGGAACGTGTTACGAGGAAGGGCACATGAAGGTGACGGTAGATAAATTCTATATTCCAATCACCCCAAAGCTAGGTTAGAGGAATGTTTAGAGTGTAAAGTAGAGATAGAGAGTCAGTATAGACGCTCTGTCGCTTTCTCTGTGTCTACATATCTTGCCTGAAAACCTGAGACACCCTCTCCTTCTCCCACCCTACTAAACCTTCTTACCGTAACTTTGTACACATGATAGTACATTCTTTGCTTAGCGATCAGATACAAACTATGTCCTATGTCCTACGAACCCCGACCACGTACCCCTACTAGGTCTCTCTACTATACCCCACCCTGCACCCTCCCCCCCAAGTCCTAACCCTTGAGTACATGTGGGCACCGACTAAGTACAGTTACATACCGTTTTGGTTATGTCATAACATTNTATGTAGTTTTTACGTATACCGTACACCTTGTTGAGGATGTCTTGTGGGGTCTGGAGGTTTTTCGGAGCCACGAGGTCGGTCCCCGACTTGGACTTGGAGACTCCACCCTCTAGGTTCAGATCCTGCAACCGGGTGGTCTCTTGAGGACTAGGTACCTTATCATTAGACACTCTTGAGAGGGTGTCCGAAGGTAGAGTTATAGAGTTGTGACCGAAACGGCTCACTGATCGTTCGAGACCATGACCTACTGTCAGTTGATTGCTTAGTCCTGGTGTCGGGGCGGGTGATCGTCTCTCCGACGGATTTCGGTGTGATTCGAGTCTGTGAGGAAAAGGGACGAGAACTCAAATGTTGACTCAGTGGAAACTGGGATGTCCAATACTGGACGGGTAGAACGGAACGTGTTACGAGGAAGGGCACATGAAGGTGACGGTAGATTAATTCTATATTCCAATCACCCCAAAGCTAGGTTAGAGGAATGTTTAGAGTGTAAAGTAGAGATAGAGAGTCAGTATAGACGCTCTGTCGCTTTCTCTGTGTCTACATATCTTGCCTGAAAACCTGAGACACCCTCTCCTTCTCCCACCCTACTAAACCTTCTTACCGTACCTTTGCACATGATAGTACATTCTTTGTTTAGCGATCAGATACAAACTATGTCCTATGTCCTACGAACCCCGACCACGTGCCCCTACTAGGTCTCTCTACTATACCCCACCCTCCACCCTCCCCCAAGTCCTAACCCTTGAGTACATGTGGGCACCGACTAAGTACAGTTACATACCGTTTTGGTTGTGTCATAACATTTCATTTTATTTCATTTTTATTTTTAATTTTTTTTTGTAACAGAATTAAAGACTTTACGTCAAGAAAACAATGTATTACGTCGTAATGGGAATAAAAAGTCCATCCATTTGATTCCACATCTCTCTGTACTTTCCGGAACTGTTTCCAGTGTGCTGTATTTAAAGTCTCCACCCCGAGTCTTGTACTAGAGAGATCAAGGTCTCGATGTAAAAAAAGGGGTATTATGGTATTACAGTCAGTCCGTACTCCCTTTAGAGGAGGGAAACGAGGACCTTCCACCGACTGAAGGACGGAACGAGTCGTCGGACACAGGGTCAACGAAGGAGAAAAGACTGTTGGTTCGAGAGACGTCTCTGGTGACGACTTTAGACGTCACTTCGGTTGTAGTCCAGTCCTACGGTCAATGACCCGTCACCTCAGCCTCTCTCTACTCACGGTCACGGACACTGAAGACACAAAATTATAAGTGAATTGAAACATCTCTCATTAATATAAGGTGAGTAAGATGTGGTCGACCATAAATGAAGTAGGAGGTAGTCCGTAGTTGTCTCGTACCCCGACGTTCTGTCTTTATAATGAGACCACTTGTATTTATAAAGTAAAAAGTGTGGTGTTTACGCAACTACTAAATAATTAATCGGATTTCCGACGACGGAGACGTCTCGACTTTTGATTCGGAAAGACGAGACACCTAACCCAGACAGACCCCGTGTCACGGGCGCCCACTACGAATCGGTCCTTGTACCGGGTTCAAACCGTTTTACGGAGAATCTTACGGGTTCGGTTTGAAACGTCTGGATCGAAACCCAAAACTGACACGTGTATTCGGGACGTCCCTTGAAAGGGTCGGAGTTTTTAATAGAACATAAACGGAAAGGTCTTTTACATCGACCCTGGTTTCGACCAGATGGATGGTCGACCGATGACTCCACTCCGACATGTGGACGAATTCCCCCGGTGGCAGACGGAACCTAAGTCGAAAACTCCGGTACACTGAGTAGACTCCCAATCTCCAAGTCCCCTGGACTACCTAAGAGGAGAATTTGAAATCAGTGTACACATTCGGTCACTGTGTTGAACCCCGGGAGAGAAAGTATTAAAGACTTGTGATGTTCTCCTTGTCAATAGGACCCCCACTTCGTGAGTACACTGTCCCGGGGTCAGGTTGGTCCTGGTTCTGTCGGTGGGATCCGTTAAGGGACTCGAGAGACTTCTCTGAGAGTAGACCCAAGACTTATTCAACATAATTGTCCTTCTCATTTTTACCTCGGGTTTTATCGTCGAAACAAACGACTACTTTGATTTACTCTCCGTGTTAAACCACAGTCCAGGTTCACCAGAAAAATATGACAAGTACCCTAAGAGTGTCGTTCTTATGACCTCACCCAAAGGTAAGGGAGGAAGTCACCTGGCACAAAATGGTCACGGGAGACGATACTGGGTAGGCAGAACTCACCGTAGCATACGGTACGGAGTATCGAAGTGACTCAATGTGTTCGGGGAAGTGGTGTTCCGCCACTAGGTACTCGTGGCTTCTTGACACCACGATCTCTTCTGAGCTCTCAAGGAACCTATTGTTCCCCTATTTTAGTTAGGATTTCCTTTAATTGGGGTGTATAAATAACCCTCCTGACTACGACTTCAACTTCGAGGTTGTGAAACTGGTCGACTACATGCTCGGTTGAGTAACCTTTTCTGGGACTACGACCTTCTCCAAACCTCCTCCAAAGGGGGTTTCTCCTTTATAAACTCCGAACTATTTACGTCCGAAGGGTCCACCGTGGTCACCATTTCTTGAGCAGACGGTTCCGTCCTCTATATTCTCTGTGTCCAACCCAAGTCAGGGGCCGACCCTTCTAGGAGACCCCATCATTTGCCGTCTCCTACTCTACCAACCTATCGTAGTGGTTAAGTTACCTGTACTTGAACCCGTTTGAGACCCTCTATCACTCCCTGTCCCTCCGGGCCGCACGACGTCAGGTACCCCATCATCTCAGTCTGTGTTGAATCACCGATTTGTCTTTGTTGTTTCACCAGACGATTAGAGGGTGTAAACAAATCCGTCACCAAGAGTTACCCCCGTTTCCCCCTCCAATTACGTTCGACGTTATAGACCTCTACAAAACCCGATCGTATTGATCCTTACAATACCCACAGACGACCCATCTCGGGTTCCTATATCGATTTATAGGATGTTGTGTCTTCTCTCAAAGGTTTGGGGTCGGGTGGGGGTTGGGTTTAAGTAGACCAGTTTTACAGTCACAACGACTCCGACTCTTCTGAACGCGATGTGAACATCCGTCGTGTAGTCTTCAGTCGTACTCGGCCATCTCATCTGTGTATCCGGTCACCTGGGGTGACAAGGACCCTTTACTCTTCTTACTATTTGGGTATGGGGTGCGAGTCTTAGTGACCCGTTACACGGGGTCACCAACGACAGAGAAAGGTTCATTGTATAAGGTAGAAGTATCCATCCTCATTTCCCACCTTGTCCACTGATCCTCGTAAGAACCCCTTTTGGGGGAGTTTCTATGGTCCTTGTTCCCTTCTGGGAGGGAGGATTGTCTTAGGTAGGAGTGTGAGATCGGTCTGTATGTCTACTTGGAGTTTGTGGTCGTTCACTAGTCACATTGTTAGACCTTCAGTAGGACGGGGTAAAGAATTAAAGTTGTTCGAAGGAGACACAACAGGTCGGAGATTGGGAACTGAAGGATTACCCTGAGTCTATTAGAGAGTCAACAAGGTGACTGAACGGGGTTTGAAATGGGACCTGGAGTCAAACTACGATACTGAGGAAAAAGGAGGAAGAACTCCAATATTAGTAAAAAACCGAGAAGTACATATTGACTTAGGTATCTGAGATACACATATTGGTTTGACTGGGGACCGATCCCTGTTGGACCGGTTTCCCACTCTTTAGGTATGTAACTTCCAGGACCCAACGTGTTTCAATAACTATAATTCTTTTCTATCATTAGTGATCCATAAACAAGAAAGTTCTAAGAGGGTCTTGAAATAGATAAAAGATAAAATCGTCATAATGTACGTAACGTGTGATAATCATAGGGACAACATGTCTACTCCTTGTGCTCCGACTCCGACTCTCCGACATTAAAAGGGTTCTACCGTGTCAATCATTTGTCGTGTATTCTTACTCTTAAGTCTGACAGACCGGGGTTTAGACAGAAACGATTGATGATGATATGTGGTACGACCCCCTCCCTGTACTCTTTTACTTCCTGTTAAAGACATATCCCATGTGTACTGATCCCATGTGTAACCAGTAATTTGTCTCTGTTTCTCCTGGAATCCGTTTCCTCCTCCAAAGGGGGTTTCTCTGTTATAAACTCCGAACTATTTACGTCCGAAGGGCCCACCGTGGTCACCATTTCTTGAGCAGACGGTTTCGTCCTCTATATTCTCTGTTCCAACCCAAGTCAGGGACCGACCCTTCTAGGAGACCCCATCATTTGTCGTTGGGTGAGGTCATAAGAATGGACCTTTTAAGGTACCTGTCTCCTCGGACCACCCAATATCAGGTGTCCCGGTGTTTCTCAACCTGTACTGACTCGTGGAATGAGTTTACTCTCGATAAAACTCCCCACCCTCGGTCAAGACCACCCCGAGGAGAGTGTTTTCCTGCCGTGTCGTTTCCTTGTCCCGTCAGACCAGAACATCGACTTTGTCCCTGACGCTCTGTTCTTCTCACCTCGTCGACCCCTACCTCCGTCGTACCTAGTGTCTCGCGGACTTCTGTAACGTATTCGTAGATTGAGAAAGGTCTTCCGTTATCTTCTTCCGGTGTCCAGTAGACGCAGAGTCTCTCTCAGGAGATTCGGGTTCGTACCATTTGTCCAACACTCCACTGTGACCAGTTGGTATGGGTTGTTTTTTCAAGAATACTATTCCGGACTTGGTTCTGCCTTCGAACCCATACTTGTTATCATCTGTTCATTCTCTATAAATCTCACACCGTCGAATTCCTCTCTATTTAATTATTTGTTTTAAAGACATATCCGTCAAAGGATTGTTTGAATCCTGGAGTATTATCGTTTCGAGGTCGTATCCCGTGTCTGCGGTTACCGGATCTGGTGTTCTCCGTCCTTCCCCACTTAAGGGATTATTCCCGTCGTCTTAGGTAAGTCGTAAGTAGACTATTCGAGGGGGGAGTAGTTACCGGGACAGATGTGTCCACAGTCTGACCTCGGTGTTCAGAGTTCTGTTTACTGGGTCTCGGAGTCGTGACCGGTAACATTGATCTCTCCGCACCTGACTTGACTTTCACTCACTAAGAATAAAGAATAAAATCACTTACTCCTCGTAGTGTGTTATTTTAATCTGTAGTAAGTTTTACTAATTGTGATCGTTGAAAGTTACTTTATAAAATTAGGTGAACTAAATTCCCCAGACCTTTGGAAGGTATTTTGGTAATAGTTGTATACCTATCTAAAGTAATAATAATTATTTTTAGACCAAATCCGTTCAAAGTAAGTTTAACGAAGTACGTAGTTTATAACTCTATCTACTATAAAAACCTCTGCCGACGGTTTTGGAGATAAGTGTCCACGACGTAGGTCCAACATGTGTCTGGATATTCTACTGATCGGAGGATGATACCTTCCGTTTCAGGTATATCCAGGGTTCCTAAAAATTCTCCTTGGACACCGTAAGTCTGAGTCGTCTTGATAAAAGAGACCCTTTTCGGTTACTTATAAACACTTAGACACTTATCGACTCTTTAGTCCAAGGTCCAGTCAAACGAATACGGTCAAGATGATTTAAGATTATTATGAAAAGATTTATCCACAGATACGTTGTTTAAATAAAGAATATACTATCCAACTAAAATTGTGTGGATAACTTTTAGGAAAAGGAATATAAGAAAATCTACATCAAAAAGGTAGAGTAGATAAAATTTCATAAAGAATTTTTTTCTTTTAGAGTTACATAAGTATTATTATTTCTAACATATAGAAGTCTCCATCGTTTTATTTACATGCTCTTCACCGTCCCAGAAAGAATATTTCATCTTACTGTTAGTAGAGTCCCGTGTATAAATAGAATGAAAGATACCACGGACTTTCACTTTCACTTTTCACTTTCACTTCAGTGAGTCAGCACAGGTTGAGAAACACTGGGGCACCTGACATCGGAGGGTCCGAGAAGGTAGGTACCCTAAAAGGTCCGTTCTCATGACCTCACCTAACGGTAAAGGAAGAGGTCCCCTAGAAGGGTTGGGTCCCTAGCTTGAGTCCAGAGGACGTAACGTCCGTCTGTGAAGTGGGAGACTCGGCGGTCCCTTCAGGAGATACCACGGACCTCCTCTTATTTATTAGTCCTCCACTTCTCCTCTCGTCAGCTGACCTAATGATACCTAGGAAAGAAGGTCTCCGGCATTTTTCTATAAACAAGTCTCTGAGTATATCATTGTGTTTTTCTACTTAGGGATTACCGACTCGTCAATTTGTAAAAAAAAATTAATTTCGTTATATCGGGATTTTTTATCTTTACATGTAATTAAGTTGGAGACGTCCGTTCCAAAAACTTTTAGTCTAAGTTATCTACTGTGTCCTTTTCTTATTTCTGTCAAAAATGATGGGGTTTCATTTGTAGTGTACATTTTATTTTTGACTTTTCCGATTATTAAACCTTTTATAATTAAATGACTATATAAATAATGTCTAGAGTTCCAACTTTGGATCAACTATAGATCCGACAGATCATCGTAGTTACTACTCACATTCTATTTTAATTCACTTCTTTATACGAACTTACACGAATAAGTCAGTCCATAATTATGTATTAACGTGAAGACCATGTACTCAGCAATTTGTATAACGATGTATTTTACTTTTCGGATCTACAAATATGAGACTCACCGAATCCTTCTACTAGACTACTTAGGTTAATGACTTTGATGATTTTCAAGAACATTTATCTCGTTTTTGATAAAAATATAAGTAGTTACTATGACTAAATGTTTTGTTTCTGTTTTTGTTTTTGTGTCCTTTTGAGTTTGAACAATCTTCTTTACCGTTTAGGAGAGACCTCGTTTTTTATTGAATTTTATTCACAGTTTCTCAAATTTATTTATTTCAGAGTTCCTTTCTACAAGGAACTAATGTCTCATTTCGTTGTCCGCGTCTCATTTTTTCTTAGTACTGACTTCCTGTCTTCTTTGTTGTTTAGTCTAGTCGTTTTACAGGTTATAACTTTAATAGTTGAATTCTTATATTCGAGTTTCCCCCCCCCTGACTTTACCAATGATTTCCTGTCCTTTTATATCCTAAATTGGTTTTATATAAAAAGTTCAATAGTTCAACTCTAAGATCTTCATCTTGTTTCAGTCACTAATTTTTAAAAATTAAGTTATTGATTCAAGTTGTCGATTAAGTTGTTTCGACTTCTCACTTTATTAAATTTTTATCCTAGTTTACTTTGATATTTCTTACTTCTTGTCATTGTTTCCGTGTCTATTAAACTCTCCTTAAAATTATTTAAGTCCCAATTTTCCGGATTATTCTAGACAACCTTCACGTCTCCTTTACTCTCGATAACTCTCTCTTAGATAAACTTTCCTTTTCGATGTCATCAGTTCTGTCACACTATGACCCTATTTCAATCTACTCAATTTCTCCCGTCTTCATCTGGGTGTGTTCATACCTGTTGAGTGAAAACTGTACTACGTTTCCGTTAAGTCACCTCTGTCATATCAGAAAATCTTTTTTACCACCACCTTGTTGACCTGTCGGTACACGTTACTTGTTTGTGTATGAAATCATGCATGGAGAATGGTGTATTTTTTTAATTTCCCTAGTATCTGGATTTTAAATTTTGTATTTGATATGTTAAAGATCTTTCTTTTGTGACTTTCTTTAGAAACACTTTAATCCAATCCGTCATAAAATAAAATAAAAAAAAGTTAAAGAGATAATAAAATAAAATAAAATAATAAAAAACCCCCCCAAATTGACAAAAAATAAAAAATAATAAAAAAATTAAATTTAAAAAAAAAAAAAATGAAATGTTACGACATAACCAAAACGGTATGTAACTGTACTTACGTGGTGTATGTTGTGATGACATCCAAATTAACACAGGGGAGGTCATAGAAACAACAACAAGTCAGCGATTCGACACAGACTGAGAAACGCTGGGGTGCCTGACGTCGTGCAGTCTGAAGGAACAGGAAGTGATAAAGGGTCTCAAACGAGTTCAAGTACGGGTAACTTGAGTCACTATGTTAGATAGACTGGGGAAGAAAACGGAAGTTAAAAAGGGTCACAGTCACAGAAAAAGGTTATTCAACCGAGAAATATCATCCACCTGTTTCATAATCTCGAGGTTGAAGTCGTAGTCAGGAAGGTTACTTATAAGTCCCAACTAAAGGAATCTTACACTGGATAAACCTTTGTCCCAGAAATGTCTCTATTGACTCAATGTTACTTCGATAATCTCACTCCCCGAAGGGACCAATGAGTCTACCATTTCTTAGGTGAACGTTACGTCCTCCGGACTCAAGTTAGGGACTCAACCCTTCTAGGGGACTTCTTCCTTTACCGTTGGGTGAGGTCATAAGAACGGACCTCTTAAGGTACCTGTATCTTCGGACCGACCGATATCAGGTACCCCAACGTTTCTCAGTCTGTACTGACTCACTGATTGTGATTATATCGTACTAACCTCACAAATGTTTTTCATTTTTACACCTGTTACTCTCTCTGTGCGTGTCTCCCTTCTGAACCTCTTCTCTGTACCTCTCATAAGGTACACCTTCGTCTCCTAACCTCTCTCTGTCGATGTTCGGTTCCTTACTGTTTCTAACAGTCGTTGATGGTCTGTGATCCGCTCTCCGTACCTTATCTAAGAGGGTGTGTCGTGAGGGGACTATCGAGTCGACCATTTCTTAGACAGACGTCACGTCCTCTGGACCCAAGTTAGGGACCCAACCCTTATGGGGGACCTCTTCCCTTTCCGATGGGTGAAGTCGTAAGACCGGACCTCTTAAGGTACCTGACATGTCAGGAACCCTAACATTTCTCAGTCTGTACTGACTCGTTGAAAGTGAAGTGTCGTAAGGTTTCTTTCGTGGGGACGACTATGAAACTAAAGTCTTGATACTCTATTATTTAACGGTGAAGACATTCGGTCAAACACCACGAAATAATGTCTGTGGTACTTGCGTTAGAGATTAAAAAAATTACTACCATTTAAACTGCAGTAGTTTTGATTCTTGAAGACAATAAGTTTACATAAACCATTGTTTAACTTTACTATTTGTGTCTGTCCCTCTTTTACAAACGATTAGTATATAGAACTATTTACTAAATATAGGTCTTATACATTTCTTCAGAGTTTTAAGTTATTGTCGGTTTATTTTATTTTGTTGGATTATTCTCCGTTTTTCACAGTCCTTTTTCAAAGTCTACATGTTACCGTTCATTCGTATACTTCTCTACGAGTTGTCGTAATTAGACATCCTTCACGTTTAATTTTAATGTTACTCTATGTTGTAGTTTGGATAATTTTACCCATTTTAAATTTACTGACTAGTATGGTTGACAATAGTTCCTATACTTCGTTGATCTTGAGAATATGTATCGACCATCTTTACATTTTACCGTGTGAAACCGTTTGTAAAGACGTGAAGGATTTTTTCAATCTTATGCGATTAAATGTTAAGTCGGTAAATGGGTTCTCATTGCTTTCATATATTTGTATATTGTATAGACTTATAAGTATGTTAAAATAGACTTTATCGTTTTTTGACCTTTGTTGGGTTTATATGTAGTCGTCTAGTTGTCTGTTCGGCTAACAAAGTATAGGTATATGTTATCATATAATGAGTTGTCACTTTTCCTTACTTGATAAAATGTGTGTTCAAAATTTTATTAATTATAATCACTTTTTTTCGAACTGTATTTTACTGTATAACACATTAAGTAAATATATATTAAAATCTTTCACGTGGGATTGGATATTACTGTCTTTGAGTTAATCACTGAAGGATCCTTACCTCTCCTTCCTGACCCTCCCCGTTATTCCTCCTTAATGGTGTTACGTACTCTTTTAAACCACTCTCATCTATTACTTATAAATAATAGTACTATAAAAAGTATTGCAGTATACACATATATAAAAAATTTGAATAGTTTAATATATGAAATGTAAATTAAATACAGTTAATATGTTTTATGTCAAGGAATACACATCAAAGAAATACAATCAATATGTTTTATGTCACAGTCAATATGTTTTGGTATTAATTTAACCTAAATTGGGGGGTTTTATATTCACAAGAGATGTGTTGTGTCCCTTATATCGGTTATAAAATATTATCGATATTTGACTTATATTGAAAATTTTTAATACTTAGTGATACGAACCTCTTCCGTTACCGTGGGGTGAGGTCATGAGAACGGACCTTTTAGGGTACCTGCCTCCTCGGACCATCCGACGTCAGGTACCCCAGCGGTTCTCAGCCTGTGCTGACTCACTGAAGTGAAAGTGAAAAGTGAAAGTACGTGACCTCTTCCTTTACCGTTGGGTGAGGTCACAAGAACGGACCTCTTAGGGTCCCTGCCCCCTCGGACCACCCGACGACAGATACCCCAGCGTGTCTCAGCCTGTGCTGACTTCGTTGAATCGTCGTCGTCTTCGTCGTACGATATATAAACTTTGTGTCTTATGACATGTAGTTGACGTGGAGTCATTTTTAAAAAATTTTTGCCCTAATTTATTTAATCTCCATCTTATTTACGTTGAACATCTACTGACGAATCGGAGACCTGTCTATGTCTGAACCTAAGTATTAAGGACCTAGTTACCGAATGAGTAATTTGTACTGGAACGAGTTAATTTTTTTTTTTCTTACAATTGTCTTTGTTATACCCTAATTTCGTATATTTTATGTCTCACCTTGTGCTTGCATGACTAGTAGTAACACCAGGCACAGGTGTGACTTGCACTGAGACATCTTGTTTTACTGACTGGACCTCCGGTACGACAGAAAGGAGACAGTGTCCCGACGATGAGACACGTAACGAGACCAGAGTAGTCGATTTGATGTCGGTGATTCTTATATGGTAGTAGAACAGTCTTCCGTTAAATGGTCACAGATCAGAAAAGGTTCTTACATAAATAAATGAGGTAAATCTAAACTTTTATTACGTCAATTGGTGTTGTATTCGTCAAAAATATCTGAACAAGTTCTACTCCAGGACCCTCCTAAGTCATAAATTTTCTTAAAAGACAAAAAGTGATATTTTAATTAAATATTAGTTAAATGTGTCATAAACTCAATTATAAGTATAGTATAAGTGGTATAAGTGATAGCTGAGTTTTTAAAAATCAATGTGACTGAAAGATAAAGGAAGGGAAAAAAGAAAATTAAAATTCCGGATAAACTACATTAACATGGGTCGCCACTAAAGATACCTATGAAAATGTAGATTACTAGGAGAAGGAGGGTGAAGTAGTGACCTTTCGTAAAAGTAATAATTTTACACATTAGGTGAAATTTTTTTCTCTTTTTCAACGTCCCGTTGGTCATATAAATATATGAGCACCTTACCGTGTAATAAACCTTTTATTAGGATGTAATTGACTGTTTTCACCTTTTCTCGTATGAGACACTGAGTGGGTAAACCTTTATTTAGATAGGAAACCGAGAGGGTTAAGATACATGTAAAATGTGTACTATACATTTTATATATACATATACGTTCTATATGTATCTGTGTATATTTATGTATAAATATACATTATATATTGATATATATATCAACTATATATAATATGTATCCAGGTAGATCAGTTCCGATACCAAAAAGGACACCAGTACATACCTACACTCTCAAACTGACACTTCTTTCGACTCACGGCTTCGTAACTACGAAAACTTGACACCACAACCTCTTCTGAGAACTCTCAGGGAACCTGACGTTCCTCTAGTGTGGTCAGGTAAGACTTCTTCTAGTTGGGACCCTAAAGAAACCTTCCTTACTACGATTTCGACTTTGAGGTCATGAAACCGGTGGAGTACGCTTCTCAACTGAGTAACCTTTTCTGAGACTACGACCCTCCCTAACCCCCGTCCTCCTCTTCCCCTGCTGTCTCCTACTCTACCGACCTACCGTAGTGGCTGAGCTACCGGTACTCAAACTCACTTGAGACCCTCAACCACTACCCGTCCCTCCGGACCGCACGACGCTAAGTACCCCAGCGTTTCTCAGCCTGTGCTGACTCGCTGACTTGACTTGACTTGACTGACTATGTATATACTTCGGGTGTACAATAATCTATTATAGTTATATCATCTATCGGTATAGATATACGTCATATATTAATCTATTATAAGTACATAGTCTATTTGTAATTATAAAGACCTTATTAAGAAAAAGATCGTTTTTTATCATAGTTAGATATCAACTGATATATTGGTCTAAGGTCACATAAATATTTGGTCTTATGACAAGTGATCAATTCCACTTACTTAATGTCGAGTTGTCGTTAGGAGTCCTTCTTTATATATATGGTTTATAAAATATTTCAACCATAGTAATGTTATAATTTATTTATTTCGAAGGGGTATTTTAAACATAGATTATATATATTTATAATTACTATTTTATAGTTATTTAACGTAGTTACTGGTACCTTGTTAATTAAAAAACCTTACCATTGGTCCTTTCGAAATAAAAATAAGAAGAAAAGAAAGTCTGAAAGGTTCAAAATAAATTATTCATATATGATACAACTATCACTTTCACTAGTGGATATTTAGAGTTTCACAATCCAATTTCAGAACATCACACACTAACGAAAAACTAGTTCGTAATGAGATACTCCACCTAATAACTTATTTTATCTCTCTACCTCGATTTATTGAAAATAAGAATCACAGTTTCATATTACAAGGTAATTTGACCGTTTAAACCATAGTCCACTAAAGGAAGTATCCAGGTGTTTCACACGATTCAGAGGATTTTATTGGGAGTTTCTCATTTTACATCCGATCTTTTGGTTTTCCCTCTGTAAACTGTTTGGTATATACTGTACTACATTTTAAGTATTTGCCTTCTAAAGACTTAGATTTTCATGAATTTTATGAATTTTCATCGGTTTGTTTAGTTTGATAAAGATTTTTCTACGTTCGTGAGAAAGATTAGTCACATTGTAACACATATAAGGTATTTTACCTAACGTAACACATTTATGTCTAAAACTCACAGTGATCCGTTGAAAGTTGATTGGTTTAATCAAAATGAGTTCATACGACATCAATTTAAATGGACGAGTGTGTTCACAACTAGTACCACCGTTACGGCCACCTGACCTTCTGGGCGACGGTCGTGTCGCCTTGAACTGTCTTCGGTTCGTTTACGGGCTCACCTTTTGTTTCTCCGTGGCCCAAACCGACGGGGTCCTCCCTTCACCTGTTATCCTTCTTTCTACGAGTTGTTCACGTTGACTATCTACGAGTCGTGGTCATACATAGTATATATACCTCATTCTCTAGTAAGTCTTGTACTTCGACTCTCTCTTCGTCTTCTCTTGTAGCAGTGATAATGTTCGAGTCACAGGTCCAAATATTTTTCTCGTTTGGTTCGAATCTTCTGTCACACCGCACAGACGGAACTTGTGACCCCCTCTCTCGACCCCCAGTCTCCCCTCGACGGGTCTTTTTCCGTATAAAGACCTGGAATTTGGACTCATTCTAAAAACGGTTTATCTCTTTTCCCCACTTTATTATTCACTTTCCCATACTGAACGAATATTTTAATATTCAGGGAAAAGTCATGGTCTCAAATTAATTTATAAAGTCCACTTTTCACCGTTTACGTTCAAGTTTCAATCAATCTCTCAAGACCTCGACTCTTTTGCAACCCGACGTATCGACATTGAAGGAGGAATGCGTAGTCTCTTCGGTACTTCCATGAAGACAAAAACGACAACAAAATAAACATTCTTTTCTTACTTTGTACTAGTACTAAAAAAAAATTTCATAACGTCTTTCCTCATTTTTACCTTCGTCAGGTTCACCCTCTACTATTCCCTGATTTAACTTCGAAACGGTGATTCCTTCTTTATACTTTTCTGAATTCTTCGTAAAACTTTCTACTTATCAGTCCGAAACCAAGTTTTAACTGACACCTTCCGCTCTCTCTTCCTCATCATCTATTCCTGGGACTTTTAAGATTAATGCTGCTGAGACGTCTACTGTTATAGTAATTACCTCTATACCTTACGTCCTTTTTCTCGACCAAAATCCTTCGTCTATTACTCAAATCGAATCCTGTACGACTACACATACAAAGAGACCATATAGGTCCTTTCATCTTTTACCTTTATCTCCAGACCCTGACTTTAAGACTCAATCACTTTATCTGAACTCTGAGTTCAGGTCACGACTATCAATTTCGAGCGTTCTCGTCCTCTCTGATTATTAGTTTTGTCTTATGTACCTTAACTCACGAGTGACACACTAACGAAATGTAAGTAAGTAAATAAATTAATTACTAGGATATTCAAGACATCAACGAAGGGGATGGTATCCTTCGATTAAGTGTTTCTCAATTTTTGAACAGGTTCTTACCTTCACCGGTTCGGCCCTACGTGTTGGTTCCTCAGACCACAGTGACGTATCTACTAACCGGTTGTGAAATATCAAAGGAGACGGTCACTTACTGTTCCCCTAGTGTCTATAAACCCTTTGTTCAACTCCTTCTCTCTGGTTACCTCTAGTGTCTTCTATTAGTTCCTATCCAGAAGAACCTCTTCCGTTACCGTGGGGTGAGGTCATGATAACGGACCTTTTAGGGTACCTGTCTCTTCGGACCACCCGACGTCAGGTACTCCAGCGATCCTCAGTCTGTGCTGACTCGCTGAAGTGAAAGTGAAAAGTGAAAGGACGTAACCTCTTCCTTTACCGTTGGGTGAGGTCAGATTACAAGAACGGACCTCTTAGGGTCCCCGTCCCCTCGGACCACCCGACGGTAGATACGCCAACGTGTCTCAGTCTGTACTGACTTCACTGAATCCTCGTCGTCGTCGTCCAGGGGGGTCACCGAGTCGTCATTTCTTAGGTGGACGTTACGTCCTCTGTACCCAGACTAGGGACCTAACACTTCGAGAGAGTCTCTTCCTTCACCGTAGGGAGAGGTCATAAGAACGGACCCTTTAGGGTACCTGTCCCTTCGACCACCCGATGTATGTCAGGTACCCCAGTGTTTTCTCAGCCTGTGTTGGATCCCTGATTTGTTGTTGTTCGCTCCTCCCTCATAGTACAATTCTTTTCGTTTCCTCCTCTCCCAAAGTTTCCTCCTCTTCGGGCATCACAGTTGACAATAATTCAGAGTCTACGAAACACATCCCCCAGTCCCCGGTCTCTCGTCAAAAGACGTTCCACTACCCTTTCTTCCGACCTGACACCCCCGAAACCTCCGGTATCCTAACTTTCCTGTCTTCGTTAGTCTCGTCTTCTGAGAAGGTCTTTCTTCTCTTCTCTCCGTTGTTGAACTACCCATTGTCATACCTCCTCTCTGAAGACCGTAAAAGTTTTAGTCACCAACGGGACTGGGTCTACAGACAGAACCGAGTCTATTTTACGAGTTCAAATGTTTCCCGTAGTATCGGAATGGTAGTTCGAATACACTTATGTGAAATCCAATTGTATGATCCAGTTTCTTTTTCCTAATCACAAATCCCTAGTGTCGGTCCTCGTCCTAGAGGTTTTCCAACTTCCTTCGGGTGATTCTATCGGGGACAATAGAATCACTGTATCGGTCCTCCTTCGTACCCGTAGTCAAAAATACGAACACAAATACGTGTCCTACTTGTTCCCTGTGGGTTCCGGACCTTAGTCACGAGTATACTTCGACGGCTTTGCCATCCCAGACCCTTAGGTCTAAATCGTTACCTAACTCCACTCCGTGTCTCCCAACCTCCTCCAGAATCGTAAGAGGTACTAACTTGGGAGAAGAATTCTACTGATTGTAGGAAGATTAGGAGTATAATAGGGTCCAAAACCTCAAAGTCACGAACAAGATGGGAGTGACTTAATTATACGTTTCTTTAGACAGACACAACCCGGTGAACCTGTGACCTCCAATGACCAAGAGTCTCAAATCATACCGTTCCCGTCGTCGGTTCGGTCTATCTGTCCGTCACTTGGTTTGTATGTTGAGTGCTCAGATTTATATTTAATAACACTTTTGTCCAACAGCCTCTGATCGTCTCTGATTGAAGGAGGGAAAAAGTCACTTGAACCCAGAACACACATTAACAACCTCAAAGGAGGGTGTAGGTACTTGAAAGAGGTTCTTTTGTCGCGTTTGGAGATAAACCGTGGGGTCCCATTCCTTCTGTCGTCTGTCCTTCCTCGACAGACCGGGACGAGAAATTTATTTGGATGAGTCGTGAATCTTTAGGTGTAGTAGTATTTAGTCAGTCCATTGACCCTGGAATCCGTTACCTTAAGACGTCGGTCAAAGATAAACGGGTGGGACTTAGGAAAGGGGAATGAGAACTGTAAGATCTAAGAGATTCTAAGGGAGAGAGGGTTGATCGGAAGGTTATACAAAGGTTCTTAAAGTGTAAATACGAGAGGGGTGGAACATGGACTACCGGTACAAATCCTGACGGATAAAACTTAATTTGAGGTACTAAAAGTTTGTTGTATTTAAATCATACACAAAAGATCAGGAACGTTCTATTAACTTCTATTTTCTACACGGAAAAGGTAGACTGAGGTCCAGGTTAATCGGTTCGAGTGGAGAACGGACCGAAAGGTCGTTTCACTCCCACCCGTCTGTTCTTCTCTCTACCGTTTTCGCATCCCCACCCCAAACGTAGGGAGGGACAGCTAACAGGATTCACTAAGAGAAAAGAGAAGGGGTTGTCTCGCCCAAAGGGTCCCTTTGGAAGACAGCAGTGAGGAATAGAAACTAAACCTTTCTTGTCTTGTTAAAACGTATTATGTATCTAGAGGGGATTCATTACTTATACGACACTGACGTCTAAAGGGGGTGACGGAGACAGATATGGAATTGTAGTCGAATTTTTAACAGAAGGGTCTCAGTCCTTCCACTTTCCACTTAACCTACACCGTTCTAGTCTTCAGTCTCGTTCCTTCACTGGTACGCTAGACCGATCGAAGGTTCTGTGTATTACTGTGAGACGGATTGATCTAAGAGGGTATCGAATATACCCAGATAAAAAGACAAAGTCAACGAACAAGCCACCGAAGGTCCCTCAAGGGACGAGGGATTCCTTAGAAGGATCCAAACGGGGTAACACACGGGACAGAGGGTCCTTGGACAAGTCGGACTTAGGACTAACTGCGAGAATTGAACAACCCTATATATCTTTCTTAAGAATAAGGTGCGTCACCGAACGAGAGGACCTTCAGTTGAAAAATTTACCGACTAACCACACCAACAAACTTCATGTTCCAAAGAACTCTAGTATTACTTTTATACTCTAGTCGTCAGTCAAGTCAAGTCAGCGAGTCAGCACGGACTGAGAAACGCTGGGGTACTTAGTGTCGTGCGGTCCGAAGGGATAGGTGGTGGTTGAGGGCCTCAAGTGGGTTTGAGTACAGGTAGCTCCGCCACTATGGTAGGTCGGTAGAGTAGGAGACAGTAGGGGAAGAGGAGGACGGGGGTCGGGGAGGGTCATAGTCCCAGAAAAGGTTACTCAGTTGAGAAACGTACTCCACCGGTTTCATGACCTCAAAGTTAAATCGTAGTAAGGAAGGTTTCTTTAGGTTCCCAACTAGAGGAAGTTTTACCTGACCAACCTAGAGGAACGTCAGGTTCCCTGAGAGTTCTCAGAAGAGGTTGTGGTGTCAAGTTTTCGTAGTTAAGAAACCGTGAGTCGAAAGAAGTGTTAGGTTGAGAGTGTAGGTATGTACTGGTGACTTTTTTGGTATCAGAACTGATCTACCTGGAAACAACCGTTTCATTACAGAGACGAAAAATTATACGATAGATCCATCCAGTATTGAAAGAAAGATTCCTCGTTCGTAGAAAATTAAAGTACCGACGTTAGTGGTAGACGTCACTAAATCCTCAGGGTTTTTTATTTCAGACTGTGACAAAGGTGACAAAGGGGTAGATAAAGGGTACTTCACTACCCTGGTCTACGGTACTAGAAGTAAAAGACTTACAACTCGAAATTCGGTTGAAAAAGTGAGAGGAGAAAGGGAAAGTAGTTCTCCGAAAAATCAAGAAGAAGTGAAAAACGGTATTCCCACCACAGTAGACGTATAGACTCCAATGACTATAAAGAGGGGCGTTAGAACTAAGGTCGAACACGAAGTAGGTCGGGTCGTAAACAGTACTACATGAGAAACCTAATACCGACTTACCAATAGTGTCCTTCGCCTCCAGGTTCTAAGTCACGTCAAAAAAAAAAATTAGAATTTATGATTCTAGAAATTATATGGGAATTTAACTGTGAAAAATCAGAATGGTAAACATACGAAGAACGAGTTTGAGAACAGTTCTTTCTTCTCCTTACTTCCATATTTATACACCCAGTACTCGATTCACAACTAAAGTCGGATAGAGAACGCCGGAGTCCCCTCACCAGGTTTGGGTTCGTGGGCTCCTCCACGACGTTTGAGTTTAAGTCAAGACCGTAATCTAAGAGAAACCCGTAGTCTATACCACCCATTTCGTGTTAGTCCCTCGTACCTTTATAAGTAAGTTCGTCTGTCCTGACCTCTCTGGGACTACTAGGAGAGACAGAAGTAATTAAGTTTTGTGGGTCGAGACCAGCCCTAAAGGAGACTCCCATGTCTTCACTTGTGTTATTTATACTACGGGCAACAGTGTCTCGAACGACAGAATATTCCCGCTACGTATTAAGACGAACCTTGCCCTATACCTCTTTCTCGTGTGTCGCCGTCCTATATGTGTGTAGTGTGTGTTTCCGTGTGTCAAAGAAAAGTGAAGACTAGTGAGTAAAACTTTGTAGAACATAAAAAAAAAAGGGGATCTTTTAGCCAGAGACATTGGTACCTTTACCGACAACAAAAGTCAGGTTCCCCTTTATCCTAACACACAAATTCCTCTATGACTTATTCGAAACTAACGACGAACTCACCTTGAAAGTTAAAGTTGAGAAGTGGTGAGTTTCGAGGGTGTCAGTCGATTTCACCGGTGTCCTTAGTATCCGACGTCTGGGATGGGGAGTTAAGGAAATCAGGTGGACGTTCGACCGAAGTGGGGACGGTGTGGGAACCTCAATCGTCGTAGTCACTTCCATTGGTTAGAGGGGGTAGGGGTAAGGACTTTCTGGTGCGTAACGTGTCCACCCTCCATCGTCGTGGTGAGACAGTGTCGGGCAGTAGGGACGAGTCCCCAGATCTCGGTTGACTGAGGACTCGTCTCTTGGCCCCCTCAGAGGTTCCGACGTCTTCGTAGACTGAGAGAAGGGACCTATGAGAGACCCCCAGTCTACGACCCGAACCGTTCTGTCGATACCTCGGCGGTGTTACTAACGAACCCTTCTAGACTGACCTGTTCCAAACTCTGGTGAACTGGACTTCAATTGGAATACAAAAGTAGAGAAAACGTGATACATGAAAGACTATTTAGGTTATTTAGAAGAGAACAAATCCACCGTCCGTCAACCCTACCAATAAAAACGAAAACCGCTTAGGAGTTTCCCCTTTTCGTTGGGTGGGTAGGTTTTCCCTCCTCTTTATCCCGTTGTATCCTCATTTCAACTTAAGGAATCGTCACCTGTCTCGAATCCTCCTCCCAGACACAAAAAGTGGTCTTCGGGGAACTACCCGGGGTCTCCTGGTCTCGTGGGTCTCTCCCGGCGCCCCACGGTACACCAAGACGCGGGTTCCTTTCTCAACGTCCGTGTACGTTTATGTGCGTGGTGTTCGTTCGTGTAACGACTCCTATTGGGACGTAGGGTCACGATGAAGATAAAGGAAAACTCTAAAATTACAAGTGAGTGATCGAAGGACCGGAAAGAAACGAAATAACTAGAACCATTTCCATCTCTCCCCGAAGGGTCCACCGCGATCGTCATTACTTGGACGGACGGTGACGTCCTCTGTATTCTCTGTACTCAAGTTAGGGACCCAGACCTTCTAGAGGACCTCCTCCCGTACCTTTGGGTGAGGTCATAAGAACGGACCTCTTAGGGTTCGTGACTCCTCGGACGGTCTAATGTCAGGTACCCCAGTGTGTCTCAACCTGTGCTGACTTCGTTGAATCGTTCGTTTCCTTCTTTTCTTTTACCTTTCTGGTGGTCTTTTTGATTTAATTAGATGTAAATTTTCCTGTTTCGATACGTACTATCGTTTTATTTGTCTGTTATCTCGGTTTCTCTGTCCTCTGCTTCCCCTCTTTCCTCTCAGTCGGAACCATCAAAAATGTCTCCCAAAGACTCTCAATCATCGACACTTTCCTCTCTAGTTCCCCGTCGAAGTCGTAGAATATTTACTTTTCCATTGTTTCTCTGGTTCCTTTCCTTAACGTCAAAGTCTAGACCCAATCGATCATTAGGGATAAATCACGAAGAATTTCTCGGGAGTTATTTCCCCAGAAACCTTCAGTAAGATCAAAATGAAGACTTTCGTTGAAGGACATAAACCCGGTCAAAATACACCTAATGTACACTAATTCGTTTACACCGAGTCACCTAAAAGTTCACAGACTGTGGGTCGGTAAAGTTTGCCGGAGGTGTGTGGTGTCCGACCCCAGACTCGTTCGACTTTCGGACACTAAGGCTCGGATGTCGTCAGACCAACACGAGTCAGACCTGTGACTCTTAGGAGTCACTGACACCGATTCTCCCAAGTCTTTCGACCTCTACTACACGACACCAAAAAAAAGAAAGAGGGTTCTGTCGGGCAGACACATCACCGAAGAGAGACGGTGGGAACCGAGGTGCGCACCGAGACGGGTCAAGGACGTCCGTGAGACCTGTGACAACCGGTAGTGGAGAAGGAACCTTGTTGGAGACGTACCGAAGGTATTGTGGAGAGAGTCAATGTGAGTCGGCACGACTCTCGGGGAAGGGTCAAAAGAAGTGAGTAAAGAGGAGGAGGTTTAAGACTCGAGTCCGGCAAAGAGACGGGTGTAGTGAGGGGCTCAGTAGAGTAGACAGAAGTACCGGATTTTCGTTTGTTTACTACTGAGTTCTAAATTTATAGACCTAACTGGTAGAGAGAGACTAGAGGTTTTGGTGTAAATGTTGACGGGTATAGGTTGTCCATAGGTTGTCCTTAGAGTTTGTAGTGTTCCGGTTCCAACTTTAAAGAACAACCAGGGAAGGGAAATAGAGGTTTGGAGAGGGGTATATCGAGTTGTAGAACTATTTACGTCGAGTAAACAAATTTGACGAGTTCTTTTTTATGGGTTCAGTAGGAATTTAAGAGGAAAAGAGTATGAGGGGATTAGGTCAGGTAGTTGTTTGGGTAACAAGTAAAAGTGTTACATAAATCAGACTGGTGAAAGTATGGGGGAGTGATGGTGGTGGTAGGACGAAGTCTAGTGGTGGTTGAGATCGGACTTAAGGGTGTTTTCGGGGGTGGAACAGGACGCAGACGGAGACGGTCAGTCGTCGGTCCCATTGGAAAGTTTTGCGTCTTCCTACTGTAGTACGGAGGTGAATTTCGGTCGGTGGTTGAAGGAACAGGACTTATTTTACGGCGTGCACATGTTTATGTGTGGATCCATGAAAGAAGGGAGAATGAACGACATAATAAAAGGTATCGTGGTTAGTACTTATATAATATATAAATTTATAGACAAAAGACAGAGGGGAGGATCTTAGATTCGAGAATTTCTCTCGTCCTTAAACAGGACGAAACAACATAGAGAATACGGATCTTAAAAGACTGTCTACCATGAATGGTTTATTTGTAATTTAATTATTTATCTAATAAAAAGATTTGACGTACGAAGGAAAAGGGTTCTATCCTATATGGAACGTTCTTTGTTTTACTCTTTAGCACCATCGTAGGAGGGGTTCATCAACGATAAGAGTATGTCCTCATAACATAAAGAAAGGGTCCCTAAGGATAAACCAAACTACTACCCGGAGGGACCACCGAGTCACCATTCTCAGTCGAACGGTTACGTCCTCTGCACCCAAGTTAAGGATCAGACCTTTCTAGGGTGTACGGTACCCCGTGTACCAGACACTCGGTGTTGACGACTTCAGACGTACGGAACTCGGGTACGAGGTGTTGTTGTCTTCGGGGACGTCATTCTTCGGGTTTGTGGTTTTACTTCTCCGTCGGGGATGAACGGTGTTGATCTCTTTCGGACGTGCGTCGTTCTTTCCGGGTCACGTCGGTTTATATATTTTAGTAAGTATTTTTTTATTATCCTCGCATTCAGTACCTATGGTGAGTATCCGACTGCAAAATCCTCTGTGCCACATCAAGGGGTCGCAAGAGTAGGGTCTATCTCCGATTGGGAAGTAGAAATTAGAATCCTACTTCTATACCCTGTGTTGGTGTGAGGTAGGTAATATTTCTGTATCCTATACTCTTTATTTTCGAGACACAATGTACAGTGACGTCAGACCCCGGTTCCCGATACGTCGTATTCAGTCAGATGTAAACTGACTATTTCCATACCCTGCCCCTGTAAGTGACCGAGTACCCGTAAACACACTGTGAGACACAGGGACGGAACCACTCACACACGAACGACCTTACTCACACGAGTAAGGATTACGAATCCTGAAAAAGTCCCTACTGGGAGGTAAAGAGGTCAGAATTCCCCTGTCCATCCCCCGGTGAGATCGTGTAATGGGTGGGGTATCTCCATATATGTGGGTAGGGTCAATATTACACCGACAAAGTGAAAAGGTACTACACTCACTCCCAGACACTCTAACTGTGTGACATAACCGATATTAAAGGTTTGTACGACCATCTGGAATGAGCAAGACTCTCTCTGACTCCTTTCTTTTCTCGGTCGGCTGATCGAGACGCATGAGTGTGACCCGGGTCCACGAGACAGTCCCCGAGTCTCTCCGACTCGTTACGAAAGTTGGAGACTCTACTCGGTCCCTTCTTACCATTGATCTCCAATACGGTCCACCACTACGGCCGGTGCCTAGAGTAGACACAGACGATAAATTACTGATTTCCCATGTAGGAGGCTTGTAACTTGACTCGTGTCGAAGAGGGTCTACTGTCAGATTTAGTATTCGAGACCAGCACACACACACACACACACACACACACACACACACACACACACACATACCGAGAAAGAGTCCGGAGGAATATTTAGTCTGAAACTCTTTAAAGGTATCTAGGTAAGTGTCGGGGACGCTAAAGTTCCCAGAGGTAAAATCCTGTTACAGACGGGTAGGGGGTCGTAGAAAACCCGGAGTCTCTTGGCTCGTCGTCCCGTCCCGACCTGAGGACGTAGGGTGTGAGAGAGGACCGGTAAGGGACTCCAGGCCGAACAGAGTCTGTCTACGATCCTTTTACAAAACGTAAAATAAGGGGTGTCTTGTTACGAAGAAGAGGAAAGGTTGTTTCCCTTAAAAGGTAGTATTCTTTGTTTCGTGAACACTTAATTACTCTGTTCTTTCTTCCTGAACTCGAAGGACACTTCCGAGACCCTCCCCGACTCGACTGGTACTTTATAAATCTCCGTAAAAAAAAGGTTTCATCGGTCGGCGTCACTTACCCATTTTTAGTTCTCGACAAAAGGTCTCGGATGTCCCTTACTTTGAACGTCGACCCCGGGTCCGTACTACAGAGTGGAACCGGAGGCACGGAGACGAGGTCGTACCTCACAGACGAACCAGGAAAGGTCAGACGATTTAGAAGGGAGAAATTTCAACTCAGGACAGTCAACGTTAATATCGGGACCGGTTGCCTGTACCCCCCGAACTAATCTAATCCGGTCGTTATGTCTCTTGTTTGTCTAACAGAAGTAGCAAGTGACACACACACGAGTCAACGATTCAGGACAGACCGAGAAAGTACTGGGGTAGCTGATATCGGGTAGCCCAAGGAGACAGGTACCCGAAAAGGTCCGTTCTTATGACCTCACCCAACGGGAAAAGAAGAGGTCTCCTAGAACGACTGGGGTCTCTATCTTGGGTACAGCAGGTTCAGAGGACGTAACCGTCCACCTAAGAAATGGTGACTCGGCGGAACCTTCGGGAGTGACAATCAGTTAAGACTTCGTTTCTAGGACACGTCCGAGTCTAGAACGTTCTACCCAAATATTTTGTGGTAGGAGTGTATATCGATACAGGACCCTACGCTTAGACAGTGTAATAAGACCATAGATTCCTCGAATGTCGGTCCAGTAGATCAGTGTTAGAGTAAACGACACGTATTTTGAGTCAAACAACGATAAGAATGGTCGTCTGGATCCCAGGGTGTCTCTTAATCTAACCTAACCTCACTCGTTCTCTTGGTGGTATATATTAGTAATAGAAACGTTTCGAGGTCCAATGTTTATTATCGGAGGTCCTGACCACGTCGTGGCGTCTGCGCGATCCAAGATAGGTGCAAAATGGTTCAATGTGTTATTAAAAAAAAAATTACCCTATATGGTAAATTTAAGACCTGTGTAAATTTAAGACCAATAAGTGAATTTTTAAAAAAAAATATAATATAGTCTCATGTTGTCTAATATCAAAGTCCATCTGTCGTTTCCCTAAGTCGGTATATATGTGTACATAGGTAGAGAGGGTTTGAGGGGAGGGTAGGTCCGACGGTGTGTTGTGACTTGTCTCAAAGGGTACGACATAGTATCCAGGAACAACAGACAAGTGGGATTTGTGTCGTCATACATGTACAGTTAAGGTTTGAGGGATTGATAGGGAGGAGTGGTCAGGAACGGGGGACCGTTGGTATTCAAGTAAAATATTCAGACACCCAGATAAAGACAAAACATTTATTCAAGTAAACATAGTAAATAAAAATTCTAAGACTTATATTCCCTACAGTATGTTATAAAGAGAAAGAGATAGACTGAACGAAGTGAGTCATACTGATAGAGATCCAGATAGATACAACGACGTTTACCGTAAAAAGTAAGAAAAACTACCGAGCCATTATAAGGTAACACATATACATGGTGTAGAAATAGGTAAGGAGACAACTACCTATAACTCAAACGAAGGTACAGAACCGATAACATTTGTCACTACGTTACTTGTAGACCCATGTACATGGGAAAGTCTGGTGTATGTACCAATAAGAATTTGGAACTTTATGGACCATTATACCCAAAGTCTTAAATTGTACAGTTACTATACTGTCTTGACTTGTCGATTAACGACCTGAACTTTGATTGTATATAAGAGAGTAAATCACCTCAGGGATGGTGAAGAAGGAACCACCGAGTCTCCAATTTCGTAGACGGACCTTAAGTCCTCTGGACCCAAGCTAGGGATCCAGCCCTTCTAGGGCACCTCTTCCTTTACCATTGGGGGAGGTCATGAAAACGGACCTCTTAGGGTACTTGTCTCCTCGGACCATCCGATGTCAGATGCCCCAGCGTTTCTCAGTCTGTGTTGACTCGTTGAAGTTAAAGTGAAAAGTGATAGTGAAGAATAACATAATAAGTGTTGTATAGAGAACACCAGTTTACTGAGACACCGGAATTTTTAGTACCAAATCACTGTGTTAACGATCCTGTGAAATCAAGTCAAGTCAAGTCAAGTCAAGTCTGCGAGTCAGCACAGGTTGAGAAACGCTGGGGTACTTAGCGTCGTGTGGTCCGGAGGGACAGGTAGTGGTTGAAGGTCTCAAGTAAGTCTGGGTGCAGGTAGCTCAGGCACTACGGTAGGTCGGTAGAGTAGGAGACAGCAGGGGAAGAGGAAGACGGGGGTTAGGGAGGGTCGTAGTCTCAGAAAAGGTTACTCAGTTGAACAGCGTACTCCACCGGTTTCATGACCTCAAAGTCGAAATCGTAGCAAGGAAGGTTTCTTTAAGGTCCCAACTAGAGGAAGTCTTACCTGACCAACCTAGAGGAACGTCACGTTCCCTGAGAGTTCTCAGAAGAGGTTGTGGTGTCACGTTTTCGTAGTTAAGAAGCCGCGAGTCGGAAGACGTGTCAGGTTGAGAATGTAGGTATGTACTGGTGACCTTTTTGGCATCGGAACTGATCTGCCTGGAAACGACCGTTTCATCACAGAGACGAAAAGTTATACGATAGATCCACCAGTATTGAAAAGAAGGTTCCTCATTCGAAGAAAATTAAAGTACCGACGTCAGTGGTAGATGTCACTAAGACCTCGGGGGGTTTTAGTTCAGACTGTGACAAAGATGACAAAGGGGTAGATAAAGGGTACTTCACTACCCTGGTCTATGGTACTAGAAGCAAAAGACTTACAACTCGAAATTCGGTTGAAAAAGTGAGAGGAGAAAGTGAAAGTAGTTCTCCGAAAAATCGAGGAGAAGTGAAAGACGGTATTCCCACACAGTAGACGTATAGACTCCACTAACTGTAAAGAGGGCCGATAGAACTAAGGTCGAACACAAAGAAGGTCAGGTCGCAAAGAGTACTACATGAGACGTACATTCAATTTATTCGTCCCACTGTTATATGTCGGAACTACATGAGGAAAAGGATAAACCTTGGTCAGACAACAAGGTACAGGTCAAGATTGACAACGAAGGACTGGACGTATGTCTAAAGAGTTCTCCGCCCAATCCACCAGACCATAAGGGTAGAGAGAGTCTTAAAAGGTGTCAAATAACACTAGGTGTGTCCCTAGATGGGGTTTGAGTTACCTATTTTAGTAAAGTTCGGACTCCACTGTCCCTTGGTCTTCTCTCGTAAGATCCTAAGGGATATATATCTATGTCTAGATACCATTGATACTTTAATTTAAGGTCTTTTACTTTAAACTGACTTACGATCATTCATAAAATGAGTAAAAACGTTTAGACTTTACACAAACATATAGGTTTTTCCCCATGACTTTAAGATGACACACGGTTCGTTACTCTTACATAGCTATATATTTTTTCTGTACTAGAGATCGGAGTCCTTAGTCAGATCAACCTGTCCGTATGTTATGTGTTAATCTTTTTAATAACACCCCTTGTCAGAGAGTCTCGATAGACGGAGGACCCGACATCAGGAGTAGATCGGGGTTTATTTTTTTGAGTGTTGAGAGTTCAACATGTAGTTCAACATGTAGAAAAAAATCAGCTGTCAATACCACTGGTGCTTCCCCTGGGTCTCACCTGAAAGAGGGAGACTGACCTGAGGTGTTCCTTGACCTCGAAACCATGGTCGTCACCGGGGAACACGGGTAGACGGAGGAACCCCTCACGTCTACTTAAACCCTGTTAGATCCCAACAAAGAGTCTCTTCCGTTACCGTGGGGTGAGGTCATAAAAACGGACCTCTTAGGGTCCCTACCCCCTCGGACCACTCGACGGTAGATGCCCCAGTGTGTCTCAGCCTGTACTGACTTCACTGAATCGTCGTCGTCGTCGTCGTCGTCGTCGTCCCACCAAAGACTTTGTATACAGTCATTAGACAGAAACCTACTTCTAGTCTACGGAGTGTGTACTGGAAGTTAGTTCTTACCTTCTTCTATTTTAAATTCCTTGACAGAGGTTGGACCCACCTTCCTGGAAAGATAGTCCATGAGAATTGATCGAGTGCGGGTCACTTTAACTTCCATTTAACTGAGAACCCAATTGAGGGTGAAGGTTTTCGGGGATTCGACATGACCAGGTATCTCTCCTGGAGTCAAGTAAAGTCAGCGAGTCAGCACAGACTCAGAAACGTCGGGGTACTTAACGTCGTACGGTCCGGAGGGACAGGTAGTGGTTGAGGGCCTCAAGTGAGTTTGAGTCCAGGTAGCTCAACCACTACGGTAGGTCGGTAGAGTAGGAGACAGTAGGGGAAGAGGAGGACGGGGATTAGGGAGGGTCGTAGTTTAAGAAAAGGTTACTCAGTTGAGAAGTGTACTCCACCGGTTTCATGACCTCGAAGTCGAAAACGTAGTAAGGAAGGTTTCTTTAGGGTCCTGACTAGAGGAAATCTTACCTGACTAACCTAGAGGAACGTCAGGTTCCATGAGAGTTGTCAGAAGAAGTTGTGGTGTCAAGTTTTGGTAGTTAAGAAGTCGTGAGTCAAAAGAAGTCTCAGGTTGAGAGTGTAGGTATGTACTGGTGTCCTTTTTGGTATCGGAACTGATCTACCTGGAAACAACCGTTTGATTACAGAGACGAAAAATTATACGAGAGATCCAACCAGTATTGAAAGGAAGATTTCTCATTCGCAGAAAATTAAAGTACCGACGTTAGTGGTAGACGTCACTAAAACCTCGGGGGGTTTAATTTCAGAAAGTGACAAAGGCGACAAAGGTGTAGATAAACGGTACTTCACTACCCTGACCTACGGTACTAGAAACAAAAGACTTACAACTCGAAATTCGGTTGCAAAAGTGAGAGACTATTACCCGATATTAGATAAAGGGAAACAAAGAAGACATAAGTAGACTTACGAGATACTCGTTCGTTGTCCTTTCTTTAAGAACCATTGGTTGGCTGAACTCAAAACTACGTACCGGGACGATACTGGTCTTGATCGGGTTGGTCGACTGAACTGTCTTAGCGAAGTTTTGTCTTCGATCACTCGACTCGAGTCTCCCATCTGTGACTCTCTTTCTTTGTCTATCCTTCGTCCGTTAATCTCTTGGAGGTGGAAGATTGGGTTCGAGTCACTACGACCCCAAGACACTTTTCGTACTGGATATCCCGTCCAGTGAACAAATTACGTCCTCGTCTAGAGTCATAACCCGTCTGAGGACTCAGGTCTCTCTTGGCAGACGTAGCTAAGTAAACTGTAGTCTATACTTTGGGTGAAGACTCAAAATCATCGATCGTTCTGGTTCCGACGGTGACGGACCTACTCTCAAGTCTACTTCTGAAGATCAGGTCACTCGTACCGTCACTCGTGTCTTCGTCTTGTCTCATCTACTTAGTAATGACGGGTCACGGGTGAAAACGAATGCGGCACAAAATTCCTACTCTCTCTCTACTGTAGGAAAAAAAGGACATCATCATTCCCTGTGTTCACCGCTAAGACCCATACAAGTCCCTCCACAGTCATAGACGAACCGACAAAATCAGATATGGTAAACGGATGACGAGACATATAGATCTCCTATGAGACCTTACTATAACTGTGTAGTGATACTTTGGAGATAGGTGACCGTCTTTGAAAAGGACGAGTCCTCCTCCGTCGTTCGGACACTTGGCCGACTTGTACCACGATATGGTCTTTTGTCACTTTGGTAGTTGGTTCGACGTAAAGGACGAGTCTTACGGGGAAGGTTTGACCGGTGGTTCGTTCGCCTACTCTCCTTCAGGTGTCTTCTGGGGACATTGGGATTGTCGCGGTCCCTTCTCTAGGGATTAGTTTTAGAAGTAACCTTATTATTTTTCCCTTAGACTATTCGTCACGGATCAAGGACCCCGTTACTTCCGTGATAGGGTTAGTCTCTGGTTGTACGAAAAGTAAGGTGGACTCTCTTTTGATTGTATACGGTTTTCCGTCTCCTTGGTCTCTAGTTTAACGGTTGTAGGCGACCTAGTACCTTTTTCGATCTCTCAAGGTCTTTTTGTAGACAAAGATGAAATAACTGATACGGTTTCGGAAACTGACACCTAGTGTTATTTGACACCTTTTAAGACTTTCTCTACCCTTATGGTCTGGTGGACTGGACGGAGAACTCTTTAGACATACGTCCAGTCCTTCGTTGGCAATCTTGACCTGTACCTTGTTGTCTGACCAAGGTTTATCCTTTTCCTCATGTAGTTCCGACATATAACAGTGGGACGAATAAATTGAATGTACGTCTCATGTAGTACTCTTTGCGACCTGACTTTCTTTGTGTTCGACCTTAGGTCTAACGGCCCTCTTTATAGTTAGTGGAGTCTATACGTCTACTGTGTGGGAATACCGTCTTTCACTTCTCCTCGATTTTTCGGAGAACTACTCCCACTTTCTCCTCTCACTTTTTCAACCGAATTTCGAGTTGTAAGTCTTTTGCTTCTAGTACCATAGACCAGGGTAGTGAAGTACCCTTTATCTACCCCTTTGTCATCTTTGTCACAGTCTGAACTAAAAACCCCCGAGGTCTTAGTGACATCTACCACTGACGTCGGTACTTTAATTTTCTTCGAATGAGGAACCTTCTTTTCAATACTGGTGGATCTATCGTATAACTTTTCGTCTCTGTAATAAAACGGCTGATTCCAGGCAGATCAGTTCCGATACCAAAAAGGACACCAGTACATACCTACACTCTCAACCTGACACGTCTTCCGACTCGCGGCTTCTTAACTACGAAAACGTGACACCACAACCTCTTCTGAAAACTCTCAGGGAACCTGACGTTCCTCTAGGTTGGTCAGGTAACACTTCCTCTAGTCGGGACCCACAAGAAACCTTCCGTACTACGATTTCGACTTTGAGGTTATGAAACCGGTGGAGTACTCTTCTCAACTGAGTAACCTTTTTCGAGACTACGACCCTCCCTAACCCCCGTCCTCCTCTTCCCCTGCTGTCTCCTACTCTACCGACCTACCGTAGTACCTGAGCTACCTGCACTCAGACTCACTTGAGGCCCTCTACCACTACCTGTCCCTCCGGACCGCACGACGCTAAGTACCCCAGCGTTTCTCAGCCTGTGTTGACACGCTGACTTGACTTGACTTGGTAGACCGTACACTACAAATAGACGTGTCTTCACTAGCGACATTTTCTCGGAGACAGAGATTCGACCTCATCTTCAGGTACATATCGGGATAGGGTAAGTTCGACACGATTCTGACGGGCGGAAGCTCAAGTCCCTGACCGACGGGTCCAAACGTAGAGTCGTACTAATGTTTGTCTTAAGAGATACTGAAGATAAAACGGTGTCCGAAACAAAAAGAATATAACTCCGAAGGAGACACTCAACTTCTTTTAGTTTTCTCGTGAAATCTCTTCTAGTTCTTTTTGTTTTCGTAATTGTCGTTTATAGAAGGAGACTTGTAGTGACCCTGGGATTTTTCGTGACTTCTCATCCTACTTCTGGTCTCGAAGTCGTAAACTGTACAGAAAAAAAAAAAAAAATTTAATACTGTGTCTCTTGTGATTGATGCTTTTGGAAAGAGTCTTAGATAGGAAATTGTTACTCGTATAATGAATAGACAGTTCCTTCTTATTATGAGAACTATAGAGTCTCAACAAAACTTCTAATCCACACTGTTGTCCTGTAGGGTTTAACACAGAACTAGTGTGTAATTACTCACTTGTGTAACTAAAGTGAGAAAACGACTAGAAGTCTCCAGTACGAAATAGAGGTCAACCTCTTTCTTAGTTCCGGGGATACCCTTTAAAGGACACTCTATTGGGGTTTCTCCTCCCAGAGATTTCGTAATGTTGTTTGTGTAAGGGGTCGTCACCCTTTTTGAGTCAGAGTCTTTTAATATTTTATGATGAATCATCCTGTCGGAGACTTTTCTTGTGTGTTTACTTTGAGATAATGAGGTACTAACTCGTTGAAACAATGTTCGGAGAAGGAGAGAGAGGAGGTTGGCTGTACAGTGGGTCGTAAACTCCTTCCCAGATGGGCCAAAGAAATTCATTAAAAGTCTCATAAGGGTTTCTGTATCAGTAATGACGTCAAACATCCATGGTTTAAATTGGTTATAAAAGATACTGAGATGAAAGATCCTTACGGTATATTTTACCCTTAAAGAAGGAAGAAACAGAGTAAAGAACTTCAGGAGAACTAGTCTAGGAGTTCCCCCTGGTCTACACCCTCTGGTCCCTTTGAAGAACTGGTCAACCACAGACACGTAAAAAACTCTCCCTTTTTACCTGTGGATTCAGTAAGAGGACCGGAGTCGAAGTCGAAGGCGAACCAGAGACACATCCAAATGACCTCAGAGTCGCCGGAAAAGGTCAATATGTGAATCGTCACTGAAAAACCCGTACAGAACCAGGTGGCCGACTAAGATTATAACATAATAGAAACTTTGTTTAATATAAAGGGGTTTACCTAATCTTGTGAAAGTAGGGTGTAGGGGTAGTGACTGGAACGAGAAATCGTAGTTGTCCATATCAGAAAGAGGTTAGAGAGAACTTAGACCCGTCCTTACACTGAGGATACCTTAGTTGTCTTACACCTGCTCACTACGATACACTGAACATTCCGACTCAGTATCTTCCACTACATCAGAGGTAAGAATACTAGACCCTGTGACTAAATACCTCGGGACTCATTAACACTTTTTACAGGTTGATACGACTCTGGGTGTGCTATTTTTCCAGTACATACCTGTATGTGGTCAAGTTGTCGAGTCTACTTAAGGGTCATCTTTTGGTTGTTAGTGATAGTCAAAACACTTACTCAACAAGACGCATAGGTCGGACAGTTCGAAAGTATGAGAACGTCGAGGTTGGTCATAGACTGACATGGATGTACTGTCTTGGGTTCATTATACTCGGAGAGTTTAAAGACTGGCTATTCTAAAACTCGTTTTGTCTCCACCAGAATGTCCACCGAGTCACCATTTCTTAGACGGACGTCACACCCTCCGGACTTAAGTTAGGAACCCAACCCTTTTGGGACCTCTTCCTTTACCGTTGGTGAAGTCATAAGAATGACCCTATTAGGGTACCCGTCTCCTTGGACCACCCGATGTCAGGTACCCTAACGTTTCTCAGACTGTGTTGACTCGATGATCGTAAAAGAATTCAAAATCTCCTTAAGTAATCCGTCGTCATCATTGATCTTATTAGGACCTACTCTACATGATTCATCCAAACGGAACGTGTACCGAATGGACCTAATTGAGATGAAAAGTAGAATACGGGATCCTCTCCCCCTTCCCTCGGAATTTATCTATTGAGTAGACTTCGAGGGTAGTTAGATATCCTACGGACCTTAATTTGAAGGTACATAGTCGACGGTAACCTCTATACCTTGTACACACAGGTACTTTTTTCATACAACTTTCCAGATAATCTGTTCGATCAGGTTTTTACATGGTAGGTGAAACTACCCTTTAGGAAAAAAGGAAAAACCCTGTTGATAGATTAAAGGAGTGATTTTTCCGAAACCCGGTATCAAGAACTTCCAACCTATTCCACCAAATTTCTGAGTCTATAGGGACCGGTGACGTCTCAGAGTCGTTACTCCCTAATGGTCCTCGAATAAATAGACACATCTTACAGTGGTTCCTCCCCAAAACCCCTAAGTTTTCTTCCTTCGGGTCGAAAACCAAAGGAATCCCGACACTTAGTCCTCACTTTCGAGGGTACTCGGAAAGAGTGTAGATTGACGTCTGATATAGGCCGCAGACCCTTTCTAATTTTTCCTTCTCTGTGTCCCTTGTTTTCTAAGACGTGTGAATTACAAGTAAACTCATGACTTTAGTGATATAGTAGAATTGAGATTTTTGGTTTCAGTTCTCTGATCTTGAGACTCCACTTTTATTCTTAACACAGGATAACGAGGATAATTTCAATTCGTGAGTCACTTTAGTCACCCTTATATCGAATTCTGAACGCACCTAATGTTTTGTTTACGTTTAATGTAAAGATTAAACGAGTATTTCTTTCTTATTAAGATATGTTTATTCGTCTCCATCCGAGTTGTAAGTCTTTTGCTTCTAATACCGTAGACCAGGGTAGTGAAGTACCCTTTATCTACCCTTTTGTCACCTTTGTGACAGTCTGAAATAAAAAACCCGAGGTTTTAGTGACGTCTACCACTAACGTCGGTACTTTAATTTTCTGCGAATGAGGAACCTTCTTTTCAATACTGGTTGGATCTGTCGTATAAGTTTACGTCTCTGTAATGAAACGGTTGATTCCAGGCAGATCAGTTCCGATACCAAAAAGGACACCAGTACATACCTACACTCTCAACCTGACCCTTCTTTCGACTCACGGCTTCTTAACTACGAAAACTTGACACCACAACTTCTTCTGAGAGCTCTCAGGGAACCTGACGTTCCTCTAGGTTGGTCAGGTAAGACTTCCTCTAGTCGGGACCCTAAAGAAACCGTCCTTACTATGATTTCGACTTTGAGGTCATGAAACCGGTGGAGTACGCTTCTCAATTGAGTAACCTTTTCCGAGACTCCAACCCTCCCTAACCCCCGTCTTCCTCTTCCCCTGCTGTCTCCTACTCTACCGACCTACCGTAGTGACTGAGCTACCTGCACTCAGACTCACTTGAGGTCCTCAACCACTACCTGTCCCTCCGGACCGTACGACACTAAGTACCCCAACGTTTATCAGCCTGTGCTTACTCGCAGACTTGACTTGACTTGACTCCGGTCTCACTTTCCTAAATACAAAATTTAAGTTCCGTAAACTTTTTACAAAGAACCACCCTTTAACTCATGGTGACTCTGAAGAATTAAAACCTCATCACCCTGTTATAACCCCGAAGGGTTTCTCTAAGTCACCAATTCTTAGACAAACGCTTACGTCCCCTGTCGTACCTTGTACCCAAGCTAGGGACCAGGTCCTTCTATAGTCTACTACGTCCCGTTGCTTCGGGAGTACGGTGTTGATGACCCAGGTGCACGGTGTTGACGACTTTGAACACGTAAGATCCCGGACGCACGACGTTGAGGACTCGGACGTATGGTTTCGGACGTACGGATCTTGGGGATGAAACGTTTTTCTCTTCGGTAGCGTTATTCTTCGGGTACATGGTTTTGCTTCTCATCGAGGACGAGTGGTGATCTCTTTCGGACGTTCATCGTTACTTCTGCACGAGAACGACGACGACGACTCAGCGAAGTCAGCACAGACTGAGACACACTGGATTATGTCGGATATATATATATATATATATATATATATATATATACTTACTTTGGTTGGTCTTTAGTACCTAGATGATGTAAAGTACGTATATAAAGGAAATGTAGGTAACTTTATTCACATTTTAGAAGGCTTCTTTTGTTCGTTCATTTTAAAAGAACTTAGACTTTCCTATTAATTGTTTTATAGACCGGATTGAAGATAGACTTACACTGAGAAGTTTATGATACGTACAACGACCACTCTCCAAAAATCTACGTCGAAGGAGACTCTTCAGGAACTTAATATTAGTATAATTTCTATGAGTTGATAGTTGATTCGTCGACCTTGAGACGAATTTTCTAATTTTTTTTAAAAAAACTATTCGACATACATAATTGACGTTCTTATGAGACCTTCTATATTTTGGTCTTAACTTTTATCCGTCGCTATTCGGTTTAAACTGATTTTCCATAAAAAACTTAACAATTAATAAAAAGGAAAAGAGGTCCATTAAGTAAAAATGTTCCGGTAACGGAACCCTTTTCTTACACTACTCCCTTATTTCATCCTCGGTTAATCCCGGTCTTGGAACCGAAACCAAACGTCGTAGTGATCAGGAATTCACTGCCCTACGATAGAACACATATTCGTGGTGTGCACCCTCTGTATACCACCAGAGGAAGGTTTTCGGAGGACCTGGTTTCCCACCCCTCCTCAACCTCCCCCTACCCTCACTGTATACGTTCGTCTCTTTAATCACCTGGAGTCTTCCACACGAAAGACGTCCCGAATCAAGACAGGGGAACCTTGTCGAGGGTGAAGGAAGTAAAGACAAATTAGTATCTTCAGGAAACAAGAGGAGTCGAGTACTGAGACAATACTTTCCAGAAGGAAAAAGTATATGTTACCGTTGACATAAACAAAAAATAAAAAATCTGTCCGACGTACCATACACCCCAAGGTCAAAGGGACCTGGTCCCTAGTTTGTATAGGGGGAACAGAACCTTCGAACCTCCGAATTGGTGACTTTGTCGGTCCCTTCAGGGTGTCAACATAAAGAATAATTGTAAAATTATATACAATTTAGATATCGATACAAGAGAGAAAAATAAGGTCTATATCCATTATATCAGGAGAGAAATGAGAGTACAAGTAGAAACGATTCCTTTACAGTTAAAATTATTACAAAGTGTCTTAATCTTATCGAGGTCCTCTCCAATCACTCCACCCGTCCCGGTTTAGTAAATCCTGGACCCTCCGGTGTCGGTGTTCGTCACCCTGTGGTAGTCCTCCAAAATCCGCCCCTCCCTGTGTTAAGACCAGGTGTAAAACGTTTCTACTGTTCACCCGTCTCACTCGGAACACCGTTCACACCTTTAACCCTTCGGTCAACCCTTGACCAATCAACGAGTCCGGTCTCCAATACCTCCGAACCTAGACCGTTTTAACCACTTCTACCCCTTTGTGTTCTACTTCTTACGGAAAACCTCCGTCTTGGATACCCTAGGTGAGTCTTAGACATGACTCACAGTCACTATGTGGTGCGGAGTGACCCAGTAAATTGGTTACCATCGGGACGGACGAGAGTGTACGAGCTAGGGACCCACTCCTTCTAGGGGACCTCCTCCTTTACCGTTGGGCGACGTCATAGAAACGGACCTTTTAGAGTACCTGTCTCCTCGGACCACCTGATGTCAGGTACCCCAGTGTTTGTCAGCCTGTACTGACTTCGTTGACTCGTACGTGTCTTTATCATAAACTGAAACAACTAAAATTTAGTTCATGATACCTATTTTATTTAATTAATATTTATTTATTTTATGAGGAAGAAAACACAGAAAAAAGGGACTGAAAAACACTATGTACGAATCTTGTAGATCAAAGTCGGTAAATATTACATAGTTCGATTCGACATTCTAAGGAGATTCGCATCGAAATCAACATCGGGTGTTCATAAATTTACGATGTAAAAGTACCAATAAACTCAGTTTTATAAAAGTCTAAATGTAACACTAAATAAGAAACCGGGTGACAAATAAATTTACACGAAGTGAATTATAAGTTCTTAAACCCCTAAAATAAAGATCTACGTAAGGTGACACCAGTCTCTTATATAAGACAAACTGAAGTTAAAAAACTTTAAACACCTCCATCGTAAGTCCGGGTAGTACACCAGATAAAACTATTTTTAAAGTACACATTTTATATTATGTAAGACCTCCCAAACTAATATAAATGTATTAGTCTGTAAACAAAGATAAACAATTGTGAAAAAAAAACAATAATACTTTCAGATATCAAGGCGACTAAAGAATAGTCAATGACATTCTCTCTACGATTTTAGAAGTGATACTAAAACCTAAACAGTTCTAGAAAATGTATGTAGTAAAACGGAATCCATACATAAATTCGAACACATTAATTAGAATTCATGTTTAAATACAAAGATATTAAAGGTTGACTTGTTTCGGAAGTTAGTAGTACTACATAGAGAAAAGTATTAAAATAAAAAATAGAATAACACCCTGATGACCGTTATTTAAAACAAACATTTCATAAAAAGGTAGTAAAAACGTTATAACTTGTTGTCCAGTCGCTTACAAAAGAAAATCTTAGACCGGAACAAAGTGGGAGACAACAAACACAGCCAGAACGACGAGGATGACACTTAAATTACTCGGAAGAAAAGGAGACCGACGTAAATTCTAAAAGTAAAACTGAAACCAATGTCGTCAAAATGATATGACACAACTTCGCAACTAAAGTCTAAATAAGACGATACCGAACGTCTCAGAGAACTAAAACCAGAAGTCCAGAAAGTAATTTAAAACACTTTAAGAATCGAATATTGAGAAGTTTGTAAAGAATATCGAGGGTGTGGGGAGAAAAAGAGAGAGAGAGAGGAAAGAAGGACTCTAAAGTCAATATGTACAAATCTGGAGAATCGTACGATGCCAAAAAAAGAAGTATATAAATAGAAACACTAAGTTAGATGTATAAAAGATGACGTATAAAATAAAGTGAGAAAGTCAAGTGCTAATCAAGACAACGTTGTTTGAGGACTACGCGGGTAGATGACCTTAATAAAGTCAAGATTTTAAAGGTAAAATAAGAAAATATCCAACGTCAAGAGGTGACTTTGAAAAATAAAAGAACTTGTACACTTGATAACAAAGACATGTCATGGAGAGACTATTGAGGTTTACGACCTCAATGTGACGTATAGACTTTCCAAAAAAAGGGGGGTAATACTGAGACAAGGAAAAGAGAAAAAAGGAACTAAAAGTCGGTGTACCAGTATAAAAAAAAGGACAGTACAAATCAATCAAAATAACATATAAAATTTTTATATGACCGAAATCTACTAAATATCAGAAGGTCTATCTTAACCTAAAAGAAGACTGTCTGATGGAACTCTTCAGAGGTAACTAAAGTAGTCCTCAATTCTACCGAAGTCGAACACAAAGACCGAAACACTCCTGACCGGAGGAAGGTTAAACGAGATTAAGAATCCTCCTCGCCAAGTTCCCAGAGTTGATTTACAGACACAACAAAGGGTCTAGGAAGGAGGTACTGTCCGAAATTTTAAGAGGGAGAGAGAGGATTTCAAACGGAAGGTTAGAGAGAGAGAGAGAGAGAGACTATAATGTATGTAGAGAGTCGAAAAATTACAAAGTTTATAGAGAAACCAAAGAGTCGGAGAATCCTTAACAATTACGGAGGTCTTTTTTGGAAGTGCGTCTTACAGTCTGAGTGAGAAGATACTATGAGTAACGAAAGTTTATAACCTGGGAGTTCGGATGGGTAAGGGTCTTGATTTCAAGTTTTACACCCAGTTTAGTTATCGGTCACATTAGGTTAGGACTATATATAGTTAGATTACATAGTCAGTTTCTTTATCACTCACGTTCAAGTAAACGTCTTCCTTAAATCATACTTTTGATCAAATTGTTCCAATGACCCTCGTAGTGTTTCGGTTTATTCCCCTACCTTTCGTTAAGTCACTAATTATGGTCGTTTTTCGACGACGACGAGGATGCCGGGTTCTCGTTGTACTACTTCGTGATGGTCTCCAGTCCTCGACTCAGATAGTCATCTGTGGTTTTAGTCTTCTCTGTGAAGGTCGTTCTCACCTTTAGGACACCCTCTGTGTCGGGTACAATTTTCTCTTGTTCTTTATACTAAGAGGGGACGGACACTGAGTTAACGGTTGCACAGGAGAAGCTATTTGAATTGACCATCAACTCTTTCTCTGACTCTTTATATCATAGTCAGAAGAAATACGTCTTGTTTTCCTGTGGTTTACGTGGATGTAAGTTTTCCGTGTACTGGTGTTTCGAGAGAAACCTCGGTTCACGTCCCTTTGATTATCTTTACATTCTGAAGGTACATGACATTGAAAGTACCTGACCAATTTTTATAAGAATCTAATCTATATTCTACTTCCTTCGATTTCCTTTTTTTTTTCCCGAAAGACTCAGTTTCTAAAAGGATTTGTTTATAGTCTGTTGAGACCTTCTCTAGTCAGTAAACTCGTCGTCGGTTAAATCGCCCAGAACTGGTTCTGTAAAATTTTATCTTACTTTACCTTATCCTATCTTATTTTGTAGAGTTGTGTATCCCTGAGACTCTCTTTCATAAACAAGTTTTTTCAAAATTTTGAGTCGGTAGATCCACTCAATAAATTTCAACCAAAGTAAAACGACTTCTCCTTCATCTGTTCCTATTAAAGCAAATTCTTAAATTCAGTTCTGGAAAATTTCTTGTCTCTTTCTCCTTTCTTCTAATTTACGAGAACCTTTTTTTAAGATTTCACCGTTCACTTTACGTTTAAAATTTATAAGGGGTCGATCAGTTATTTAGGAATGTTTACCCACCTAACAATTAGTCTTAACTTTATTCGGGAACTTGAAACTAAAAGTAATCAGACCCGTGTACGACAAATTTAAATCTGGTAGTGGACACAACACTTTATGGGCTGTTATCTTTGTTTAATGGGGGAGTACCTGACTAGAGACAAAGGAAGTAAAAAGAGTCTATAAGTTTCACTTCTATTGTTACTGGGGGAGTGACCCAGAAGTAGTTCACAAAAACCGACCATGTTCACAGAGATCAGTTTTCTTCCTAAATTAAAGACCCCTCCGTCAAAATCAACAAAACTAATCTGCTAAAGACACTGTTTTCCTGGTTCATAACCTAGACTCACCTCGGTCGACACAAGGGAGATAATAGGCTACGATTCCACAATCCTCTCCCTGGGGTCCCTTGACTACTGGACCGTCCACCCTCTACCCACCCGTACCTCCTGTCTGTCGAGAGTAAAGTCGGTTTTAACACTAATAAGTACAACGATTGTCCTCCCAAGTAAAACTATACAATGGCGATTACTTTTTAAATAGTCAATTCTAGTCAACCCAACGTTCTTTGCCCTTTTAGTTTAGTATAAGGATTTCCCTCACATAACTGGAAGTCAAGACTTCTCGAACCTCCATCCCGACCACAGTTTGGGTCAAACTGACCTTCTCAACTGTTAGGTGGTCCTGGATCAAAGGGGGTGAGACAAATGAGTGAATCTAAAGACGGAATGTCGAAGTACGAGTCTGATCGTCCTTTCGGAGGGTCAGTTTCTCTTCGACAAAACCGAAACCTTGAATGTAAGAGAGGACCAGAGTCGATCACCTCCCCTTTTCCGTTCTCAAAGAAACGTTACTGAGGGACGGTTTAGAAAACATAGAGTAACTGAAACTGACTTGTTATATACGAACTTATTTAGTAACAACGGACTACTGATCGAAATTGAAGTCAGTGTAGAGGGTGTCTTCAGAGACGTTTGTGCATCTGACATTTACCTCATCCCTCTCAGAAAGTCTCCCTTTATATAAACTCTATATAAACTTATATAAACTCTTTTTTTCTCTTCCTTACTTTCCACCAATCTGTGGGTTCTGTTTTTGTTTGTGGGAGAAGTATGTCGCCTGTCCAGGTGAATCGGTGCCGTAGTATAGAAGGACTACACTTTACACAAAAAAAAACAAACAAAGAACGACCAAAAGGGACAAGAGATAGGAACAATGTAGAACCTTACCTTTTTAAATCTCTTACGAGGACTTTCGTTTGAAAACGAGATCCCTTCCCTTTCTTCTCGGAACGTTATACGACGACGACGACGACGACGCAGCGAAGTCAACACAGACTGAGACACGCTGGGGTGTCTGCCGTCGGGTGGGTCCGAGGGGGTAGGGACCCTAAGAGGACCGTTCTTGTGACCTCACCCCAACGGTAAAGGAAGAGGTTACGCACTTTCACTTTTCACTTTCACTTCAGCGAGTCAGCACAGACTGAGAAGCGTTGGGGTACCTGACGTCGGGTGGTCCGAGGAGGCAGGTACCCTCAAAGGTCCGTTCTCATGACCTCACCCCACGGTAACGGAAGAGGCACGTTATACGATGAACGATGGTACTGGAGAAAAAGTTTTTTCATTAAACGAGATAAATTCTATATGTTTATCTATAATTTTATTATATAACTTATACGTACATTCCTTATTTTGTAACAGACGTCTTGATTTATGAGGAAACCTGGAGAGGGGTTAAGAGAAGGAAAGGGTCTTTTAATAAAAGAACTTAAATCACCAAAAAATTTAGGGACATGGAAATAGGTACATGATTGACTTTACAAAGACTTAATGTCACGTTATCCGTCATGACAAAACGTACAAAAGGTGTTTACATTTATATATTAATATGTACTTTATCTGTATAAAACCCGAAGGGACCACCGAGTCACCATTTTTTAGACGGACGTCACGTTTTCTGGTCCCAAGGTAGGGACCCAACCCTTCTAGGGGACCTCCTCCCGTACCGTTGGGAGAGGTCATGAGAACGGACCTCTTAGGGTACCTGTCTCCTCGACCGTCCGATGACGGGTATCCCAACGTGTCGCAGTCTATACTGACTTCGTTGATTCGTCGTCGTCGCGTATATAAAGTACACATATATCAGTTAAAGAGAGATACAAATTATATGCATCGAGACGACGGTTCGATTCAGTGAAGTCAGCACAGGCTGAGACACGCTGGGGTATCTGCCGTCGGGTGGGTCCGAGGGGACAGGGACCCTAAGAGGTCCGTTCTGGTGACCTCACCCAACGGTAAAGGAAGAGGTTACGTACTTTCACTTTTCCCTTTCACTCAGCACACGTTGAGAGTCGCTGTGGTACCTGACGTCGGGTGGTCCGAGGAGGCAGGTACCCTAAAAGGTCCGTTCTCATGACCTCACCCCACGGTAGCGGAAGAGGTCAAGAAAGTGAAGTGATTGCACAACATACGGAGCAGAGAAATTTAACCACAAACTTACATGGTATTAACGTCGCAGGTAAGAGGTCGAAAACCTGTAGATATAACCAAAGTCAGATAGTCTTTGTCACGACATACTCACAAAGGATGGACAAACGACCGTCCGTACAAGTTTATGGAGTCACCATGTTTGGTCCTTCGGTTCGATAGTTGAGTCACTTAAACTCGTTGAAGTCGTAATAACCAATAACAGTTTAACAAAAAGTTTCTTCAACATGGTTATATGTATAAGTGGTTGTTTTATAAAAACACATAGGTGTAGGAACGGTTGTGTATGGCAGTCTACAAAAGTAAAAATGACCAGAGCAACCACACTTGACACATCAAAATCGAACCTAAAGGCACGAATGGTGACAGTGTCTTGTAAAACTGTATAGAAATGACTGATAAGTATAAAGAAGGTACTTAAGAAACGATGTAAAAACGGCTAGTAGACAGGTATAGAGTTAGGGGACGTGGGTGACGAATGAGATAAATAATCACAAAATATCTTAAAACATAGTAAGACATATAATTAAGAAAATAACCCCTCTCCTCGAATATGTATAAAGTTTATAGAAAGTCTAAAACGTAATAGGAACATCATACAGTATTATTTACCTTTTACATTAATATTATAATAGTTTTAATGGTAAAAAAAATTACTAAACACAAAAGACTCGAGATTAATTCTCTGGGAGGGAATGGAGTTTAAATCTTTGTACAAAAGGACGTACGGACGGTCCAAAAGGGGCATGACCTAGAGTACTACGATAAATATGTCTTCTTTCCGGTAGAGTGTCTCTCTACCGTCCTCTTAAACGATTTAATTGACACAGAAGGTTAGAGAAGGTTCATACACTAGGAGTGGTTACTCCTTGTTAAAGAAACCCTTGTGAGAAAGTAGGGGCACCCTACGGACACCTAGATATATCGTCGACTTTGCGGACAAGGTAGGGTCGCCGGGTCCTACGCCTTCGACGTCCCGCAGACCTCCTTCCCCGGACCTCAGGTCCGGGTATACAGGTGTCCGGATACGGTCTTAGAGAATACGGAGAGAAAAAGGGGTGGTGTATGTGGGTCTGTGGGTGTGGTACTGGGTCATCCATCCATCGGACCGCTGGGTATGAATTCGTCTACTGATGGGGTGAAACACTGACATTTAAACTTCGGTTTTGTAACCGCGTACAATTGGGGTTAGTTCAGGTCCTTAAGGAGAGAGAGAATATTTTGAGATAAAAGGAGTGGATGAGTGTTTGTCGACGTAAAATCGTAAGCTGAAAAAAAGACAGAGATGACACTCTGAACGTTATACTCTTTTTGTCACTCCTTTTATCCTCTCTTCCATTACCTTCCATTTCGAAAGTTTTGGTCTTTTGTAAAGGCAGACGGTTGATCTCTTCCGTAAGACTGATGCTTCGAACATACCGTCGGTGTAAATAGGGACTACCTTAAGGACCTTACTTAAATTCTTTAAAAGACACACAAACGACCTCGTAGGGTCTCTCGATTCTCGAAACGTCACATCGGACGAAAAGTAGTGTCCGAAGGGAAGTGTAGGTCCCCGACTCGGGTCACCGTCCTGGGGAAAGTTAGTTTTGGTCTTGTTGACTGGGGTAGGACAATCTAAGTGGGAATAAACTGAGAGTGTTTCTAGGATACTGTACCTTCTCTCCCATGACGATAAGTTTAAAAATTTAGAAATATATAAAAGAAAAAATTTTTTCTTTAAAAGAGATCGTAGTCATCAATCAGATCACCGGTACCGGAAACTCCATAACTTCTTGTTTCATTTCTTTCTTCATTAAAAACCGATAGTCTATAATCCCATCGAACAGTGATTCCCGTTCGGATAAGGGTACCGCTTTGTTTGAGACACGATACGGTTAAAATCTACTCCGACACCCTTAATCTGAGAAATAGTTTGACATTATTTTAGAGGTAAGAGGAGGGGTCGGAGAGGGGGGTGTGGTAGGGATATTGTTGACCGTAGAGTATTATTCATTAATTGAGGGGACGCCAGACTGACATGGTGGTTTGTCAGGCACTTACCGGGTCCCCGGAGACCTCCGAAGGATTGTGAAGTTGTACACGGGACACAGGCGTTTCTGGTCGTGTGAACGTAAGTGTTTCCGGGGGACTCGTCTCTTTCTTGTTCTAATATTACAAACCATACCCCGGTCCCCTCCAGTTTTAAATTAAACTATCATTATCGGGTGGAGGTACGTTACCGTGAGTCATATATAAAAAAAAAAGTAAGTCAAAGACAAAGAGGGAATTAATAATAAGAAATTTCAACGAAAGTAATTTAACTCACTATTCCGTCACTAAATAAAATATCAAGTTTTGATTGAAATACTTATAATATACAATTCATCTATATGGGAGAATCCCATTTATTTAGTACAGTCCTTAAAAAAAAAACCCCCCCCCACCAAGTGCGGGGACAAGAAGGAAAAGAAAAAAAGGGGTACAAGAAACGGAGGGGAATTCAATACTTAAGGTTTCCGGAGAGAACTTTATTCGTAGTCCCCACAACAGTGACTTTCGAGTTTCACTCTGGTACCCCAGAGAATCTGGAACTTCTTTCAGAATGAATAAAATCTCCGACAATAGAAAAAGTTTTTTCTTTCTGGGTTCTTTAGAAAGTGTGTAGGACATGGAAAGTACGACCGATAGGCTCCGTTAAGTAAAAGTAAGACTAACACGTGAGAGGAAACGAGAAGGAATTGATCGAAATGTTTCCACCTACAGGCGGAGGGGCCCCTCGGAAACAGGTCGGGACTTCTCGAGACCGTGGTAATCGGACTGGAGGGGAGAAGAATTTTTTTAGTCGTGAGTATCTCCAGAGGACCCCTCTCGACCCGTTTCCCTCCTTCCGCGCGTGGTCGATGAGAGGATTGTTCTCTCTCAGTTACAGTGATAAGAAGGGAGGTTTCACACGTTACAGAGAGTTCCTCTATTCGGCACTGGTGTTACAGAAGATGGACCCTTCCTTCGTGACAAGTGTGAATAAAGGGAGAGACGGAACTTGTTCTGATCCTAATAGTGGGTCCCGTGTCCAGACCTTAGTCAGTCCTGTTACCCTGGTAGGTCGCACTACACCCCGTCCCCGACTCACTCCCCAACTTCCTGTTACTCTAATCTACGAATCCACTATCTCCGACCCCTTTGGGATCTGTTCGACTAAGAGTGACACGGACGAGTCAGGAAGGCGTTTGTTGTTGGAGGCCCACTAAAGACGTAGTTCTACTTCCTTCTCACGAACTGCTGATTCTCACTTATACACCCTGGGATCTCCTTCAGCCTCCACTGGTCTAGGACATGAACAAGAATACGGACCTCGAAGACTTCCGACGCGACACAAGTTCTCGGTTCCACTGTGTTGGAACGTTTTCTCGAAAAATCCTACTTCACAGGTGAATCTAAATTCCGTTAGGAGTGAGTGAGTAAGACAGGATTCCACCAAACGAACACAATAAGTAGGCCAGGACCGACCCCCCTCCCCCGCCACCCCCCACCTCACCCCTCGGGAAAAGTTTGATAATAAAATTTTGAGGTTTTCGTCTTATATAAGACGTCACTCCGACTAGGTGATGTCCCAGTCTCGTAACTTTTCCACAGGGCTCACCCATGATTTCGCCAAAGGAAGAGAAGTGTACTTTGAAAAAACCGAAAAGCGGGAAAATAACCGGAGTCTAAGGTTCGTCGAATCAAAAGTTGGTAGAAGTGAGACGGAGACTATAAAACGAATTTCTTTCTTGCCGTCGAAACGTCTTACGGGACGTATACTTCGTTAGTCGTAGGATAGATTTTGTTTCTACTTGTAAGGTTGTACTGATAAGGTACTCGATCCTGTACCTTTGTTCTGCAGACGACTGTCAGCTTACCTATTTCTTCAACACACGTATATATGTTATCTTATAATAAGTCGGTATTTTTTCCTTGTGTAAACCCAGTCAAGATTACTCCACTCACTTAAATCTCGGATAATATGTCTCACTTCTTTTAGTCTTCCTCTTTTCGTTTATAGCATATATTTATGCATATATGCCTTAGATCTTTCTACCATGCATGACTACTTGGGTAAACGTGTCGTCGTCACGTCCGTGTCTGTGCCTCTTGTGTGAACACTTGTGCCCCTCTTCCTCTCCCTCCCTACTTAACTTTCTCAGTGCGACTTTGTGTATACAATAGTGCACATTTTATCTGTCGGTCACCCTTATACGACATACTTCGTTCCTCGAGTTTGTCCACGAGACACTATTGGATCGCCCGGCCCTTACCCGACCCTCCACCCTCCCACCAAGTTCCTCGACCCCGCCTCCCACCCACCCTGTGTACATGTGATACCGATTGCGTGCGACTACATACCCTCTTTGGTTGTGTTGTGACGTTTCGTTGATAGGAGGTTAACTTTTATTTATGTAAATTTCAATTTTTATAAGGTCGTCCCTACTTCGATCCAACCACCTGGACTGGAGTACCACGGAGGAAGAGAAAGAAGGTCAGTGTGAAGACGGGGTTGAGGTAAGGGATTACCGAGGTTCCTATACAGTACAGGTATGCGTTGAAAGTTGCAGACCGGGTTGATAACTGTTTTTAAAAGATTTTGAATTGTGAATATATATATACTCTCTCGTGTCTTAAAAGTTTTTCTGAAGTGTTTTGGTTCATCCTTCTTCCTTTTTGTTTAATTTGTATTCTTCTATGTTTCGTTTGTTACGGTAAATTGAAAATGTGTAATAAATTAGGAAAGAAATAGGTTCTCCGTAAATAACTCGTGAGTAATTTACGGTCCTCGCCTTCTGTGTTACTACTTGTCATGTCTTTAAGGGCGGAAGTCAAGTCAAGTCAAGTCAAGTCAGTGAGTCAGCACAGGTCGAAAAACACTGGGGTACCTAACGTCGTACGGTCCGGAGGGACAGGTAGTGGTAGAGGGTCTCAAGTGAGTGTGAGTGCAGGTAACTCAGGTACTACGGTAGGTCTGTAGAGTAGGACCCAACAGGGGAAGAGGAGGACGGGGGTTAGAGAGAGTCGTAGTCTCAGAAAAGGTTACTCAGTTGAGAAACGTACTACACAGGTTTCATGACCTCGAAGTCGAAATCATAGTAAGGAAGGTTTCTTTAGGGTCCCAACTAGAGGAAGTGTTACCTGACCAACCTAGAGGAACGTCAGGTTCACTGGGAGTTCTCAGAATAGGTTGTGGTGTCAAGTTTGTGTAGTTAAGAAGCCACGAGTCGGAAGAAGTGTCAGGTTGAGAGTGTAGGTATATACTGGTGTCCTTTTTGGTATCGGAACCGATCTGCCTGGAATCAGCCGTTTCATTACAGAGACGAAAACTTATATGAGAGACCCAACCAGTATTGAAAAGTAAGTTCCTCATTCGCAGAAAATTAAAGTACCGACGTCAGTGGTAGATGTCACTAAGACCTCGGGGGTTTTTATTTCAGACTGTGACAAAGGTGACAAAGGGGTAGATAAACGGTACTTCACTACCCTGGTCTACGGTACTAGAAGCAAAAGACTTACAACTCGAAATTCGGTTGAAAAAGTGAGAGGAAAAAGTGAAAGTAATTCTCCGAAAAATCGAGGAGAAGTGAAAGACGGTATTCCCACCACAGTAGACGTATAGACTCCACTAACTATAAAGAGGGCCATTAGACCTAAGGTCGAACACAAAGAAGGTCAGGTCGCAAAGAGTACTACATGAGACGTATCTTCAATTTATTCGTCCCACTGTTATATGTCGGAACTGTATGAGGAAAAGGATAAACCTTGGTCACACAACAAGGTACAGGTCAAGATTGACAACGAAGGACTGGACGTATGTCTAAAGAGTTCTCCGTCCAGTCCACCAGACGATAAGGGTAGAGAGAGTCTTAAAAGGTGTCAAATAACACTAGGTGTGTCAGTTTCCGAAACCGTATCAGTTATTTCGTCTTTATCTACAAAAAGACCTTGAGAGAACGAAAAAGGTACTAGGTCGTCTACAACCGTTAAACTAGAGACCAAGGAGACGGAAAAGATTTTGGTAGAACTTGTAGTCTCTCAAGTGTCAAGTGCATAACGACTTCCGACCGAACCTCTTAAAACTCGTAATGAAATGATCATACACTCTACTCACGTTAACACACTATCAAACTCGTAAGAAAACGTAACGGAAAGAAACCCTAACCTTACTTTTGACTGGAAAAGGTCAGGACACCGGTGACGACTCAAAAGGTTTGAACGACCGTATAACTTGCGTCGTGAAAGTGTCGTAGTAGAAAGTCCTAAACTTTGTTGAGTTGCCCTTAAGGTAGTGGAGGTAATCGAAACAAACATCACTACGAAAGATTCCGGGTGAACTGAAGTGTAAGGTTCTACAGACCGAGATCTAATCACTAGTGTAGTAGTACTAATAGACCCAACACTTCTAGAAAAAACATATCAAGAAGGCACATAAGAACGGTGGAGAAGAATTATGGAAGACGAAGACAATCCAGACCTGGTAAAGACAGGAAATAGCTCGGGTAGAAACGTACTTTACAAGGGGACCACAGAGATTAAAAGAACTTCTGTAGAGGTCAGAAAGGGTAAGACAACAAAAGGAGATAAAAAACGTAACTAGTGACTTCTTCCGAAAGAATAGAGAAGAACGATAAGAAACCTTGAGACGTAAGTCTACGAATATAGAAAGGAAAAGAGGAAACGAAAAACGGAGAGAAGAAAAGTGTCGATAAACATTCCGGAGGGGTCTGTCGGTAAAACGAAAAAACGTAAAGAAAAGGTACCCCTACCAGAACTAGGGACAGAGGACATGTTACAGTGCTTGGAGTAAGGTATCAAGTAGTCCGTGAGATAGATAGTCTAGATCTGGGAATTTAGATAAAGAGTGAAGGTGACATATTAGTATTCCCTGAACTAAATCCAGTATGGACTTGCCAGATCGCCAAAAGGGATGAAAGAACTTAAATTCAGACTTAAACCATTATTCTTCAAGTACTATACTCGGTGTCAGTCGAAGGCCAGAATAAAAACAACTGACGTAGAAACCGACGTTTCTTATATTAGTTAGACTAAAGCCACAACTGGTAGACCACTACAGGTACACATCTCAGAAGAGAACACAACAACCTTCTCCACAAACGACACTGGTCACGTAAAAGAACCGTTTTGAGATAATCAGAAACGGGACGAAGTAAGGTGTAAGGTTCCGGTTTAAACGGACAATGAGGTCCACAAAGAACTGAAGGATGAAAACGTAAGGACAGGGGATATTACTTCTCCTGTAGAAAAAACCCACAATCAAGATTTTCTAGAACATCCAGAAGTATTTTGACAAGTTGAAGTCAAAGAAGTCGTAATGACCAACCCAGTGTCTGAACCTATTGACACTATAACTTACCCAACGGAACCTCTGCTTGTCTCTAGTAAGACAGCAAAAACTCTAACGTAGGTTCATGACGTAAAGTCTGAGAAAACAACTGGTACTACCGATGAGGTAAAGAAGACTCCCTAAGGACGGACGTCATCATCTATATTACCAGTAGACTCAATTTAAGTGGGTAAGGTCAGGTAAAATCAAGCGACTAAGGATCTTACAGCTACAAGTGGGAACGGTAGAGAACAAACTGGTGATGGTTAAACGGAACTAAGTACCTGGAATGTAAGGTGCAAGGATACGTTATAACGAGAAATGTCGTAGCCTAGAACGAAGACAGTGGTCAGTGTAGGTGTCGACCCATAACAAAAACGAAACCGAGGTAGGGAAGTAAGAAAGACCTCAATAAAGAGGTGACTAGAGGTCATCGTATAACCCGTGGATTACTGGACCCCTCAAGGAGAAAACCATAAGATCGTAAAACGGAAAAGGATGACAAGTACCCCAAGAGTTCCGTTCTTATGACTTCACCGAACGGCAAGGGAAGAGGTCACCTGGTGTAAGACAGTCCGGAGAAGTGGTACTGGACGGGCGGAACCTAACGGGACGTCCGTACCGAACCAAAGTAACTCAATCTGTTCCGACACCAGGATCACACTAATTTAACTGATCAAAAGACATTCATACCAAAGTCACACAGACGGGAGACTACGGGAGAACGTTGTGAATGGTAGAATGAACCCAAAGAGAATCACCTTGAATTATCAGATGCTCGTCAAACCCAAATATGATGTCTCCAAATACCTCGAGAGTTTATGATCCTTCCGTTTAAGGAGAAAATGAAAGTATGAGAAAGGGTCCTTTTTGGTTCTTTGTTAGGTCCTTCTTTTACGACAGGGTACTGAACGTTAGATTCGGATCTATGAATTCTCGAAGACTGAGGTCGGAAGGAGATACCAGGAGTAACACAGGAGTTGTGAAAAGTGACACTTGACGTCTCGACATATAGAAGACCTCCACCCTCATGTAAGGTACACAGTCGATGTTTAGACCTTCAAATAGTTGAGTTACCTGTGGATCTTAGTCCAGTGATCGTCACTCATTTCCTTTACAAGTCAAAGTATTTTTCCTCCTAACTCCAACCTTTCTTTTTCTTTATTACCTCGGAACTCCCTTTGTTCGTTTCAATCTGGAGTGTTAGTAAGGAAGAACTCGACAGAAAGTTCTGAGACTATCTCTGGTGTTTACAAAACGATAATGTATATGACCTGACGACGACGATGACGACGACGATTCAACGAAGTGAGCACAGGCTGACACACGTTGGGGTATCTGTCGTCGGGTGGTCCGAGGGGGCAGGGAGTCTAAGAGGTCCGTTCTTGTGACCTCACCCAACGGTAAAGGAAGAGGTTACCCACCTTTACTTTTCAATTTCGCTTCAGTGAGTCAGCACAGGTTGAGAATCGCTGGGGTACCTGACTTCGGACGGTCCGAGGAGGCAGGTACCCTAAAAGGTCCGTTTTCTCAAGACCTCACCCCACGGTAACGGAAGAGGTATATCACCTGATTATAATATCGTTCAGGTAAATCCTGACATATTTGACATAGATCACCTACCTTAGGCTGTCTGGTGAGGACGTAAACCACACGAATAGAAGGGACTGGTATGACAGATGTATTTGAAGAAAAGATTTGTAGGTTATATAAGATCCATAAGTTTTGGGACTCCTGGTCTTAAACCCTCTACCACTAACTTGGACGTTAAATTGCGTGACATGTTCAGTTCTTCATTACAAAAGTCATTTGTGAAGTTGTTTTGTTAGGGTTCCTATGGTTGTTCTTCAAGATCTGTTTTCTGACAGTACCCTTTATTGTTGATCTGCCTGACTGATTAACGGACTGGAATGTTGTGTCCGCTACTAAGGACGCTTGTTTCTGGCTCCTTACCTATAAGAAAAACTGGTGTAACATGTTCATACTCGGTAGTCCCGAAGGGACTGTCGAGTCTACTATTTCTTGGGCGGACGTTACGGTGTCTGAACCCAAGTTAGGGACCCGGTCCTTCTAGAGGACCTCCTCTTTTACGGTTGTGTGACATCATAACGACGGACCTCTTAGGGTACCTGTCTCCTCGGACCGCCCGATGTCAGGTACGCGAGTGTTTCTCAGTCTGTGCTGACTCGTTAATTGTGAAAGTGAAAATATGTTCAGGGAAGATTAAGGAGTTTAAGAGACCCGTCCGAAAGAGGAAGACATTTTTGTACTACTTTCATGTCACTTAAACATTAAAATCTATCGCCTTCGTGGTTTACTCCCTCTAATTACTCCCTAGATGTAGAACATTTCCCAAGTCGTAATGAGAGAAGTAGGTAAAGAGTTAATAGAGATTACTCCTTCAATTATGCTAAAGATAAAACAGTGGGTTAAAGTCCGGTCCTCTCGATCAGATAGTTCTACCATGGTCGTCGCACACGGTCTTTTGAGTACTGTCGTTTTCCTTACTTCTAGGGATCCCACCTGACACTCTCTCGTTGTTAACGGACTCTTTAGTAATAAAAGTAAAATAATTTAGACATACAAAAAGGAAAAATATGTCTCTTGTAAACGAAGAACAGTTTTAAAAAATTTTTACCTTTTTTTACTATTTACAGTGATAGTTTCTGTGTTCAGATCACTTTATTAAGTATCCGAAAGGTGAACTCTCCACAAACTTCTTTGACATACATAAATGAAACCTCTTCTTTCTTTCCTCCAGTACTACTAATCGAAACATTATATTTTTCCAGTCGCTATACTTTATCTCTAAGTTAAATCGGATACAGTTGAGTCTCTTGACTGAAGTCCTTTCGTAAAGCAATTCTGTTCGATTGAAAGATTATTAGTCCCAACAAGACATAACCTAGTCTTATTCTAAGGGTCCCTTCGCCAGTCCAAGGACAGTGACCTCCATAGATTTAACTACCTACTGGAGAACCTCATCTTACAATTAAACTCTTGAAGTAGTTAAATAAATAACAGAGACATGGACAAAGAAGTAGAGATTGGACCTTATTATCAGTATGAATAGAACGTTAATTCAACGTTTTTGTTTTTTTCGTGTTACCGTGTACCATGTGTAAGTTGTTTAAAGTCGAGTAGTAAGTATCATAATTATCATTGATCCTTTTCTCTTAAAAAAGACTATGTAAACTTGTGGATTATGGTTTATCTTTTGTAGATTAATGTCTAGTAGTAGGGGGGCGGGGGGGTGGTAAACTATTTTTAAAAACACTGAGACCCTGGGACACCTTTCGTAAGATAAGTGAGTCGGTGATGAGTCACTGTTTCCTATAATCTCAACCCTCTTAAATGGGGTTACAGAACCGACAATTAAGATACGAGGGGGTAAACTCGAGGTCCCGACCGGAACTATGAGGGACGGGATCAACGTCTTGGTTAGGACTGTTCCTACCCGTGGGTAGGGTGAATTTAGTACAAGAATTTAAGGTAATGGGACACCCGAACGACTCCAATGATAACAGGAGTCGAAAGAGTAGGTCGGTGGAAAGAGCTTGACCCGATCCAGACCCAGGGTGTAAACTTCTTCAGCATGAGAAAACGTTTCGACGGGAAAGGTACACCAACTTGGAGTAGGAGATACTACCAGTTTTATTCGACTCTTCCGAGGATTCTGTTCAAGTGGTAAGTCCTAGTACTTCGTTTGGGACGTTCTACAACTCCCCGATCCCTCTCAGTCCCCTCCTCCTTACACCGGTCGTAGATGAGGTACGAATATTAGACACTCCTTGACTCGATCCTACAAATGTTTTCCTTAAAATAAGTACAGAGTATTGTTGTGGTGCTATTTATGATTATCATGGGAGTCAATAGTTACTGTCGATGGTGTACTCCCTCCGAGTATTGTATATCCTCCACCATTGGTTTTGGTAGGGGTTCGTTTTCTTTAAGATCTTTCGTTTCGCCGACAGACTCCTCCGAATCTTTAACGACTCTTTCTTCTCTTCACTTTCCGTTTCCTCTTTCCCTTTCTATATGGGTTGACTTACGTCTCCAGACCTCTTATCGTTCCTCTCTATTCTTCCGGAAGAATACACTTGTCACGTTTCTTTATCTCCTTTTGTTATCTTACCCTTTCTGATCTATAAAGAAGTTCTTTTAACCTCTATGGTTCCTTTGTACAGTACGTGTCTACCCGTGTCGTTTCCTGTCTGTGTCTTTCCTGGATTGTCTTCGTCTTCTCCGATTCTTTTCCATCGTTCTTATGTGTCTTCTTGACATGTTTTTTCTCGAAGTACTGAGTCTATTAGTGTTACCACACTAGTGATTGGACCTCGGTCTGTAGGACCTCAGGTTTCATTTCATCCGGAATCCTTCGTGATGATATTTGTTTCAATCACTTCCACTACTTTAAGGTCAACTCGATAAAGTTTAGGATTTTCTACTACGACAATTTTCCAACGTGAGTTATACGGTCTGTTGTACCATTTGAGTCATCACCGGTGGCCTGACTTTTTCCAGTCAAATGTAAGGTTAGAGTTTCTTTCCGTTACGGTTTCTTACAAGTTTGATGACGTGTTAACGTGAGTAAAGTGTACGATCATTGTATTACGAGTTTTAGTAAGTTCAATCCGAAGTTATCATGCACTTGGTTCTTAAAGGTCTACATGTTCAGTCTAAATCTTTTCCGTCTCCTTGGTCTGTAGTTTGACGGTTGTAGACGACCTAGTTTCTTTTTCGTTCCCTTAAGGGTTTTTATAGATGAAGACGAAATAACTGATGTGATTTCGGAAACTGACGTACCTAGTGTTGTTTGACACCTTTTAAGAATTTCTCTACCCTTATGATCTGGTGGACCCGAAGGGACCACCGAGTCGACCATTTCTTACACGAACGTTACGTCCTCTGGACCTAAGTTTGAGACCCAATCCTTCTAGGGGACCTCTTACCTTACCGATGGGTGAGGTCATAAGACCGGACCTCTTAAGGTACCTGGTATGTCAGGTACCCCAGTGTTTCTCATCCTGTCCTGACTCGCTGAAAGTAAAAGTGAAAGAAAGTCTGGTGTATTGGACGGAGGGTTCTTTGGACATACGTCCTGTTCTTCGTTGTCAAACTTCGTCTGTACCTTGTTGTCTGACTAAGATTTAACCCTTTCCTCTTGTAGTCCCGACCTATAACAGTGGTTCCTAGTTTGGTCAGGTAGGATTTACTTTAGTTGGGACTCATAAGTAACCTTCCTGACTACGACTTCACCTTCGAGGTTATGAAACCGGTGGACTACGTTTCTTGACTAAATGACCTTTTCTGGGACTAGGACCCTTTCTGACTTCCGTTCTCCCATTCCCCCGTTGTTTCCTACTCTACTAACCTACCGTAGTGACTAAGTTACCTGTTCTCAAACTCGTTTGAGGTTCTCTATCACTTCCTGTCCCTTCGAACCGTACGACATCAGGTACCCCAGTGTCTCTCAGTCTGTATTCAATCACTGACTTGATGTCGTTGTACTACCTCTGATTCACATCGAGAAAGACCGAGATTTCGGACTCTAAATCTGGTGGTACACCACTGACAAGAACTAATTGTATTGACGAATCTTAAGCCTATCCGTCGAAAAATCGTGTTCTGACTAAACCTGCCCCTCCGATTATCTCCTAACTCCCTTCATAGTGAATAATTAGGTTTTATTTCTTTTACCGTAACTTAGGGTATCCCCTTTAAGTTTATAAATCGCAGTACTTTTGTAAAACGGAATTATGTTCTCCGAACAAAGGTTAGACAACAGAACTTTAACTACCCTAAACCTTCTCCAAGAGTTAAGGAACCTAGGGTCGGGGTCGTACCTATCCCGAGTCCAAGATGAGCATGAAGATCTGTGACACTGACCTGAAGTGTGTGGTGTGAGGTCACCTCGGGTCACGGGGGTCAGTAGGGTCGAAGGGATGTATCATGACTCAAGGATCTTACGAAACACTAATTCGGAGAGCTTCAGTAAGGTCGGTTATGTTCACTAAAAGGACCCTTTAATACACGTACATTCAACTCAGGGTTCGTCTTGTTCACTTTCTCCTTTCGACCGAAGTATTACGTAATAGATAGTGCACACGGAAAGATGTTGTGTGTGTCCTAAAGATCTTATAAAAGTTCCAAATAATTGTTTACTTGATAAGTCTTTACGTAGTCGACTCAAATTTCCTTGATGTGCACCGTCTTATTACAGAACCCGAATCGTAGTCCCTGAGACAATGTGTGGAGATTCGGGTTTTCTTACTCCCTTCTTTCGTCAATGATCTGACTTTCACCTCTCTTAGTACATCTCTCCCGAAGGAACTCTCCTCGTCTCTGAAAGGTAACCTTTTATGTTCGTCGGAATCATTTTGAATATCCCTCTTTCGATGTTCTTAATTATAGGTCGAGAATGATAAGAAGATGGACGAATGAAGGTCGATATCGAGGGTTTGAGTATCTTGTCGTTCTCTTAACATGTACTAGTGAAAGGTTCCGTCTTTTAGTCTACCTCTTCTCTCTTTTCATCTAGACATTCCATTGTCTTTCGTTATTTTTTTTTATATATTTTCGTCGATACTTATATTAACATTTATCGTTGATGGATCAAATACTTCTGAATGTTCTTCGTAACATTCTCCAAACTTATTTCACAATACTTAATCTCGTCTTCGAAATAAGTTTGGGAAGAATCTTAAATAAGAAGCCTCTCGTGACCACAAAGAAGTCACTTCGTCCCAATTGTCCTGATCAAAGGTTGTACCAGTTAGTTGCTGACTCCCTATGTGCTGTTACGGTCACTGTGTGACGATACTTGACTCAACACAGGGGAGGGTTTAAATTTACATCTTCGGGATTCGGAGTGACACTGATATAAATCTCTGTCCCAAAAATCATCCAGTAATACTAATTCACTCAAGTAATCCCACCCTGGGATTAAACTAGACTGACCACAGGATTATTCTTCTCCTTCCTTGTGGTTTCTATTGAATAACGGGTATTCTCGTGTCTCCTTTCCGGTATCCTCCTGTGTCGTTCTTACACTGGTAGTTCAGTCGTTCTTTATAGAGTGATCTTTGGTTTAGATACTGTGGTATTGGAACCTGAAGGTCGGAGGTCTTGAGACTTTTTTTCGTTTCACAGACAACATATTCGGTGGGTTGGCAACCATGAACCATAGTCGTCGGGTTCTTCTGATTGTGTGTACTGAAGACTCTAAAAAGTCGTCTGAATGACAACCGAGAACGGACAAGGTGGGTCGGGTCGAGACATTCTGAGAGATTTACTTAATATTTCTCCTAATGAAGTTGGGCTTGTTTAAGAGGAAACCTGATCATTCATTAAAGTGGGGACTACGAGTGTCTAGACACAAAGAGGTGTAAACAGGTGTTTGGTTTCTTGAGTCTTCCATTATGAAGGGTTAGGAACTCGTCATGTGACATTGGTCTATCTGTTGGATGACCAGTAATTTTTTTTTACCTAAAACAACCAGTGTTAGGTTCCGCAATATTACATACCGGAGACTCATGGAAGAACTAGTAGTGTTATGTCAGAAAACCGAAGATGAGAAACTTTAATAGTAAACTGAGGGTATTTGTATGGATTATCTAATATTATCATAATTTTAGTGTCAAAACCTGAAATATTACATCAGAATACTAGGTAAGAGGTATAGGATAGTCAAGTCAAGTCAGTGAGTCAGAACAACTGAGAAACGCTGGGGTACTTGACTTCGTGTGGTCGGGAGGGACAACTAGTGGTTGAGGGTCTCAAATGAGTTTGGGTACAGGTAACTCAGTTACTACGGTAGGTAGGTAGAGTAGGAGACAGTAGGGGAAGAGGAGGACGGAAGTTAGAAAGGGTCGTAGTCCCAGAAAAGTTTAGTCAGTCAAGAAGTGTAGTCCATCGGTTTCATAACCTCAAAGTCGAAGTCGTAGTCATGAAGGTTACCTGTGGGTCCTGACTAGAGGAAATTCTACCTGACCAACCTAGAGGAACGTCAGGTTCCCTGAGAGTTCTCAGAAGAGGTTGTGGTGTCAAGTTTTCGTAGTTAAGAAGCCACGAGTCGAAAGAAATATCAGGTTGAGAGCGTTGGTATACACTGATGTCCTTTTTGGAATCGGAACTGATATACCTGGAAACAACCGTTTCATTATAGAGACGAAAACTTATACGACAGATCCAACCAGTATTGAAAGAAAGGTTCCTCATTCTTAGTAAATTAAAGTACCGACGTTAGTGGTAAACGTCACTAAAACCTTGGGGGGTTTTATTTCAGACTGTGACAAAGGTGACAAAGGGGTAGATAAACGGTACTTCACTACCCTGGCCTACGGTACTAGAAATAAAAGACTTACAACTCGAAATTCGATTGAAAAAGTGAGAGGAGAAAGTGAAAGTCGTTCTTCGAGACATCAAGAAGAGGTGAAAGACGGTATTCACACCACAGAGACGTATAGATTCCAATAACTATAAAGAGGGTCGTTAGAACTAAGGTCAAACACGAAGAAGGTCGGGTCGTAAAGAGTACTACATAAGACACATCTTCAATTTATTCGTCACGACCCCCGGTCGCACTCCTTGAGGTGGGTACCGTTTCCAGTACTCCTTCCTCCGAACCGTATACGTTTCCGCACTAGTTCGGAGTCCTTTGGGGGACAAGGGCTCGTAGATGGGGGTTTTGGTCTTAGACAGATGAAATGACAAAGTACGAGAGCGGATGTGGAGACTGAAATACCCCCCGACAAGGGGTGGCCAAGAGAGTCTCTTCCTCATTTTCACATCGAGGTTCAGTTATTTTTAAGGACCCGCACTGTTCTCACAAAGTTGAATGTCTGAGGAGACTTCCAATAGATCGGACGGACATATCCAAGCAGGTCGGTGTACACTAACAAATGTCGGAGGGTTGCATCCGCCGTGCGCTACAAAATCTGAATGATTTCCGTTTAAGAAAACCCTTCAATCTTTAATAATCATATCACCCAACCAATCCTTAATATAACTACTTCCCAAAAAAATAAACAACACGGTTATTAACGACGATTAAGGGACGGGACCCACACTGTTCCCACAGAGTCCAGTTTGGAGAGACGGACGTCTGATCAAACACACTGTCCTAATAGGTATGAGGACGGTTCGTGTACTAACAAATGATGGAGAGTTGGTATTTATCGTGTCTCTCAGACCTCATAAAACTTTCAGAATTAATCGTATCCCGAAAAGAGTAACAACTCAGTTACTAACGGTGGTCCGGAGGTATAGGAATCCGTGGACCCTTATATAATTAGTTACATAAACCTTATATCTTTTCCTTTATATCATCAAAAATTCCAATCGTCATGATCTGAAAAACTCAATTACTTAAAAGAGAAAACATTATCTAGTGACACGAAACAATATTTAGTGACACAGGAACAATTCATTTTTACATTGAAATAGTGACAGAATTCTGATTTATCTAGAATTCCCCTTGTAACCACTTTCCTAAAAGTAAACAACCCGACGACAAACGACGATTTAGAGGTATAAGGGACGAGAATATTACTTATATTGATTGTATATCCTGTTTATTCATAATTGGAAATTCTAATTAGTACAATTGGAACCCAATTTATTTAAGAAAAGAACTAACATTGAGCGATGTGGGAGTGGGATATCCTTACGTTGAATTAAAACCTCCTACCACGGAACCAAATTCTTTTTTGTGGAACCTTCTTTTGTTCACAAAACCAATAGTCTTTCTTTCCCAGCATTTTACAGTCGTCCGGAGTACCGGTCTTCTACTACATTTTGGAAGTACATTTCGTGGACTAAAACTATTTCCAGTCCTGACGACTGGGGACGTACTGAGACATAAGTAAGGATACACATTGTTTTCCATATATTCGTTTGGGGTTTTATTTCTTTAGTCTAGTCAAAGGTCTTGTTGACTAAGGGGGTACAGCAAGAAAGAACGAGGGGCAAAAAGACCGACTTAAGGGTAGACCTCGTACCCACGAGCGTACAGATAAATGAACGGGGCCAAAAGTTCGGGTACGCTCTTCCTCGGGTTCCTCCCCGTGGAAAGTTATAAGTTCACCGTGGTCACCGGATTGCATCTACCACGTTTAAGGAACAGAACCTTAAAATAACCATAGGGTACATTTGGTTCAATAAGTCGGAGAAAAAGAGAGGATGATAAAAGACCGACTTAAGGGTAGACCACGTACCCATAGGTGGTTCGGACGATTAAAACGGATCCGAAGATTCTAACCTGGTCCCCCCGGAGCCACGGAGGAGAGGAAGTTCTCTTACCCTTCTGCGGACGTCGGATACATCCACCACTAACCATAAGGTACATTTGGTTCAATAAGTCGGAGAAAAAGAGACGATTAAAAGATTAGGGAGAGATAGACATTAATTTATTTAATAAAGGTTCCTGCGACTGAGGTAGGGGTGGAAGTTTAGTGGGACCTAGGTGACCCCGACCTGGGGCCGTTTCGTCCCACTGTTATATACCGAAACTGTATGAGGAAAAGGATAAGTCTTGATCAGACAACAAGGTACAGGTCAAGATTGACAACGAAGGACTGGACGTATGTCTAAAGAGTTCTCCGTACAGTCCACCAGATCGTAAGGGTAGAGAAAGTCTTAAAAGGTGTTAAATAACACTAGGTGTGTCAGTTTCCGAAACCGTATCAGTTATTTTGTTTTTATCTACAAAAGACTTCGAGAGAACGAAAAAACTACTAGGTTGTCTACAACCGTTAAACTAGAGACTAAGGAGGCGCAAAAGATTTAGGTCGAACTTGTAGACCTTCAAGTACCAAGTACATAACGACTTCGGACCGAATCTCTTAAAACTTGTAATGATCATATACTCTACTCACGTTAACACGTCATCAAATTCGTAAGAAACCGTAATGGAAAGAATGTCTAACTTTAGTTTTGATTGGAAAGGGTCAGGACACCGGTGACCACTCAAAAGGTTTAAACGACCGTATAACTCACGTCGTGAAAGTGTCGTAGTAGAAAGTCCTAAACTTTATCGAGTTGACCTTAAAGTAGTGGAGATGATCGAAACAAACATCACTACGAAGGATTCCGGGTGGACTGAAGTGTAAGATCCTACAGACCGAGATCCACTCACTAGTGTGGTATCACTGATAGACCCAACACTTCTAGAAAAAACATATCAAGAAGACACATAAGAGCGGTGGAGAAGAATTATAGAAGACGAAGACAATCCATGTATGGTAAAGACAGGAAATAGCTCGGGTAGAAACGTACTTTACAAGGGAACCATAGAGATTAAAAGAACTTCTGTAGAGATCAGAAAGGGTAAGATAACAGAAGGAGATAAAGAAATGTAACTAGTGACTCCTTCCGAAAGAATAGAGAGGAACGATGAGAGACCTTGAGACGTAAGTTTACCCATATAGAAAGGAAAAGAGGAAACGAAAAGTGAAGAGAAAAGTGTCGATAAACATTCCGGAGGAGTCTGTCGGTAAAACGAAAAAACGTAAAGAAAAAGGACCCCTACCAGAACTAGGGACAGAGGATATGTTACAGTGTTTGGAGATAGGTATCAAGTAGTCTGTGAGATAGTCTAGATCAGAGACTTTAGATAAAGAGTGAAGGTGACATATTAGTATTCCCTAAACTAGATCCAGTATGTACTTACCAGATCACCAAAAGGGTGAAAGAAGTTAAAGTCAGACTTAAACCGTTATTCCTCAAGTACTAGACTCGGTGTCAGTCGAGGGGCAGAACAAAAACGACTGACATATCTCGGAGAGATAAAAACCGACGTTTCCTTATATTAGTTAGGTTTGAGCCACAACCGGTAGACCACGACAGGTGTACATTACAGAAAAGAACACAACAACCTTCTCCCTCAAACGATACTGGTCACGCAAGAGAACCGTTTTGAGTTAATCGGAAACGAGACGAAGTAAGATATGAGGTTCCGGTTTAAACGGACAATGAGGTGCACGAAGAACTGAAGGATGAAAACGTAAGGTCAGGGGATATTACTTTTCCTGTAGAAAAAACCCACAATCAAGATTTCCAGAACATCCAGAAGTGTCTCGACAAGTTGAAGTCGAAGAAGTCGTAATAACCAGCCCCGTATCTGAACCTAATGACACTATAACTTACCAAACGGAACCTTTACTTGTGGGAAAGTCCTGTAATATTTAATCTTTTACTGGAAGACTGACGGTGAAACCTGCACTACTTTACCAAAACAATAGTAGGGGGAACCTGCAATACGTTGGAGATCCGGTCACAGAACCCTATAATACAATACCGAAAGACCAGTAGTTAAGCCTGTAAAGTTAAACCGGATGACCGGTGACAGAGAGTCTATATCAAGGTTGTTTGTGTACTTACGGACCCCAAATCGAAACAGGTGAAGACCGAACGAGAGGAGAGAGATCCGAGGGGAAGAACGAGAGGGTCGTCTAGAACACCGTCTCACGTACTAAATACTGTGTGACTTTTCAGATTCTATACTCGTACGACCGTTCAAACTAATAAAAAAGACGTTAAGGTTGTTTCACCTTATTACCTCAATAGATAGTCGTCCTATGTCAATCCTGTGCGTAAAGGAATTTTTTAGTTTTACAGTCACGTTCTATTTCATATATCCGAAACAAGTTAAGTAGTCTTAAGAGAGAATGAGAAAATTAAATCACCTTTCTTTACAGTCACCACTGGTGACAGAGGACCTAGTTATAATGTGAGGTCACGAGATACTTCTTTACATGTTTCATACTGTTGGGTGTTTCAAAGGAATAAGAACGGACACCCAGAAACCACCACTACCAGACGTTACCGATTATTCCTTATCAAGTGCTACAACGGGATTCCTCTCATGGGTGAATCGTCCCAGAACGGTCGAAACCCTGATGGTCCCTTACCCCTTTTTCGTCTGTCTCAACTAATGGTGACAAGGTACGGAGTTCAATATTAAAGTCCGAACTGACTCCTCAGAATTACATGTTGAAGAGATTGAAACTCCGAATTTATTTATAGAAATCCAAACATAAAAAATTAGAAGTAAAAGTTTCGTAATTACGTCAAGAGGAACAACTCTACGTTATTTACAGTGGTTTTCTCTCGTTCCGACGTACGGACAACGGATTCAAGTCTATCCGGACGTGGACAGAGGAGTACACCAATCGTGGCCGAGTGTAGTGCCATAGGTGAAGTGGGATGACATTCCTGTACCATTTTAGTGTCAACTTCTGGACGGGACTCAGACCCTGTTTCCCCTACTCTTATTATTGATGTCAAGAAAATTAAGATTTCATCTATTCTTTGACACAGGAAGGGTTGAGGGTGAGGGTTTAGGGTGTTCTGTGTGTGTGTGTGTGTGTGTGTGTGTGTGTGTGTGTGTGTGTGGCGGATCCCTCATCAATCAGGAGTTTTTGGTCAAAACAGGAACTGGTCACTAAATCCCGAAATGGGTCCCGTAAAAGAAAGTATCATAGAAGTCAGAATTTCCTTCTACAAGTAAAATAGGTCCCTATTTTACTTTCTGACTTAGTTTAAGTCACCATATTAAGAATCCAAAAGTGAGATTTTCAGACGTACGTTTCGGACGGAACGCCGACTTACCGTTTCCATATAAGAAGTGGCCGGTAGAGTCTTCTTGTCGTTTTTTTCGGAACGATTACCCTCGTTTTGTTACGACCTTCACTCTCGTCCCCTTGAACACCTATCAGGGAACGTTTTCTCCTCATTGTTTCTAGAGAGACCCACCATCATACTGTAGGCGTGTCTGTCACACCTTCGGGGTGGATTTCGTTCTCTCCTCCGGAAAAGAAGAATCTGAAATTAAGGTAATTTTTGTACTACAGTTGAGTACATTAAAATAATCACTATGTCATAGATAGCTTCCCCGAAGGGACCACCGAGTCAGCATTTCTTAGACGAACGTCTTCTACGTTCGAGTTAGGGACCCAGTCCTTCTAGGGGACCTCCTCCTTTACCGTTACATGAGATCATAAGAACGGACCCTTTAGTGTACGTGTCTCCTCGGACCGATCAAAAAGTACCCCCAGCGTTTTTCTCAACCTGTGTTGAATCTCTACCTTCTACCTATTCTTCCACTGCAGTATGACGAAAACACCGTCTATGTGTGTCTACGTACCCAAGGTAGTCGACCGTCTCCGCACGGTCCCCGGACCTCGTATAAACTCACTTAACGAGTGAGGCCACGATGTACGTCCACTCCACGAAAGACGTCTACCACCAAAGACTAAGAAGGGAGTGTATGACTAAAGGATCTTCGGTAATCTTCGAGACGGATAGTGAGGGAGTCAGTTAGTCAACCAGAGCTCAAAAGATGTACTTTGTCAAAGGACGAAACTTAGAATGTCGCGAAAGACGAAAGGACTAGGTCAGGGTTGACCGTTTTCCTATCATGACCCTACTCCCACTCATTCCACCAAATCCTTCTTCGTCGACGACCCCCTCTTATTCTGTACACTTGTAAAACAGTCGAGAAGACCCCTGTATCTCTACTTACCTCATAACGACAGCTATGGGATGTAAAGGTTGTTATACTGACCCGATAAATAGATAACTTTAATAGTGAGTCCATTTGTTTTCCTCATGCAGTTCCGACTTATGACAGTAGGACGAATAAATTGAATATACGTCTCATGTAGTACTCTTTGTGACCCAACCTTCTTCGTGTACGACCTTGGTTCTAACGACCCTCTTTATAGTTATTGGAGTCTATACGTCTATTATGGTGGGAATACCGTCTTTCACTTCTCCTTGATTTTTCGGAGAACTACTTTCACTTTCACCTCTCACTTTTTCAACCGAAGTTCGAGTTGTAATTCTTTTGCTTCTAGTACCGTAGACCAGGGTAGTCAAGTACCGTTTATCTACCCCTTTGTCACCTTTGTCACAGTCTGAAAAATAAAACCCGAGGTTTTAGTGACGTCTACCATAACGTCGGTACTTTAATTTTCTGCGAATGAGGAACCTTCCTTTCAATACTGGATGGATCTATCGTATAACTTTTCGTCTCTGTAATGAAACGGTTGTTTCCAGGTAGATCAGTTCCGATACCAAAAAAGTCACCAGTACATACCTACACTCTCAACCTGACACTTCTTTCGACTCGTGGCTTCTTAACTACGCAAACTTGACACCATAACATCTTCTGAGAACTCCCAGGGAACCTGACGTTCCTCTAGGTTGGTCAGGTAAGACTTCCTCTAGTCGGAACCCACAAGAAACCTTCCTGACTACGATTTCGACTTTGAGGTCATGAAACCGGTGGAGTACGCTTCTCAACTGAGTAACCTTTTCTGAGACTACGACCCTCCCTAACCCCTGTCCTCCATTTCCCCTGTTTTCTCCTACTCTACCGACTTACCGTAGTGGCTGAGTTACCTACACTCAAACTCACTTGAGGCCCTCAACCACTACCTGTCCCTCCGGACCGCACGACGCTAAGTACCCCAGCGTTTCACAGTCTGTACTGATTCACTGACTTCACTTGACTTGACTTGACTTTGTATTAACCCAGTTGACCAAATGTTGAGAAGAGGGAGGGGTGTTGGGTTAGGGAACGGAACAAGAAATAGAATAATTGTTTCGTTTCTTTGGTCTTTTACCAAGATTGTTTCCCAGACAACAAGAAACAATAAAATCGAATTCAGAGACGGGAAGGAAGGTGTAATGGAAAGGTTCTTTAATATTAATGAATATAAGATAGAGATGAACTCACAAATGTTACTTTTAAGATCAACGAAGAAAGACCTCAAAAAGTTGAGACTCAGATAACATTTAACATTATCCGTATAAACATAGTAAGATTGTACTTCTGTATATTGTTCGTAAGTTAGTTGCTAAACGACTTAGTTCTAAATTTCCGTCTTCAACAAAAGTTAGAGGAAGAACTGTTTTAGAGTACGAAATAACCAGAAATATCGTCTAGTTTACTTCCAACGGTGTTTCGTGATAATAAGACTCAAAACACAGAGTCGAGGACTAACTTTGGTTATCGAGACTCGATGGCAAATTACATTGAATTACACTTCACAATAATCTGTATTGTGGAAGATAAGTAAGTGTGACTTCGAGTAGTAAGACAAAGGACTACCTTTCCCTCGGTTTCGTCGGGACTTTTGAAGTGTCGAGGTAGTTCAGGAGAAAGGGGGTCCCGTACATACCTTAACAGGTTGACCGAGTAGAGTACCTCCAAGAATATATGGTACTCTTTGTGAGTTGTGTCTTCCTTTTGTCTAGATCAATTTTACTCTATCCCCCATTCAGGTACATTGGTCTGTGTGTCTTTGATCTTTCGTAATGGGATATGCTTTTCATCTACTTCACACTCCGTGGTGACAGTTCGGGAGGGACAAAATCTTGGGACTATAAAGTAGTTGATTTGAACTCAACCCTGGTACACTGTGCACCTAGTCCATTTCTGTGACCACAACTAGGTATTTTATAATCATCTTGAAGAAAGAACAAGAAAAACTATTTGATAATTGTATCTTCGGGAACAAAAAAACTTTAGGTATAACGTAACTTACTAGAACTCGTGAGAATCTCACACTTGTTGGGCATAATCGTTGGTGACCAGTTCTTGCGACGAAGGGAGGTCCACCAAACACCCGGTTTCTCTGTTATGACCAAACATAAGGTGGTCGAGGACTGAACCAGGTGACGGGTGAAGACCGAAAATTTGTTACCGACACGAAGGAGATAAAGAGGTACTATAGGTAATAATTTACAAAACCCCCGACTTTTTTGTATAAACAACGAGTTAATCCTTGGTCCTAAGACAGATCTTTAACATAGGAAAGAAGATGCACCATTAAAACCTTTTGGTTCTGGCTCTCCTGAAAAAACTGAAAAAGATGAGTGTCAAATAATGGGACGTCGACTCGTCCCACACTCTTTCTCCTCCATTTTTATATGGAAACCTCAGTCGATTGGACATTAATCCTTTGTCTCTAGGCCTGTGTCCTGTCGACCGGTCCGAACAAGAGTCTCGTCTCGGGTTCAACCCCTTATGTACTCGGACTTAGGATCAAGGGTCCCGAGATTCTTGGAGTCTCATTGACGACGTCCCATGGACTTGGAGGAGTGTCCAGGGAGAATATTCGGTTGGTACTCCTGTCGTGAGTACTGTCTACTTATTGGGAGGAGAAGTCTTTAGAAAGAGGATCTCAATAGTCGACAAGGTAAAAACGACGTCGTCATGTGTCTATAGAGTCTGGGTCTCTTCCGATTCCCCTTCAGTTTTAACTTCAGAATCCACGAGTCTTCATTGAACTTTACGTACTCAAAGTGATTAGGTACTTTTCGCTAAATTTTGAAATATAACTTCAGTTACCCGTCAATTTCTTCCAAACACGTATATCCGTACTGTATTAGTCTGGATACAAAATCTTTGTTAAGACCGTCGTCGAACGAACCCTCTTACGGTTCGCCAATCTCAAGTAAGAGAACTTTGTTGGCATAAAGGACTCAAAGAACATAAAATTAGTTCACGAGGAAACTTTCACGTTCGAGCAACCAGTCGTTAAAGTCAAGAGACATCTCGTAGACCAAGGTAGACCAACGAGTGACGGTCCGGACCTCCTTAGATGGAGTGTCTCTGGGTCTCTTTTGTTCACAAGTTCTGAGGTACTGACCGGAAGGGGTCACCAGGTTACTAATCCTTATACGAACGGTTACTTCCCCCGTGCTCAAGTTAGGGGTTAGTCCGTTCTGAAGTGTACGGCACCCCGTTGATTCGGACACGTGGTGTTGACGTCTTCGGTGGTGTTACTCGTCGGACGTGTGCCGTCGACCTCTCATCGGGAACGCGTCACTGGTTCTGTGTCGTCTGTTTTTATTTTACGTTTAAATTTTTAATTTTTGTTTTCTGAAACTCTACTATATGACTCAAGAGTCCGGGGACCTCTGCAGTAATGGTGTATGGAAGAAAGTAAAAGTTTCCTTTCCCGACCAAAAACAAAAGAAGGGTGTACCCGTAGTCGGAAGAGTCATTACCTGAATCCTTCTCCAAGAGGGTCGTTTATTTCCGAAGGTACACACTTTTCCTCCCCTTTACACCAGTCCTTTGTTTAAAGTCAAGGTACCCAAACGACAGTTGTTAGTGTTCCCACTCTTACTGGACCTTTTTAACCTTTCTCGGACAGTGACAATAAAGTTACGTATCCAAAACCCTCTATTTTAAGTTGTCGAACGAACACTTTATGATATCGATCTAACTATAAAGGAAAACGGTAGTTTTGTTAGTTCCTTTCTCTTTAGACTTTCCTTCTTTCCTCCCTCTCTTCTCCCTTTTTCTCTTTGTATAAAAGACTAAGATATAGTTCACGGTCTGGGACACTATCCGTTAAAGAGTATCCACTAAGTGAATAAGACATGTTATCGGGTCACTTCAGTTATAAGTTTAGAATGGTCAAAATCTCTTTACACTAATATAATTAGTTTTCACTTCTTCGTCTCAGTCAAGACAACCTTAATACGGAGATATGTCCAGAGTGACATTGTATTAGGTCTTTCCATTTTAAGGTAAAGGAAAAACCAGAAGTATCTTTTCGAGAGAAAAACGGAATCTTCGAGAAAGGTGACAGCTGGTGTTTTATATAGAGTTAAGTATATTACAATAGTAAGTCTTTTGACGTCGAGAGAGTTTGTTTTGTTCTTACCGTGGGGTGAGGTCATGAGAACGGACCTTTTAGGGTACCCGTGTCCTCGGACCATCCGACGTCACGAATCCCAACGACTCGCCGAAGTGAAAAGGAAAAGTGAAAGTGCGTAACCTCTTCCTTTACCGTTGGGTGAGGTCACAATGTGACGTCCACCAGTTATGTAAGAGTAAACAGAAGTGAAGGTTTCTCTAGGAGTTATCATAATACCTTAGGTTGGAACCGACCAGATTATCTATAACTACGTTAATAGGACCACTGTCGTTTTTCGAAACCTACCTTAGAATCCTTGAGGTCCTCAGACGTTCTACGAGACCTCTCCTCACAGAAGTGAGGTCTCTGTACTTTAATCGGGGTCTACTAGGTTCACAATTTCTCTTTACTTTTAAGTTCCAGTAATTGGAATGCTAAAGACCGTCCGACATGGTACTTATGAAGGTATCTACCTTCGTTAGGGAACAGTCTTTCTACTCTTGGGACTTTCTTGACGAAGGACCATCCAAACCTACCTACCTGTGACCTGAAGTCCGGTCTTGACATCTGTAAGAGAGTGAGTCTACAGGACCGTGTCCCGGGTATACACAGGACAGGTGGGAGACGGTTCCTGTAATCTCCTTCCCTCTCCCCGGTCATGATTGACGGGGCGTCGAATATAATTACGGTTCACAGGATATACAAAAGGAGTAGGTTATTGGGTGTCGATACCCTTATCTTCGGGGGTTCGGTGCACGTGGAAGGGAGACCGGTGACAGGACCGAAGTCGTGTTTCAATAAAAGGAAAAGACACTCACAAGTCTTCTAGACAGGCACTGAGGACAAACCGTCCTCTTCGGTGCGAGACCAACCTATAGAGACACACTCCGGTACGACGAGACAGGGTCGGATATGGACTCCTGATCTGTTTGGTGGGGACACAGGAAGTATCGGGAGGACAGGTGGATATTAACACTCTTCTCGTAGGGCCTCGAGGTTTGCCACCGGATGAAAATCTCCGGTGGTAAACGTTGATGGGGTCCTCGATGGTAAGTGTAATTGTGGTAAACCATAATTACCACAGGGACCTTAAGACTGGGAGTCTCCCTACGGACACCGACAACGTATAAACCCTAGGTCCCATATGTGACTATGGACTATAAACCTATGGTGACTCGTTATCTATAGGTACACAGGAGATTTTATATAGGGGGGTTGACACTCGTACTTAGTCCTCAGACCTGAGTCGTTTCAGAGGGATTTTTCCGGAGTGAAGGGACATAGGTACATGAAATCTCAAGACGAAAGTTGGTTTAGGGAGAGGAACAAAATTATATTATCGTGTAGTGTAGTGTAGTATGGTATAGTGTGATATAAGATACTATTGTGTAGAGTAGTGTTGTGAAGGGTAGGATAGTGTAGGATATCTATTCCTTCTTTCAGGCCTACCTCGAGACTCTCTCCATGTGACTTCCTTGTGTCAGAGTAGTCGTGGTACCTTTAATACGTTTTACAAACCGTACATACTTATAGACGTGAAAAAAGGCACTTATTTTCAAAGGTATCAAATGATAAAAAAAAAATAGTTAAGGAATTTCGCAAAATTTTGTGTTTTGTCAGTCGTTGGTCCTCTTGTCTCCATCAAGAGGAGGTATTCGAGTAGACCTGTAGAATCGCGTGGTAATAAACCTTCGCATACACCGAGGGTCGACAGAGACAGGAGTCTTCAATCCTTCGGGACTGTAAAAAAACCAGAAAGAAAACGAGAGGAACTTAAGAAAAAGGAATGAAGGGTACGGGAGGGAGGTCCGAAAGGTAAATAGATGCACGTTTGTGTGGACGACCGGACTTAATAGTGAGTTTTCTTTGTAAAGGAAAGAGTAAGGTTCTCATAATTGCCGGTATCTCAGACATACGAATAGAGCAGACCCAGGGTTCTTGTATTCTACGGAGGTTGTTCCTTCCAAAAGAAGAATTTATTTCGTTAGAGTGTGAACAGTATAGGGAGGGACTGTCCTACTAAACAGAAGGGACCGAACGCACGGGGAGCAAGAGACGTTCTATAAACGAAGGTCCCTCTTCTACGAGTGACACCCCCGTCGGCGAACTCAAGTACGAAGTGTGACCAGGGAAACAGTGGGACTCATTAAATGTCGTAAAGAAACCCATGTTATTCACAGATCTACCCTCCCGTTTCGGAAATGGTTCAGACGATTATTCACACGTGTCTCATGATAGGACGTTATTTGAGAGGTTAGGTCCCGTGTCTTAACAGTATATGTGTCTACCGAAACGAAAACGTTTAAAAGGACATGAGACTAAAAAACACATGTCATAGACAAAACCTCTACCTCATCAACACTCAATGACCATATGTAAATGAGAGAGTATGTCGTTTTGGGCACCCAGTGTTCCGTGTCGGTTAGTGGAGAGGTTCTACTAAGTAATACATTGTTTAATCATCGAGTAGTGACACTATAACGACATATATAAAGTCCAAACGTAACAACCAGAAACACTTTTGGGATAGTCCAACTGTCCCTCTCCCATCACTCATATTATAATATATCCGGTTTTCTAGAAGTTTCTCTAATTTCAGTAGGGTATGTGATTATCGATTCTTCCTTCTGGGACCTCCAAAATTTTAATTTAAGGTCACGTAAGGTTCTATACTCTGACACGGACTTTAACCTTTCATGTGTTTAAGTTGCAATTATACGGATGTTAGCGGGAAACTGCCTTTCAGAGTATAATCTCAGGTCCAAAGTTCTCGTTCTACGAGAATAAAAGTTCCCCAGGACCCACCATACTAAAGTCTTATCAATACATTAGGATTGTCTACAGTCTGAGGATCTTCGGGAAGGGAAAAGACTTCAGTGCTTATTAGTTTCAGTAATGTTTTCACTAAGGTTTAAGAGGAAGCGGAGAGAGTTTTCTTGTGTTTTTCCTTTCGTTCATTATAATTATGAAGTATCGTCACGGAGACTACTTGGGTCTCAGGAGATAGGGTCTTTAGGGTCTCGATGAGGTCCCGTCGTTGGTATAGTACGAGGGTTCTCGGGAGGGACTTGAGTGGGGTACCGACAAATGGGGAAAAGTGAAAGGAGGAATTAGTGGGTGAAAGGTTGAAGAAGTACACATAACTGTGTCTAAAAGACCGTTTCATGAAGACTAAAGAAAAGATTTATAGTTAGGTTTTCATTGTGTCTTCACTTTCCTCATTCTTTTTACCTCTTCTCTTACCACGGAAGAGACCATGGGCACGTGCATAGGATGTCTATGTCAATGTAGTGTCTTGGTAATTTTATTACTTTTTTTTTAGAAGTGTACATTAATTTTGTAACATAAAGAGGGAGCAGAATCGAGGTTTATAGAGAATCAAGAGATAATATACAAAATACTTTAATAGATTGAGTCTGTTGAGATGAATCTGGTACCACCCTTTCTTGAAGCAGTAAAGTACGGAGTACCCGAGGACTGAGAACAGACAAGATTGTTTTTGTCGTAGTGATCAATCAGGAATCGTGTAGTCCCTGGAGTCACGGGTTAGGAAGAGCAGAAAGGTTTAGAAGACAATTACTAATTCGTCTGTAAAGTCGAAGACCCCGTTTATAGAATGACGAGACAGTCTTTCTTCACACTATGTAAAGAGTTGCGCTACGATACGACACGTGCACACAAGTCAACTCAGACTGGGAACCACTGGGGTACCTGACATCGAACGGTCCAAGGAGACAGGTACCCTAAAGGGTCCGTTCTTATGACCTCACGCAACGGTAAAGGAAGAAGTACCCTATAAGGGTCAGGTCCCTAGCTTGGATGTATAGGACGAACCGTCCGTCTAAGAAATGGTGACTCGGTACACCCCTGGGGTTCCCTTCTGTCTCCCTCGAAGTTTAAGAATCAATATTCGAACTATACTCACCAAACGGTGTCCTTCGGAGACCGAGATTCGTAGGGGTTCGTACCCGATAAAGCTGTCTCACGTGTCGTGTTTAACGCACCAAGACGTCATCCCAAGACGGTGAGAGATTGAGATATTAGGATATTTCCCGTGTAATGAATTGGAGGGACACTGAGTCACAAGAACTAGACGCCTTACCCGTCTCATTACTAGTGATAGGAGTCCCGACTTCACTTCAAAGTTACTCGTGACCCACAAGTCACTCAAAAAGGTTTGTTTACGTAATAGGTTTAAAAATCACAGGTGTACACACCGATACATGCACGCACTTACACAGACAAGTTCTATTTCTGTTCACCGAAAATGCAGTGTGGTGTTTTATACGTTAAGTTATTGTGGATTGTCATCTATGTAGACAAGAGGGGGGTTTATAAAGACACCGACGATCACAAATTCTGTGGACGATAACCTTGTGGGTTGGATCTTTGATCTTAAGGGTGCGTCGAAACCCGGAGTCCGAGACTAGAAGAGACAAGAAGGTTTTGGGAAAGAATAACGCTCTTTGATTCGAGAGAGGAACGTGGGCATTAGGGATCTCAGGTATAGGTACCAAAGGTAATTGGAATTGTCTTTATTTCCCTTTTATTTTATTGTGTAAGAAACAGAACAATAAAAGTATGATCCTTTGACAATCTTAAACCTGCAACAGGTCGACGGAGTAAATTACAAGACGAAAGTTGGTGGACAACGGACAAATTAAAATTCACGAATAACAAATGGTAATAAACTAAAGATCATTAAATTGAATAAAAAGTACAAAGACAGTAATAGAGTAAAGGAAACACTAACTAAAAAAACGTAAAATTTTGTGAAGTGGTATAATGACTCAAATCTTTATAACAAAATAAAAAGAATACGCACAAAGGAAAAAAAGGTGAGACCACTCTCATAACAATACTGGACTTAGTCTTGAAGGTCTTAATCGTATCTTTATTAGTAACTAAAAACAACAACGAACACAAAAACGAAAGTTTAAAAGAGGGAATATGTATGAAAGACAAAGTAACATAAAACCTTACTGACTCCGTGTCTTCCTTCACAAGTTTAACTTAAACGAAAGTAAATAATGGTCATACCTTTCGTTTGTCGATCATATACGTAATAGGTTTGTAAAACCCTTAAACCCCTAGAACAAAGGTAAATCGATTGAAATGGTTAATTATTTTTACATTAGAACCTGATAAAGAAATATAAAAGAAAAAATCTAAGATAGATTAGTAAGAGAAGGTACGGTAAAGTATTAAAATCATGAGAATAGTATAAAATAATCGTACAAGGTATAACTAGATCAGAAAAGAAATGTAAATTATCATGAAAAAGTAAAGAACTGTGAAAAGATAAAATAAAAGTCCTTTACATAAGAAGAGAAACACATTTATACATTACATGAGAAACACATTTGTAAAAAGGAGAATGAACAAAATCGAATGGAATTGAGAAACAAAATATTTCGAACATTAGGAATCTCAAAACCACAACCAAACAAAAGAAACGGGAATAAGGTAAACTTAAAATTATATAAAATTAATATGTAGACGAAAGTGTACAATAAAACTGTAATATACAAAGACATGAAACTAGTTAAATAAGTAAACATATACTCATTGAATTTTCTCTAAAATTTAAGGATGTAAGGATCTTATAAAACTTACAAGGAGGTCAGTAAGAGAGATTGATACATTCTGGACACAATGAGACAGTTGGAAAATAAAATTTGGAAACCTATAAATAACATAATAAATTAAAAATAATGAAGATAAAATTTAATATAGGATATAAATGTAAAGAAAAATTTTCATAAGTTTAAGTTTGTACTGACTAATTACATGTGTTTATACCGTTTAGTATGTTTCTATTTTTGTTTTTTAACCGATACTCGAGGACGAGTCTATTGGGAACGACTGTTTATAACTGTGTCATGTTCATATTCTTGTAAGTTTCTCAAATCTTTGATCTCTTACCTTTCTTTTCCGACAGAAGATAGGTAAAGGTAAGGAAGACATTCTCGACTGTTGTAAATGTAAAGTATTTTGGTCATAATCATAATCAAAGAATAGTAAGGTCTACAGATAGACGTAATTACATCTATATCTGCCTCTGAGAGAAAAAATGAACTTGAATTATCCTTTTTTATACGATTACACTTTAGTTCACTATCAGCGAGTCAGCACGGGCTGAGAAACGCTGGAGTACCTGACGTCGGGTGGTCCGAGGAGACAGGTACTCTAAAAGGTCCGTTCCTATGACCTCACCCAACGGTAAAGGAACTCGAACGGTTTGAAGTTTGTTGATGAAGAAGTGATTGTCTCATACTAAAATATTTTTAGAAGAAAAACCAAATTCTTTATTATAAAACTTTTTTTACTTCGACTTCAGTAATGAATAAACAATTATAAATTCAAACACTGTAATCACAAACAGAAGGACGATAGTTTCTAATCCTTTAATCCGGGGGATATGAAAAAGACTTTCAAAGGGGTTCAAGGTACGTAATTAATAATTAAAATAAAAGATTGACAAAATTGATGAAAACAGAAACAAGGTCAAAATGACTCCATATTAACTGTTTCTTTTGGACGTGTATAAATATATTCTATATGTTCGACTTCTAAACTATGTGTATACGTAACACTTTATAGTAGTGTTAGTTCGATTAATTGTAGTGAAGTTTAATAGAAGTACACAAATACACCACTCTTATAAATTCTAGATGAAGGAAGAACGGAGAGAGATTACTCAGAGTAAGAGTATCTTTCGATCCGGACCTGAGAAACTTAGTTACGAGAGATACGAAAAGGACTTTGTCCAAGACGTAAGAAAGTAAAATTAAGTGGATTATTAAACAAAATTCATTGAATTCGTAGATCGATATGAAAACTTCGGGAAAGTTCAGGGAGTAATAGTTCCGGTTACACTGACTTAGGTCGTTTTTATAATTCACTGAATCTTACTACGATCACTCTATAAGACTTGGATCATTGAATACAATTCTTAAAACTTAACGTGGGGCTCTCATGTAATTTTCCAGAAGTCGTACCCTCGTTAGATTAGTCAGTTTGATGGAAAGACCGAGTCTAAATTTCTAACCTTACCTCTCCGTTCTCGTCTGTATCTATCATTCCTCTACCTATCTTTATCATTCCTCTACCTAAATCCTGTTCTCTAGTGCCATCAGACCTCAATCCGACATTTGCCATCTACTTTACATCTCTCACTAGACTTTTGATAAACTCTACGCCTTAGTTTTTCTAAATCCATGACTACAGGCACCTCTGACTCTAAAATTCTAACGTTCAAAGAATAAATTTATTGATCTATTTCTTTCTTTATCTGGGTGTCCATATCTTTTGTTTGCATTCCAATGGTTTCTCTCCCTATTTAATCCTTAAACCATAATTGTATATATGTATTGATATGTAATTATATTTTATCTATTGGTTGTTTACTAGATGACATATCGTATTCTTTGATATGAGTCACAAAATATTATTTGATATTCACTTTTCCTCTTCCCTTACCGATGGGTGAGGTAATGAGAACGGACCTTTTAAGGTACTTGTCTCCTCGGACCACCCGACGTCAGGTACCCCAGTGTTTCTCGACCTATACTGATTCGTGTTGCGTGTGCATTCATTTTTTTAGACTTTTCTTACATATATATAAGATATGTGAACTTTGATTGTGATATATTATTTAGTTGATACGTAGTTAAAATTTTTCATTTATATTTGAGTTTTTTCTCTTGAACTTACCTAAAAGGTTTGACATAGTCACCGTAGAGGATGGGATCGGAAAATTGATTTAATAGTCTCTTTTCTATATAAATTAATAAACTAATTTATCTCTTGAATCAGTAGGGACCCTATTTTACTTCTAAGGCAATGGAAAGTTCTTTTCAGTGATCTATTTTGTCTACTTGTGTGTTCTTCCGTCCCGAAGGGACCACCGAGTCTCCCATTCCGCAGACGGACGTTGCGTCCTCTGCGTCCAAGCTAGGGACTCAACCTTTCTAGGCGACCTTTTCCTTTATCGTTGGGTTTATGGGTCCATAAGGACGGACCTTTGAGAGTCCCTACCTCTTCGGACCATCCGATATCAGGTACTCCAGCGTTTTTCAGCCTGTGTTGACTCGCTGAAGTGAAAACGAAAGACATCCATTCATTAAACGCTGAAGTGAAAACGAAAGAAATCCATCCATTAACTACCTCTTGTCTTTGAGTCTTCTTCCTTTTAGTCGTGGTCTCCTTTTTGAATAGGTAAGTCAAATTTTGGAGTAGGATCCATTTGACTCTAGTTTAAGGTAGATTTAAAAGGTGAGGAGATTAGACCGTAGCCCTCTTCCGTTACCGTGGGGTGAGGTCATGAGAACGGACCTTTTAGGGGACCTACCTCCTCGGACCACCCGACGGCAGATACCCCAGCGTGTCTCAGCCTGTATTGACTTCGCTGAATCGTCGTCGTAGACCGTAGTAGTAGACTTAGACACAGTAACTGTAGAGGGATTAACTCAAGAAAAGTATAGGTCCCGTAGAGGACCTGTATTAATTTTTACATTTAAATCTCTGTTAGTCATACCAAATACAAATTCTAAGAATCATCATGATCTAGCCATATAAATAGAGTCTCGAAATCTAATTTGATTTTAGAGACAAAATATTTAACTCAAAATGGGAGTCAAATATTCGGTCTTTGAAGAAGTTGGTATTTAGTAGTCTAGTTTATGAAATTTAGTTTATTGGAACCTGGTAGAAGAAGGAAGTAACGGTAAAAATTCTTAATTAATTAAAATAGAAACAAAATAACTCCATATTAACTGTTTTTACATTCTATAAAATTCACATCTAACACCACTACTAAACTAAATACACAGATAACACTTTCCTAAGAGGAGTAGATCAAGTAACTTTAATTACGTAGATGTGGAGTGTATAAACTGAAAAAACACACACTTTTGTAAATTGAAGGTGAGAGAATCGTTTAAAGTTAATACGTTATGTCACAATAGTTGATATTAGTGGTACAAAATATAGTCTGGGAGTCTGGAGTACAGTAAAATATCAATTTTAGAGTATTTGAAAAGGGTAGGAAATAATGGTAGGGGTTGGGGACCTTTAGTGAAAATTTAATAGACAAAGATAGTCAAACTGTAAATTTAAAAAAAGTCCAAGGTGTATATTTAGTATGATATGACATGAAAGAGACAGACCGAATAGAGTAAATCGTATTACGGGAGTTAAAGGAAGAAAGAGTACCAATTTGTTATAAATCTAGATATGTATATATATATATATATTCGTGTGTAGTGTAGAAATAGGTACGTAAGTAATTATCTGTGAATCCAAAGGTATAGAACCGATAAAACTTATTATGACGTTGTTTGTACCTTCACGTCTATAAAGAGATTATAGAGTAAAAGTAAAGGAAGTCAATATATGGGTCTTAACCATTACGACCTAGTATACCATCAAGATAAAAATTAAAAAACTCCTTACAAGTATGACAAAAAGTATCTCCGACTTGTTTACATGTATATGTGGTCCTCAGGAAAAAGAAGTATAGACACGGTTGTGAATAGAGTGAATAGAAAAATTATTGTCGGTAAGATTTTTACTATTAAGTAACACCGAAACTAAACGTAAAGATGCTAATAATTACTACAACTAGTGGAAAAAGTACGTGGACAGCGGTAAACATACAGAAGAAGTCCTCTACAGTTATAGTTACGTCAAGGAAACGGATAAAAAACTAGTCTTCCCAAAAAAAACGATAACTCAACATACTCAAGAAATATATAAAACACATTTGGGGAATATAGTTCCGTCATACCATAACCACATTATCTAGTTACCTTGTCTTATCTCTCGGGTCTTTGTTAGGGTCAGTATGTTATGGTTCTTATATGTCATCCTTTTCCTCTTAAAGAAGTTATTGACCACAACTCTTTTGATCTGTCGGTGTACGCTTTCCTACTATAACCTGGGGATAGAATATGGTGTGTATTATTGGTTCAATTTTACCTAATTTTTGAACTTGTATACTGGACTTTGGTGTTTTGAAGATGGTTTTTTGTATTCCCATTCTAGAAACTGTAGTCAGAACCATTACTATAAAAATTAGTCTGTCGTTTTCGTTACCATTTTTTTCTTTTTTCGTTTAACCTGAGGTAGTTTGACTTTCCTAAGACGTGTCGTATCCTTTGTTAGTTATTTTACTTTTTCGTTTGATTTTTTACCCTCTTTTACTAAACGTTTAGTACATAAACTATTTCCCAATTGAAGATGACACTAAATTTTCAGAGAGTCCTAAATTCAACGAGATGATGAACACTTTCATAAACGAGAATGAATGAAAATTATACGTGATGGAAGATTTTTCAAAGTTTACTACGGTATAAAAGGGTTCACCTAAGAAGATGGGTGATTTTAGTACATAAACAGTCCACCATACTGTACAAAAGTGTTGGACTACGTTTGATAAAAGATCTTTCTCTCCAAAAAGGTAGGTTATAAAATGTACTTTTCGACGGTTCGCAGTTGGTTTCTACGAAAGGATAACGAGTGAAAATGTGATAAATAGTTAATGGACTCTGAACATTCCTACACTCCTACAGAGAGTTACCAATAAGTACCTGTCATTCATCAGTCAGTATTCAAGTTGTGTGAACTCGATAACATTTAAGTTACTTCCTCTTTCTGTTTAGATGGTCCCGATGACATCCCAATATCCACACATGAAGAAGTTTTTCCCGTTAAATACGGTACTTTAACCTAATCGCTAATGAGGTCCATGTTTACATAAAGGAGTTTTCCCTAAATACGAAAAATTCCGTTCCATACAATCGGTCTAGTCCGACGGTAGTGTTTTATGATGTCTGACCCACCACATTTGTTGTCTTTAGATAAAGGAGTGTTAAGACGTCCAACCTTCAGGTTCTGACCCACGGTCGTCTCATCCCAAGGCCACTTCCAAGAGGAGAACCGAACGTCTACGGTGGAAGGACGACACACGAGCACGCCGGAAAAGAGTCACACAAGTGTACCTTTCTCTTTCTGACTGGAGGACGAGAAGAAATCCCGGCGGTTAGGATAGTCTAATTCTAGGGTTAAATACTGAGTGAATTAACATTAATGTAGGATTTTTTCGGAAAAGAGTTTTATAACCCCTAATCTTAAAATTGTATACTCAAAACTCCTTTGTGTTCATTCAGGTATCGTGTTCCAGTATACTATTTTCCTTACGGGTAGTACCGAACTCTTAGACACAGAGAAATCATAGAGGTCCGGGAAATTACCCTTGTTGTATATACTATGATAGATTGATCACCTGAAACACAACCACGTTTTGTGTCAAAGAGTACTAGTATGGTGAGGTATTATGTTCATTGACGTAAAGAGACCCAAGAACGATTTAGACTTTAAGAAAGAATTACCGTCATTTTTACGGTTACTCTATGAGTTTATCGGTCTTTTAGGAGTCGAAGAACCGGGAGAATAGATAAAGGACAATATTTCGTAAAGTACAACTTCCGTACTGTATTCTTTTTTCAAAAATATTCGTAAAATTCAATAAAAGGACAGAATAGAAGTTTTTCCCCTTCTATTTCGGAAAGTTAAAAGGTTTTGAAAATCCTTCCTTTAGGGTATCTTAGAATAGGACACCAAGTAAGTAACAGGACTTCGTTTTAAGGAAACGTTGATCTCGAGGAAGTTTTCGTCACGATCTTGATTTATACGTATACCATCTTTAATACGAGAGAATAGTGCATATAACCAAAGTTATTCTAGTCATTTACAACCAAGATTTAACTTCTTGACTATTTTAAATCGTATCCCACAACCGCGGGAGGTTTTGTCTGGTGATAGAAACTAGTCAATTCACTCAATAAAATCCATTTTTATTCTCTTTCATTAGAGATATTTACTTTCTTACGTAAGTAGTCTTAGATTTATGGAGTTTAAGACACGATTTTTGAGAAACATCGAATCCCATTCCTAACCCCCCACCACCATATTTCCATGTATAAGTTTGCAAAGAGTTTCTTTACATGGTACAGAAAACAACGATTTGTTGGTGAGGGTCTTTCAGTAACCAACCCAGGTACAGTTTTCGACTGTATAGATATCTTTGTAAAGAGTCTACACCTTTAATTACGAAACTGTTCCTGTGGCAATAGAGTCATAATTAAGTTAAAATTCTGATTGAGTCATCACTGAATTTGGGACATAGACCTTTCTTACAAATTCTGTGACAAAAGGAAGAAGAAAGGTACGGATCCATCTTGTTAGAAGGGAACCTCCATGTTATGTAAGATGGGTGGAGTTTCACATATATCAATAAACGAATTAAAAGTCTATGAAGGACAGTCTAATGTTACAGTGACTATCATTGTTAATATAGTATAACGGGGAACGGTGTCAATATCCTCGGTCCTGTATTTTTTGTCAAGGACCTGATCAGGGTTGTACCCATTAAAAGATTTCAATATATCACCTCAAGTTTTAACCGTACGTAAATTAGGACCCTCGTGTTCCAATTTCCTCTCTCCTTCAGTGGACTTTATTCTCTCAGGTTGTCAAAGTTGACTCTGCTCTCCTAGGTTCAGTCATGGGACCTATCCCGGTGTACCTATCAAGATTAACCTATGTGAAATAGACATTTTTCGAGTCTTATTACAAAATTTCAAGGCAACAACGGCTTTCCTGGCTGGTACAAATGTTACCCAAAACAAGAATCGAGAGAGTTCTAAACAGGAGCAGTGAGACGGGTCGAAAATCATTGTAGAAGTAGTCGTCACGGTAAATTACCTGATGATGAGTCGGTATTTTTCCTCGTTTTAACCCAGTAAACCTCTATGGACCTCCTGGATCTGTCACACTATATTTCACTTCATTCAGTTTTTCTCTATTTGTTTATAACGTATAAGGAATATACACCTTAGATCCTTTTACCGTATCTACTAGGATAAACGTCCCGTCCTTATCTCTGTTGTCTACATCTCTTGTTTTACGTACCTACGGTTTCCCCTTTCCCCTCCCCACTCTTGCCCCTCTAACCCTGACTGTGTATACGTGACGACTATGACACGTATTGTGTCTATTGATCACTCTCGGATGACATATCTGTCCCTTGAGACGGATTACGTGACGCCACCGGACTTACCCTTCCTGTAGGGTTTCCCATACCGACTAGGTGGAACGACATGTCACCTTTGATTGTGTTGGAAGATTTCGTTGACGTGAGGTTATTTGTAATTAAATTTTTACGTCACTGCAAGTCCAGGATGGTTGGTAAGGTAATCCTATGGATGTGAACACTTGATTATGTCGATTAACTACTTTACCCAAAAAATGAAAAGTACCCTGAAAGAAACAGGAAGTACACGAAATATACTATTCATACCTCACTACTGGTGCCAGGAATTATCCATTACTTTACCTCTCTGTTTCTGATAAGTTGGTATAAAGGTATTAAGTCAGTATAAAGGTATAATATTATTTAGTTTTTACTAAAGAGGATATACAAAGAGCCATTCTGTCACGAACAATAGAGTGAAGATACACGACAGTGTAGGAAACCCCAAAGACTCAATTAATTTTTATTGGAGTGAGAGAAAGAACGAAGTTTTGAAGATAACAGAAATATCCACGAGGAGGAAAGACGAATTATTATGTCGAAATAGAGATCATTTAGTATTGACTCTGTATCATTTGTGTAGTAATCCATTCATTGGATTCGACTTTTAACCGATATAAAATTTTTACGACTACATACCCTAAACCTCCAGAATGAAATGGACTGTCTACCGTTTTCTTTTAATTTCTTTTACCAGTGTCGTCTAGGGAAGGAGGTGTGAGGTTACGAAACAATTTATTCTTATTCGGATAAATTAATTATAACTAGATTGTGACTGACAGGAACTCGTATAATGGGAAACTGTGTAAGAATGAAAGTTTTGACGGTTTTAACGTTTTATGTATTAGTGTTTTTTTAAGTTTAGGAAAAGATTCGAGTCCCAGTAACACCAAACAATAGTGGTCAAGGGTCGATGAAGTCCTTCCTCGATACACAAAGTCGTTCGTCGTTACAGAAATAAATACTGAGGTCTCTAATCGATCAAAACAGTCTGTAAGAGTCTCGTTCCGGGTCCAGTGGCTCCTCACCTTGAAGTCCATCCCATTTTCTAAGACTCATATAACCCGAATACCCGGACCGTAAACAATCTTGTACTGTTGGAGTGAAACTATCTTTATAATACATCAATAAAGAAACATTCATCTATTGTGTTTTTTCCTTGAATAATGAACCCTCTTCTTCCGTTCACATAAGAAGAAAACTGTGGAAGATCAACCAGTAAACTTATACCTATTCATTGGTCTTTGGATTTCATTTATAATTTCCATTCTGAAAAAAAAAAAAGTAAACTTTTAAACGGATAAGTCAAGAGTGAGAAACTAACGTAGGTTCAAAGTCTCTTTCAGAAACCCAAGGAAGATCATTTTGGGATCGGGAGACACTCCCCTTTACATATATATGTAGTTATTTAGGTCGTTCGTAGAGAGTTCTAGGTGTGAGGTAAAGTTAGAGTCGTACCATCCGGTCAGGAGGGTGTATATATAATATGAGTTTATAGAATTCTTTAGTCGTAGAAGTGAATATAGTACCACTTTTAGTATTATACAAAAGATTGAGACTGGGAAACTACTCACTTGCTGTTCGTTCTTCCGGTTTATAGACAACTTGAAAGGTCCATCTGTGTCTGACCTCCTCCTCTACCCTTTGTGAGTAAAGTCAGGATTGGTTGTCTCTTTAATAAACGGGAACTTTCAGGAGAGGGGTCTAGACCCGGTTTCGTTACAAAAGATCGAACCAGTTTCCGAGAGAAGGACTCTGTGACATCTCAGTTTTCAACCTCTAGATCGTACTTTTTAGAGTCGAGGAAAGAAAAAGTCAAGAGAAGAGGAAAATAGAGATCATTATTCCCTCACTTAGACATTCGTCATCTGTCTTCTATTTCTTTTAGAACCCTACTTCTACTTGGTAACGAAGTAAACCAAACTTCCTTTTACGTGCCAGTCAGTCTGATTATAATATAAGAACCATCCGAACTCCGACTTACCAACCCGTACTTTTTCCCAGTGTTGTTTTGGTCGGCTACATTGTCTTATACTAAGACTCAACTTATACTAAGACTCTACTTCACGTCTTCGGTCCCAACCCTCCCTACTTTTCCAGTAGAGACCTCGTTGAAACGATCTTCGTAGTCCCTGTCAGGGGACTGAATAATAACGACACTCTTACCTCAAAACAGTTTTGTTTACGGAATAAAGGGAAAGACGATACTGAAATGAAAAGAAGAAACGAAACAAAGATACCATTTAGTACCGGAAAAAGACACCTAGTACTGGGACAAGAAGGAGATCAGAATTGTGGCTACCGACGTTGAATAAAGGTGGGAGGGCACTTCAATTAATACTCTCTTACCCACAAACCCACACACAACTTCTGTCTCTTTACTACAGTTTACGGAGACAGACTTTTGGTCTAACGAGATCGTTGACCTTCTCCGTATCTTAACAGGGTCAAAAGTCAAAGATAAGGTTAGAGACCTTGTCGAGTACGTAAACCATAGAAGGAGATTCTGTGTCCCTTGGTGTGGTGTATTTTCTGAACATAGTCGTGTCTCTAGTGTCCCTTCCGAAATCACCTCAGAAAGTACGTGTAGAGTCGTGGTAGAAGTAAGGGTTTTTCCATCAACAATATTACAGTGTACAGCCGTAAAAGGTCCTCAGGGAACCCTTTTACACAGTCGATAGGTTGCGAAAGACTAAGAGTGGTATGTAAAGAGGGGTTTTCTCTTTTTTTTTTAGAAAACCTTTTTTTATCTTTATTATGTAACCGTGAAAAATCGTAATAGTAGTTCATTCAGTAGAATTCTATACGCACGAAACAAAAAGGTCTTCTACAAGACATAGTAAAGACTTTTGTATTGTACAGTATGAACGTTTCAAGTGTAATCTTTCCAGACACATGTTCGACACGGTTGACGAACAACTTATGAAGATACTTTCTTGTCTTTCTTTCCCGACGGAGACTTTGACGGAGTTCACTCAGTACCTCAAAAATAACACATAGTGACAACGGTAAGTAAAGGCGAAGTGTCCTTTGATAATTTTCACAACCTGTCTAAGGTGGAAACGTCGAAAGACGCCAATATCAGTTTGAAAGGTAAAACTAGGAAGGATTTTACACTGATAAACTTTGTCTTCTTGGAAGGTTCTTAACCCTCCTGACTTTGGTTGTACTTGACACTTGAGGGACTACAAGTTCCACCAAAATCTTTTCCGTCTCCTTGGTCTCTAGTTTAACGGTTGTAGGCGACCTAGTACCTTTTTCGTTCTCTAAAGGTCTTTGTGTAGATAAAGACGAAATAACTGATACGGTTTCGGAAACTGACACACCTAGTGTTATTTGACACCTTTTAAGACTTTCTCTACCCTTATGGTCTGGTGGACTGGACGGAGAACTCTTTAGACATACGTCCAGTCCTTCGTTGTCAATCTTGACCTGTACCTTGTTGTCTGACCAAGGTTTATCCCTTTCCTCATACAGTTCCGACATATAACAGTGGGACGAATAAATTGAAGATACGTCTCATGTAGTACTCTTTGCGACCCAACCTTCTTTGTGTTCGACCTTAGTTCTAGCGGTCCTCTTTATGGTTATTGGAGTCTATACGTCTACTATGGTGGGAATACCGTCTTTCACTTCTCCTCGATTTTTCGGAGAACTACTCCCACTTTCTCCTCTCACTTTTTCAACCGAATTTCGAGTTGTAAGTCTTTTGCTTCTAGTACCGTAGACCAGGGTAGTGAAGTACCCTTTATCTACCCCTTTGTCATCTTTGTCACAGTCTGAAATAAAACCCCCCGAGGTTTTAGTGACGTCTACCACTGTCGTCGGTACTTTAATTTTCTACGAATGAGGAACCTTCTTTTCAATACTGGTTGGATCTATCATATAAGTTTTCGTCTCTGTAATGAAACGGCTGATTCCAGGTAGATCAGTTCCGATACCAAAAAGGACACCAGTGCATACCTACACTCTCAACCCGACACTTCTTCCGACTCCCGACTTCTTAACTACCAAAACTTGACACCACAACCTCTTCTGAGAACTCTCAGGGAACCTGACGTTCCTCTAGGTTGGTCAGGTAAGACTTCCTCTAGTTGGGACCCTAAAGAAACCTTCCTTACTACGATTTCGACTTTGAGGTCATGAAACCGGTGGAGTACACTTCTCAACTGAGTGACCTTTTCTGAGACTACGACCCTCCCTAACCCCCGTCCTCCTCTTCCCCTGCTGGCTCCTACTCTACAGACCTACCATAGTGCCTGAGCTACCTGGACTCAGACTCACTTGAGACCCTCGACCACTACCTGTCCCTCCGGACCGCACGACGCTAAGTACCCCAGCGGTTCTCAGTCTGTGCTGACTCACTGACTTGACTTGACTTTGGTTACGACACTATAGTCTTCTCAATCTGGTGACTGACCTGACTTCTTACTTTTCCGTTAGTGTACTCGGAAACTAGTTTAAGATCAGAGAACAATAGAATTTGGAAGACGGAGGAACAAGTAACATATATTTGGGTTTTATTCGTTTCGATTTTCGACCTGGGTAGGAACTAAAACTGTCTATGAATTTTACACCTTATTTGGGATTTGTTAGTTTGTTAGTACCTCAACCTCGAGACCTTCACTTCCAGTCGGAGTATTAAGGAGTAAATGAAAGACTAAACGTTTATAGAGTTAAAAGACTCTGAAAGGTATTTGATGTTTAACAATCTGAAAAAGGAATACATTGTTTTCTCATACCATGTCCTCCTCTGTTTGTGGGGACTTGTTACGAGTCTACTCGAGTTCGTAGAGGACTCGTAAAGTAATCGGTAGGACCACAAGTCTAACTAAATACCCAGAGCCCAGGTAGAAAAGGAGTGGTAATCGGTAGTAATCTACTAATACCGAGGGGCGTCAGGGAGTCGAATGACGAGGGTCCCTCCTCGACGTTAGAACGGGTCGACACGACTCGACCAAAAGTGATAGTGATTAAAAGACGGTCTTAGATACTCATTACAGTGTAAAGTACGGCAAGGTTATTTTTGTAAACGAGGGACCGTTCAGATCATTTCCCGAACTACCTCTTTGATGTCTTTCAGGGGTTCCCCCATTTTCCACTGACTCCCTAAAACAGTGCTCTTTTTAACTCATGGATCCGACTGTCTCATCTAGTTTTGTCTCCTCTTTTCTTACTCCATTAGTCCAGTGTTGGGTTTCTGAAGCTCTGTGAATAAGTAAATGAGTTGTTATATAAAATTGGTGGATGTTACATGGTCTGTGGTACGTTTGTCTTAACAGTACAGACAACCTACGTCAGGGAATCTCGGTCTTCTAGACCCTAGACGAGGTACAAAGATGAAAGACTCTACACGTTGGATTATTTTTACCGAATTAAAACACTCCGGGGACCGAAGGTTGGAAGATTAGATGTATGATCAGTAGATAGAGTATTATCTCGATACGTTATCAGATACAAAAAACATATTATATATATTATTAATGAGTTCAGAATTAAATATCCTTAAGTACCTCTTACCGTAATATTAACGACCTCTATATATATATATATATATATATATATATATATATACCGAAGGGACGACCAAGTCACCATTTCTTGTACGGACGGTTACGTCCTCTGTACCCAAGTCAGGGACCTGACCCTTCTAGGGAACCTTTTCCTTTACCGTTGTGTAAGGTGATAAGAACGGACCTTTTAAGGTACCTGTCTCCTCGGATCTTCGGACTTCAGGTACCCCAACGTTTCTCCACTTGTACTGAATCATCGATTTGTTGTTAAATATATATATATATATATATACCTCTCTCTCTTTGTCTCTTTTAAGAATTCTCCTCCTGTCAGAGGATGTATTTGTGAGTAGACGGGTAACACCTTCTTTCAGTCCAGGAACGTCCTGGAACTAACGACACTTATACAAAAACTTCCGTCAGACGTAGGGAAAAATCCTCCTCGGACCATCCGACGTCAGGTACCCCAGCGTTTCTCAGTCTGTACTGACTCGATGAAGTGAAAGTGAAAGTCAAAAATTATTTCTAAGTCTACAACTGATAGTTGACTTAAACTACTGTCGGAGGGACTCTCATTTGTTTTAGGGTCACCTGTGGAACTAGAAAGACAATGATCAATGTAAAAATTCCTGATAATAGATATCTTGTAATTCCTCACATAATAGACATTAGGATTTGAGACTAAAATTTTGTGTCGTTATAATGTTAAATTTTTCTTTCAAAACACAAATTATGGGGTAGATCAACGTAAGTTTCTCTTTCTATAAATAGTAACACCTTCTACGATGTTTTTCCAGAACCTCCCTTCCTTATTTGTGTTCATTCGTCAGTTTTGTTCCATTTTCGTATGAGGATTCATAATAAAGAATTCATACGATGAGCCATTCATAACAAGTTATATATGGTACGTACACTCATCTTTTGTAATTTTTCGTTTTATATTTGACCCTTTATGAATATTATAACTAAATTTTCCGTATTACCATAATAATGTATTTCTCGATGACTTATATTCTACGTTTGACGGGTTCCCTTCGTCATCCTTTTAAGTGTTTGAGATGTGAGTATTTTATCTTTTGTGCGTACCCGTGAGTCATGAACTTTTTCATAAGGTCGCTTAATCAATTTTTGTTTATCCATCGAAAATTATTACTTTACTAAAGGGATTTATTCGATCTTAGAAAGGTTACTATTACGGGTCTAAATCCTTTTGTACTTAAAATTTAATTATGCTGGTAAAACCTCTTGTTAAACCATTGTAGAATGAGTAATTAAGTACTTTGTTAATTAGTGAATTAACTGATCGTTATGGTTCGGACTGGACTCCGTAAGTGACCTTAGTGTTTCATTCGTCATAAAGAATTTGTGGAATTGTATAATATAAGTAACTGTGTCTTTTATAATTTGTTAGTGAATAACTTTTCCTACAAACGATATTCTAGTATGTATTTTTAACTTTTATCGGGTTAAAGATTATCTTCTTGTGAATACTCCATTGACTGCCATATCGGTAGGATACTTTAACACGTTAGTATTTTTATTTGTAATATGTTCATATAAATCTCCGTATTTTATATATAAATGGTGTATGTAAATTAAACGTTTTCATCAAATATTTTCGACATGTACCGTACTAGGGTGAACTTTCTTTTATGTATACAAGTATAAATACAAATATATCTTTTTACAGACCTTTCAATATATAAGTTTCGTATTGTCATATTGTTTTAAAAATAAAATTTAAATGAGAATGAAAAACAAGTAAAAAGATTACAGAAGATTGACATTTAACGAAATATATTTTTAAGAAAAAAAGAAGACCTAAAAGGATTAATTTGAAAAAGTAAAACTTTACTAACATCTAAGTATACGTTAAGACTACGTTAAGTGTAGACTAAGGTATTTTGTACCGTAAAAGTGTCTTAAAGTGACCAAGGTTAGAGGGTACCTTACTTACATAGGAACAAAACTCCAACGTCATTGAAACGACAGAGATTTCCTCTCTCAGAGGAGTGACCAAATGAAGGTGTAAACGGGGACTGAATAGTTTGCGTTCTCCTGATGTTCATCCAGTGTCAAGAAATGTATAATTGGACCGATCGGGACTTTGTCTTTATCGTGGTTTACACATTGCGGTTATTCAGTTATTTATCTTTCAGTCCATCCTTCATCTCACCCACTTGTACTCCCGTCCATCAAGTCTCCTTTTTTTTCCAAAGTCCACTGTGGTCGTCTAAAGACCTTTCCAATGTGACACTTCTCCCCCAAGGAAATTAAGTACAATCTCCAGCAAAGTAAAGAGTTGGTCATGTAAAAGTGTCAAACTGAAAAGTAGACCTGAGCTTGTATCTGTTATAAACCTTTCCGTTTAAAGTCCCCTTACACTAAATTGACAAGTAGTCTAATCCGGTCAGAGGTTTTATAGTGAACGAGGAGAGAGGACGGTTGATCTGGATCAAAGTGTGAGTCTCCTGAAAGTATAGGCCCGGGTCCTTCTAACCGTGGAGGGTTCTAGACCTCACCGATTTTCCTCTAAAAGAGGAACTACGTACTTGAAGTGGTCAATTGGACGGAGTGATATCAAGAGCTTATGTCTGTGGTGTACCCCATAAACGAAAAGACGAAGAAGGTCGGAGTCGGAATCACTTTTTGTCTATTTGTTTATTTCCGAACTCGACGTAAAGTTGTCGTGACGGTCTATTTAGAAAGTCTCAAATAAACTATGACCGACACAAATATTATATCGGACCGAAAGAATAAAGGAAGATAAATCAAAGGTCCATCAAAATCCAAATTCTCAACCGGATCCCTGAATTGTGGTGGGAACGAGGAGTACATATTTTGTGTCATTGTTATAGGAAACCGGAAGACAAGGAGGGCGGAACACTACTCGATTCTTACCCTTCATCTACATTAGAAGTCTGAGAAAGTACGACACTGAGTAGTCGACTTTTACTGTAGGACCTTTTCCAACACAAGACTAGTATTACACAATGTCTTCCTTCTACTTCGATTTCAGAGTGCATAACAGACACTTCACACGGTGTATTGAAAAGAGAGGTCAATAATCGGAAATTATAAAGAGAAAGTAATCGAAAGGACTCGTTTCTTTCGACTTCATAAATTTCGATTCAATTACGTTTTACAAATTTGTTACAATGATCTTCGGTCACAGTACCTCTATGACTTATAACTTGTTCAATAGTAGTAATTCATAAGGGGTCCGTGACTCCATCGTCTAAAATAGACTCCACAAACGTTTTTCACCAGGGAAGTAGTCTATCGAATTTTAGGTTCTCAATATCATGACCGTAATATTATTTTATTTCAACTCATTTACCTTTGCATACCGTTTATTTATTTTTTCACTCTCTCTATCCATCTATCTATCTATCTGACTTGAATCCGCAATATGTAAGTTCATTGTCTATTTAACAGTCATCTGAGGTATTTTAGAACGGCTCATACGTTTCAGTATGACTATTTATTCATCTCTTCCGAACTCGACTTAAACGTCTGTATTTTTGACCCTATTCAAAAGTGTGAATAGAACTGGCCAAGTCATACTAAGACACGTTCTTAATAAAGTCCTAAACGAACATTCACAACATTATTGTACATTCCGATTCGAAAAAACCCGATTCAACTGTTTAGTCTCCTCGCAATACATTTAAGTATATACTCTACAGTTTCCCAACCCGACTGAACACCAAATTCTCTGTACCCTCTAATCCACTTCTAGACACACACGAAATATTTACATGTCCTGAGTTACCTATAGATCTTTTATACCAATTTTTAATCCAGGCATCTTTCCCTCCCCTAATAAATAGTTTGTTCTTCAAAAAACTCTGTAACAAGTAAATCGAGTATGGTCTTAGAAGTTCAAACCGATAAAGGTCTCGGGTAGTGAGGACCTTGTTTCTTTATCCCACGAATCAGAGACCAAATGACTCAATAAGTGCTAGACCGTCCAAAGGGAACACCGAGTCGACCATTTCTCAGACGGACATTCCGCCCTCTGGACCCAAACTGGGGACCCAACCCTTCTAGGGGATCTCTTCCCTTTCCGATGGGTGAGGTAATAAGATCGGACCTTTTAAGGTACCTGACACATCGGGTACTCCAACGTTTCTCTACCCGTACTGACTCGCTGAAAGGGAAAGTACTCGCCCGTTCAGACCCACTGGAACGTCCTAGTTCCAGATTTTTGTCTGTCACAAACAGTGAGCCAGTACAGGCTGAGAAACGCTGCGATACCTGACATCGAGCGGTCCGAAGAGACGGGTACCTTAAGAGGTCCCTTCTCATGACCTCACCCATCGGTCAGGGAAGAGGTCCCCTAGAAGGGCTGGGTGTCTAGTTTGGGTCCAGAGTCCTGAGGATTTTAGGTCCCCCATTCGTAGACCCACAGAGAGATAAGTAAGTATAGTCGACTCTTAGAAAATCTTTGTGTCCCCACTTCTATCTTCTGAACCGACCCCAGATCTAAGATTAGAGTAGAGACACTAATGATTCTTACACGAAACCCCGTTGAGTACGGTGTATACACTCAGAGTCATAGTCTTTTGCATCTTACACAAGATGTAATCGTAAAGGATTTGACAGAAGTTTTTCGACAAGTCACCGAGTACGACTAGCTTAGGTACAGGGGACGTGACCGTCCTCCTAAGAAATAGTGACTCGGTGGTCCCTTCGGAAGAAGGTAGTTATCACCCGTAATGAAATATGCAGGAAACTTAGATCGGGCCGGAACAATGAACGAAATTGTACTACGTCTTCTTTATTACAACAAATTGAAAGTTCCAAATTCTTCAGAATATCAAAGACAACAAACAGGACTTTGGTAGAACCTTCCTTCTAAAACCCCTCCTCCTCCTCACTCCATGAAGTCGATCGTGGTCAAAGGTCTAGCAGAATATCAAGGGTTGTGTCCTTTGGGTGTCTTAACGTTTTTAATTAGGTAACAACAAAAAATTCGGTGATGTAAACCCCCACTAAATAATATGTCGTTATATTTTAACTTTACCACAATTTATAGTTATACTAAAATACTAGTTTATTCTCCCCACTTCTAGTTCACTCGTCATATTTATACAAAGAGTTTGACCTGACAGTCTCGAAGATTACACGATTGTGACGAAATTTTGAGGTTTCACACTCTCTCTAAACATGTGGAACAGGCGGTCTGAATAAATTAGTAATAAAAGGGATCTTTTGACAGATTAATGAGCACCCGGTGTCAAACCCTTTGTGACTATATCAACTTAGGGTTTCCGGGACGGTCGAAATTGTAAGATTTTTAGACGTTTACTTCGTCCCTCACAAAACCAGTGATAAAGAAGAACTAATAGAACTACTGTTCTTTTGAGGAAGGTATCAACCAACGTTGGTTTAAAGTAATACGTGAAGGCGACTTTGACCAAAAATTAGTTAATTGTCTTCTTTCGTCATAACCTTAATAATTACTCGTTAATTTATCTCTAATTTCTCGATAATTGGACGTCGAACCACCACCTCTGAACCGACAGTCCACCACACCCTCGGACTACCTACACCTAGGTACTCTCCGACAGTGTTACTACTTTGTTCGTTTCTCGTCCGATTATCTAAATAGATAAAGAAGAACCGTCTAACATTATCCTATACCTTAACAGGACGACTAGCTCCCTAGATATCTTATCTTTCGAGAATTATTTTTCTTACACTGATCTCCTTCTTCTCGATATGAGAGATATGGGATATGAAAGTCTCTGATCAGTGTACTAGTTTCCGACATGTGCACTACGAACACACGTATATACACTCTTATCCGTACCCATACCGTTGGGTCAGGTCACAAGAACGGACCTCTTAGGGTCCCTGCCACCTCGGACCACCCGACGGCAGACACCCCAGCGTGTCTCAGTCTGTGCTGACTTCGTTGAATCGTCGTCGTCGTCGTCGTCGTCCGCACCCATTCCCGAAAAGATCCCGGGTGAACTGAAGTGTAAGGTCCTACAGACCGAGATCCACTCACTAGTGTGGTAGTATTAATAGAACCAGCACTTCTGGAAAAACGTGTCAAGAAGACACATAAGAACGGTGGAGAAGAATTATAGAAGACGAAGACAATCCGGGTATGGTAAAGACAGGAAATAACTCGGGTAGAAACGTACTTTATAAGGGAACCATAGAGATTAAAAGAACTTCTCTAGAGATCGGAAGGGGTAAGACAACAAAAGGAGATAAAGAAACGTAACTAGTGACTCTTTCCGAAAGAATAGAGAGGAACGATAAGAAACCTTGAGACGTAAGTCTACGAATATAGAAAGGAAAAGAGGAAACGAAAAGCGAAGAGAAGAAAAGTGTCGATAAACATTCCGGAGGAGGCCCTCGACCACTACCTGTCCCTCCGGACCGTACGACGCTAAGTACCTCAGCGTTTCTCAGCCTGTGCTGACTCGCTGACTTGACTTGACTTGACTTCCCGAAAAGTTCGTAACAAAGAGTATTTCTAATGTACACCGAGGAACGTACATAAATATAAATGGGCTCACTAAGACTGAATCAGATACATACAAACACACCTACAGAGATACACGTAAAACACATAAGTACACCATAATGCACACCTCCGTTTGTACGTATGTCTATTTATACCGACTCTGTCATACACTGACTATTACTAGGCACCGAGAGACACGTGGTCGTCCCATATTATGTCACACTGTCCTTATTTAGTATCGGTCTCCTTTTTCTCTGCCCGGTAACCGTACGTCTTCAAAGTACTCCAGTCATGTGGTAAATTCACCGAGGTGGCTCCCTTTCAAGACGGAGACAGACCCCCGCTCACTTGACCGAGGGATAGAACCACTCAAGTAGTGGGTAGTACCACTCCTTTCAGTCTCTGTCGTATTCCTTACTTAACTATTGTTTGATGTTGGGACTTTAGTCTAGTCGTTTTAGTCAGGTAAGGACCGACACTGACCAGGTTGTAGAGTAAACTCTGTCTTTCAACACTTGATATTGTTTATTTCGAAAAGATATCGAATGTCTCCTTCCCTTTAAAAAGTTAAAAGAGGGATGAATTAATTGTAAACGAGGTCCATTTGATACTGAGGAAAAGAGAAACTATTTAGTTAGGGTAAGTTTAAGTAAACCCAAGGACAGTAAGTCATTAAAAGGTTGAGTTCCTCCAGGAGTGAGAATTCATTAAACGTCGTAAACAACTCAATCAGAGTTTGGGAGGTGAGTGTAAAATGTACGTGACAAAATTAGAAATAGTGTCGATTCAACCTACCATAACAATAAAGGTAAAGTGTCTACCAGTTCACTCCAAGTCTCTTCAAGTCCTGGACCCGGTACTCGTGTGTAGACACTAAAGTCTAAATGCCAATATCACTTATCTAGGGGTTTGAATACGAAAACTCTTCCTATGGTGTGACCAAGAGAATATTCCTCTTAATGGGTGCGAACGGAGGGTAGTAAGAAAAACAACTCCAGTCCTACATCCGTACTTTCCTAAAATCAAACCAAAGGACCTAAATTATTTTTTAGACGACTGAAACGGGGTAATAAGAACAAAGGGTTCTCGTACAACTCTTTTTGACACCAATGGATTAACATATCAGCGATTCAGCACAGAGAAAACACTGGGTACCTCATATCGGGTGGTCTGAGGAGACAGGTACCTTAAAGGGTTCGTTCTTATGACCTCACTCAACGGTAAGGGGAGAAGTCCCCTAGAAGAGTTGGGTCCCTAGTTTAGGTGCAGAGGACACAACCGTCCTCCTAAGAAATAGTGACTCGGTGTTCGGTTCCCTTCGAACACCAATGGATTGTGTATAAAAATTTTGATCCTCTTCCACGAGAGGAACCCGTCTTACGAAAGAAGTTGAGGCGAAGTTCTGGTCGATGGTCTCCTCCTCTATGGGACGAGGTCATTGTTGCCGACCCTCCCTAGACCCTCTGTCGGGGGTCCTCGTCCAGTGAACCCAAGATACTAAGGTTCATCGTCGTGTAACCCAGACTACCATCGATTCAGTCCAGTACTGTTAGTCACTGTTTAACGACTTCGAGTAAGGAAGACCTAGTTGTTACAAGTGTTTAAAGGTATTCCGTTTTTAGTCGACAATCCTAGACTGGTTGAGTCTCGTCCATGATGGTCCAAATTAGACACTCTGAACTCGAAAGTTTGTCCTTACATGATTCTTCCGATCCTTCAGAGGTACCCCAATATTTTTTAAGTGAAGATATCTTTTAAAACTTAAACGACAACCATTACAAGAAGGAAGACTAATGTTTTTCACTATTTTTTTTTTTTAATCGTGTTCGGAGACCAAGACTGAAAGATCCGAAGGGAACATTCGTTGGTTGTTGAACACCGGTTTTTCCTTTACAAAACAACTCAAATGAAAGTTTCTTCTTTTCTTTCCACGGTTACAAATCGTTTGTGGATAAAGGATGGTTAATAACACTGTCTTCGAAGTGTGTGTAACAGAATGAACTACGAGTATGGAAGGGATCCACCATCTATTCAAACAGAGATAAAATATCACCTTGGATGTTACACAATACCAACTATTCTCCGTTTTGGACTGTGGTTAAAGTCATGTAAGAAAGAAAAATAAAACAAAACAAAAGGTGAGATGTAGACGGATTAGATCCAGTACTACAATAACGAATTTGTTAACTAAATAGGGGGTTTGTGTATCTGTCGATAATGGAGTGATTGTTTCCCTTCGAAACTTCGACCATCTTTTGTTTTACAGTGTATCAATCAGTTTGTCCGACCAGACCCGTCCCCTATCCCTGAAAAGACCCTTTTGACTCTTCTAGGATTTGTCTTAGACTGACGTCTCGTGAGAGGAAAAAAACAATCCCCACCCCCCAGAATAGAAGACGTAGGGCATAGCTTCTACCCTGGGTACCGATGGGAGACGGAGAAAGAACCCTCTCACTTCCCAGTGGTCATCACTCTAAATCTCTTTCTACAGATACGTTACTCGGAGACTTCTTACCGAAGTGCACGACTAGAACCTTACTCTATTGTCGATGGGAGAAATCAGTTGTATTCCCGGTTAGTCCAGTCCCTTCATCCTTGACACACTCGTAGACCTCGATCTCGGAGATTTTGTTCTGACACAGAGGGCGTTGCGAGGTACGTATGTAGGAAGGGGGTACACCTCCCTGTGTAGTCCTGTCCCTAAGTCATAAGTCTGTAGATCTAAGACCGTGAGAGAGAGTAGTGTATAAATATTAGGACGAGGTGTGTCCTCCTTTAACTCCCGAGACTCTCTATTCATTGTACTCTGGTCATTCTCTAACGTGGTCCTAACGTGTCAGAAAGATTTAGGTTTCAGGTAATAGAAAGAGTGGTGGGAGAGTCGAAGTCAGATCCTTCTACAGACTGTTCTCGGTCCATCATCTAACACCAATGGTGGGGTTCTGTACATAACTTAATAATACAAGTCCCGACTGTGACACTAGACGTAACGTCCTATGTTTTAATGTATAACGGGGACGGGAGGTCTTCGAGGACTAGATCACTCTTTCCGAATCATCTCAGTTTTCGTTTGGTACTCTTCCCCCTATTATTTCCGAACAATGTCTCTAAATACTCTTATTTTCTGAACTACAGAAAATAAGAAGACCCTCCGCATTTTCTGTCAAAATAACATTTTGGACCAGAGACTTCCTTGCCGTCAAAGTTCTTTACCTTCTTTCAAAGTTCTTTAAAGTTCTTTATGTATCCTGGAAAGTTCGTCACTCTTGGTATACTTGTTACTATTCTCCGAGCTTCGGACTTCCTGTATCAGTCCTTGTTCCTTCATAAACCCCTTGTGACGTAGTCTCCTTCGTCTTCCTCTGACCTTTTCTCGACTCCGATATTTTTACCAAAACTTAAACTTTTGTTGTAATCGACTATTATCTTTCCGAACTTAAGATTCATCGGACCTGTCATAAAAACCGAACCCTGATATAAGAAACGTATTGTCCCTTAGAGTTTTAAGGGACCTTTTCCTGAAATACTTTGAAGAGACCACGTGTACATCTCCTATTTATCGGACTCTCAAGTCGTCCTCACAAGTGGGGGAATTTTCATTCTTACTACTCAGACAAAGAGGAACAGAGTGACACTAGAAACATAGGAATACGGTGCTCCACTCCGTGTCTGGGTTTCGGGATGACACTCAGAAAAGGTTCGTTCATGAAAGTTGACACTTCACTAAGAAACCGATTCGTAGGTCTAATTTCTAAATCCTACCCTAATAACCCTTTGTACAGTCTCAAATTTCATAGATCAACGTGTTCTTTAGAGACAGAAGTCCCAGTGTAGTTCCTTGGTTGTCTCCTGGGGTTTTCGTCACAGAGACCGTTTCGTCTTCCCCGACTAAGAGAACGAGTCTTTCTCTCTTAGAACTGGTACCCTATTGTAAAACGTCTTTCCCTCATGTTAATAGCCCGTCACCAGTTGGTCCCCGTAGCGGACATTCCTCTGTGACCTAAGGCAGAGTGTTTTCAACCCGGGACCGTTGAATGTCAGATACCTGATGTTGGACACGGTTACGGTCCTATTCTTCAAGTTCAACTCACAGTATAGATTGAAAAGATTGTCTTTTCAATCCTTCCGAACCAACAGACAAGTCTCTGAGGAATGGTCCGTCCACTCGGATCTTACCCAGAAGTCACCTGGAGTTGTCTATCTTCCTGTCGGAAGGTTGGTCTGTGGGGTCCACACAGGTTCAGGTCGACATACGTCCATAAGAACTCAGACCTGAGGACGGTACTTGTACAGAGGTTCGGGGGAGTAGAAGAACCGAAAGTGACAGGAGAGGTGGGGAGAAAGGAGAGTACACGTACCGTCCAGACCAAGGTAAACGGGGGCTATCTTTATTTAAATCATCTCGGTACAGTGATGTGGAAGGACGGATAATGGTGGTATGGGGTCCCCAGGACCACAAAAGGGGTATGGGTAATCCCTTTTGGGGAACGAGAGTTTGTGATTGGGTACGATCGGGTTACCAAGGATCCGAAAAAATTTCTTACATGTCAGTAAAAATTCATCACACCGGAATCCGTTCAATTGTTTGACTGTGGATAGAGTCAAAGAAATAGACATTCACTTCTATATTGACGAAGTCTCGTGACAGTCCTCCTAATTTACTATTGTTCAGAAACTTTAAGGACTTGTGTCACCGACTGTATTAGGACCGATAAGATTCTAGTACTCCTTATTTCACCTCTAACCGTAAAGACCCCTCCTCTACTCTTACACACCTACTCTCACCTTTTATACCCCGGAAAAAAAAAAAAAGAAAAGTTCTAACTAGAGGGACGTTTTATAAATCTAAGTTCTAAGATCCGACACAGGGTAAATCCGGACAGACCCCATCAGACTCGGTCGAGTCGCCAAGTGGGTTGAGACTGACCTCCCACTACCAGAGAAAAGGTTAGTAGAAAGTCGGAAGGTCCACGAGGGTTAAAGACTTCACTTTTTCAACGATTTCCATTCTTACTCTCAATACAAAGGTTTGTAGTCATAGAATTATTAAATCCGGCACACTCCACCGGGAGGATAGAGGAGGGCATTGTCGAACGTGAACGGAGCAGTGTCCTGAACAAAACGGTGTTATTTGGATAACGATCTCATCCAAGAATGTTAGGTCTCGGGACGCTCTGACACTGAAGACTACCATCCTCTGCACATTAAAAGGGACAACATGGTGGTGGTCCTCTTTCAAACCGTGTTACCTGGAAACATCTTTACTTACGTACTGACTCAATTTCGTTTTCCAGGTTCCCTGAGGCATCAGGTCTCTGGGTTTTTGTTTGCCTCTTCACTGGACTCACAGGTAACTACCCACTCCCGTAGCTCTTCTACACGATGTATACTTGTCAATCGGTGTTTTTCCTTTCTTTAGATCGGTAGACACTGTTGTACCGACATAGAACTCCCGTAGTACGATTTACTTTATTCAGTCTCTGCTGTTGATGAGAAGTTAGTGAATATACACCTTAGATTTTTTTTTGTGTAAGTATCTTTGTCTACCTTCTACCATCGACAGTCTTTGTTTCCCTCCCCCGACCCTCTCCATTCCTTTCTCTCAGTTTCCCTTATTTGAACGTCGTATTTATTCGGGACTCGTACATTATATATCGTACCACTGACATCAATCGTTATGGTATAGTATACACACTTCATCGATCTATCATCTAGAATTTTCAAAAGTAGTGTGTATGTATGTGTGTACTACATTGATACATTCCACCACTTACACGGTCGATTTGAATAGTACCACTAATAAGGTGATATATATATACAGTTTCGTAACACAACTGTTATGTGTTTTGCCACAAAAATCTTTACCTCCCGTCTCATTGTTCTTTCCGTTCAAAGACTAAAATCAAACCAAAGACTAGAGAAAAGGGGTACAAAGATCTCGTGAATAATCCCAAATGTCATCTGTCCGATAAAACCATATAAGACGTTTTCTTTGATACTCCGGAAAGATACCATGGACCCCTTGGACGACGACGACGATTCAGTGTAATCAGTACAGGCTGAGACACGTTGGGATATCTGTCGTCGGGTGGTCCGAGGGGACAGGGACCCTAAGAGGTCCGTTTTTGTAACCTCACACAACGGTAAAGGAAGAGGTTACGTACTTTCACTTTTCACTTTCTCTTCAGCGAGTCAGTACAGGCTGAGAAGCGCTGGGGTACCTGACGTCGGGTGGTCCGAGGAGACATCGGGTGGTCCGAGGAGACAGGTACCCTAAAAGGTCCGTTCTCGTGACCTCACCCAGTGGTCACGGAAGAGACCCTTGTTGTGACAAGAACGGACCAGAACGGGTTTATCGGAGACAAGATCGAGACTAAAGTGAGGAGTAGAGTGTGTTCGCACTCACTCTGTAAATTGGAGTCGGAGCAGGACATTTTACGTCCATTCTCGCGAGAACACGGACCGGAATACCCGGTGTACCACACTCTGGACCATGCGTCTACTTGTATCCCCTTCTATTGTTCGTCCACAGTCTCTTCTTGTGTGTAACAGAAGAAGAGGTAGACCGACTCAATTAAAAATTATTCCGTTTGTTACTTACAAACTCGAAGGAAGGATTTTATAAAACTGATCGTTAAATCACTCACCCTTCCAAAATTGGTCCGACCGAGGTTTTGTCATTCATTTCTTTTGTGTCACTTTGTACGATTAAAACTTCTTTTAATTTGATGACTATCGTTCGTTAAACCATTTTGTGAGTAAGTTCACACCCTTTCTCTCCCTTTTGGAAAAGGGTTTAAGTGGGACAATCCTAGGATGAGAAGGTGGATCCTAAACCAGGGTAAACTGTTTCAAACCCCTGTCTGTCTTCAGGGGTTTGAGGTCCTATACCTGGTCATCGCCAGGTGCCGGACAATCCTTGACCTGGTGTGTCGTCTACTTGGCGTCACTTGTTTACTTCAGAGTAGACGTAGATGTGGACGAGGGGTACCGAGTGTAGTGGCGGACTCGAGGCGGCGGACAGTATGGTCATAACCGTGTCATAATCTAAGAGTCTCCTCGTCCTCGGGATGACACTTGATGTGTGCACTCCCGAGGTCCAACACACGGGGCATATTCTTGGATTGCGGGCTACTACACTCCATCTCGACTCCGTCATTAAGGTCGTCACCCCTCACCGACGGTGACAGAGGGTGGTGGGGGTCTCCCTTGGTTGATCACCGTTCTTTTGTTCGGGTCCCGAGGGTGACTAAGACGTAATACCACTCAATGTATTAATAAAGTCATATATAGAAGTATATTATTATTGCACGTGTTTTATGTATTATACGGCTTTAGTAAGGTTTTGGTAAGAAGTCAGGGTCAGGCTCCTTTTGGACAGAGGGTACTTTGGTCAGAGAACACGGTTTTTCTGACCCCTGGTGACTACATCTTATTCGTTAACATAAAGTCGTTATAGAAGTGTCTCGTTCTGGTTCATTGTAGTCATGGTTTTTCGAGACGTGAATGACCCCGAGTTGGAATGAAGGAGGGAGTGGTCGACTGGACGTGACTTCAAGAAGTAAGGTTTTACAGGAGTTCAGGTAATCGTCAGGAGACAACTACAGTGTAAGAGGACACAAGTAGGGTCAGGGAAGGAAAACGGAATGACGTGTTTCCTGTTCTGTATCGGAAAAGAAATGGGGTTCGGACCTTAGATCTCTTGGACCTCTGGGGAGACCCGAGACTGATTACTCCCTTTGTCTGACGATGCGTGCGAGTACTAAAGGAAAGAACTCGACCTTCCACCGATTTACGTTAGGTTCGGGAAGGATTCGTTTCGTCCTATAACAAGAAATCACAAGAAAACAAGATGTCAACTTCCAACGTCGATTATGTAGACATTTTACGTTTCCGAGTACAATGTTAATTAGAAGACAGAGTTTGAAAAGATACTCTTAACTTTATAATTTTACGTTTGAGAATCCCGTTATATATACGATTGTACCGGGTTGACTTTCGAAGGGGTGGGGGTTCAAAGGTTCGTGAGAGACCCTTGCGACCGTGGGGGTTCACCTGTTAGGGTACGACCTTTTGTGTACTGGGTTAGAAGGGGTACGAGGTCGGTTGGTGGTCTTTACTCTCACTCCGGTGATCGACTACTGTTGTGGACTCGTTTGGGTCGTCTGTAGTCCATTTACGTCGGGTCTAGCTTTCTTGACGAGTAAGTATCTAGATACTAGTTAGTATTTGTGAACCACAAAATTCGGTGATTCACGGTCCCGCGAAACAATACGTCAGTGTCTATTGGTTATGTGATTTTCGATACCAATAAAGTAGAAAAGAAAAGAAGGGACCACCGAGTCTACCATTTCGCAGACGGAGGTTACGCCCTCTGGGCCCAAGTTAGGGACCCAACCCTTCTAGGGGACCTCTGCCTTTACCGTTGGGTGAGGTCACAAGAACGGACCTCTTAGGGTACCTGCCTCCTCGGACCACCCGATGTCAGGTGTCCCAACGTTTCTCAACCTGTGCTGACTCGTTGAAGTGAAAGTGAAAGAAAGTGAAAAAAAGGACGTAGAACCAGACGGAAGTGATAAGTTACTTGGGGACTTATATAATTGAGGTCGGACCACCTCAGACACTCTTTCCGAGTCGTTTGGGTCTCTCTTGTCGAAACGTCGTGTCTACCTTCCTATTGTCTAAAAAAAAAATACCAGTGGGAGAGACGAGGTATATGAATAACTTCTATGGTACTTCTGGTGTATTAAGGGAGGAATTAAAAGACCTATTTGTGTTAGTAGAAAAAAGGGGTAGGTATTAAAATCGAAGTCGTTTATATCACCATTCCGATTTGTTCTTATTAGTTTTTCCAAAGAAGTTTCTACATCCCTTCACACGTTGAAGATTTTTCCCCAATCTGAATCTATAATTCTCCTTTAAAGGACAAGTCCCGTTCCTTTTTGTGACTAACTAAGTAGATTGTTTATACTAACTCGTCGATCGATGAGTCTCAGTCCAGGGTAAGACGTTTTACTCCTATGTAGACACTTGTTTTGTCTGTTTTAAGGAAGTTCTCTTGTCCCTTACTCACTTTTTCATTTTATAACAGTCTTCCACCATTCTCGACCTTTATTTGATTTTGACCCTAAAGACCCCCAACCTCTCACCCAACGTTACAATTTTTTTATTTTTTTCTACCAGTCTCTTCCGGAGTAAGTCTTCTACTGTAGACTATACACAGGACTTTCTTCTCTTCTAACATTCAAAACGTCTATATGTCGCTTTTTTGTACTGCCCTTCTCCTTTGTCGGACACGTACCCCGGGTTCCTTAATCATCAGATCCCAAAAGATTCTGTTCATTCCTTCATTCACGTCGACCCCGTCCAACTAGCCCCACTCTCTGGGTTTCCGTCATCTTCTGCTGCCTTCTGCTTTACCGTCACCCCGAAACTTGTGTCCTACCGCACTATCCTCGACCCAAAGTCTTCTTAGTATGACCGAAGACATAACTCGTGTCTGATAACCTTCGTTACCACCTTCGTCTCTCGGGGGAATCCTCTAGTAATCGTATTAGATTTTCTCTTTACTGTTACCGAAACCTCGAATTATACCTCATATCGTGAACCTTGCTTCCATCTAAAACTTCCATTACGGCTTTTTTTAGACGACTCTCTAACTTACACGAGTCAGTGTATCTCCTCACTCTCACTCAGATGAGAAAGTGTTAAACGGTGAATGTTCTTCCCTGTTATTCCAACCCCACTTTTATTCTTTAAACCAAACCCTATCCTTTCATATTAAGAATAGTACGTTAGATTTATAATGTTAAACCAGTCGAACGGATTTTTACATAAAAGCCGGACTTTGACCACTCTACACTTAGTTCACTCAAACCCAGTTCTATTACTCTCCAAGAGCTTACAGAATTTATTCTCTCAATTCTCAAGTTTGTGAAAAGACTGACACTCCAACCCCAGTGTCTCCCGGTCATTTTACGAACCTTTGGGCACAGGTAATCACCGGGGATCTTACACCAACACTTCCCTCATCCAATATTTTTAGTACCCAATGGGTGACTTTACAAATCTCATAGGTCCATCACTGATGTTTACTCACTTCGTTCTGTATTCTTTCGTTTTCGTGTTTGACAGATCACTTACACTGACTGAAAACCAGAGTCACCGGACCCCTGTCGAAGTAACTCTGACCCGTGAAGGTAGGTATCTCCCTTCAACGACAAATAAAGGGCCCGTAACACCGGTATATGTTTTCGTTAGGGTCGTAACAGTCTAGAAGGTCCAAGAAGAAAAAAAGAAATTATTTTCGATCTTTATGTCTTAAAATAAACTTGAGAGATCTAAACATATTAAACCGTTCGTTAAATAAATTCGTGTGTTTAGTGTATATATATAACGTCCGTTTTGTTTTACATTGAACTCCGGACACCCGACGACCGAGGTTGGAGATTATGTCTACAAGGCGTATGGGGTGAAAATCCTTCTAGACTAAGTCTTCGACATAAGAGTCCGGGAGAGTCCAGCAGACCGAAAAGGGTAGCCAGTGACAAGCTCCCATTGATAACTGAGTAAGGACCTGGCACCAGGAGTATTGAGTCTGTTCTACTAAACCGAATCCCACACTACTCTAGTGGTCTAGAAACGAGGGGAGGAGGGTAGTCCTATTCTCAAACGTCTTTATTCCAACCATCAGAACATATATATGGGAGACGTGTATGGTGAAGGATGACGTACGTGGCGTCAAAAGACAGCATTTCGACAGGGACGTACGTTTTCTCCCGAGGCGATCTTCTAACGTCTTAGACTTGGGAACCCTTGTCAGGAAACAGTTACTGTTTCACTCGACCACGTATTCATGACGTCGAGGTAGTGAAGTACCCATTCTTTTGAGACTTCGTTGAAGGTGTGGCAGAGGGTCTCTGAGGATCGGTCTGACTCGGGGATGACGGCTGTCATTATTGAGTAAGTAACACACACACAATCAGAGAGTCAGCACAGGTTGAGCAACACTGGGGTACCTGATGTATCGGGTGGTCCAAGGAGACAGGTACCTTAAGAGGTCCGTTATTATGGTCTCACCCAACAGCAAAGGAAGAGGTCCCCTAGAAGGTTTGGGTCCCTGACTTGGGCCCAGAGGGTGTAATGTCCGTCTAAGAGATAGACTCGGTTTATAACTGGAGACAGGAAATGACCACATAGGAAATGACTGTGTTTATGAACTTGAATTCAAGAGAAAGGTCTCTGGGGACATTGTTCGTAGGATACGAAGGAGAACAACTTACTGGTCTCGTCGTTACAATAATCCGACCACCAACAAGTCAGTGATTCAACACAGACTGAGAACACTGGGGTACCTGAAGTCGGGCGGTCCGAGGAGACAGGTACTCTAAAGGGTCCGTTCTTAAGACCTCACCCAACGGTAAAGGAAGAGGACCCCTAGAAGGGTTGGGTCCCTAGTTTGGGTCCAGAGGACGTAACGTCCGTCTAAGAAATACTTGGCTCGATGGTCCCGACCCATATGTGAAGTGTCCCGAAGGGTCCTCCATGGTCACCATTTCCTGGGTGGACTGTTACCACCTCTGTATGCTGTACACTCAAGTCAGGATGTTTTCCCTTATCGATGGGTGACATCATAAGAACGGACCTCTTGAGGTACCTGTCTCCTCGAACCGTCCGATGTCGGGTACCCTAACGTTTCTCAGTCTGTGGTGACTTCACTGAAACGCGTATGGCTGTAAACGTTCGGGGAGACGACACCGACCTAAGGATTCGTACACCCCTGAGACACTGTTTGTCCGACTGAAAACAGGAAAGGTTCGGACCAAAATAACTGTTTCCGGATGTTGAGACGAACTTTGTTTTACCAAAAAAACGAGACAGCATTTGTTCGATTAGGTATCTGTTTCACGAGGGAGACGAAGGAAAGGGAAGTTTGGGTTGTGTTAAACAAGTCCTAGGACCCAACTGGAAAATTAACACAAAGTCTCCTCCTACCTCTCTTTTTTATTTCGAAAGGTAGACGTAAGCATGTTCGGTCTCCGATGACGAACCCCGTTTCAGACACTGGTTGTTTCCCAGTCCTGGGAAGTGGTCGATGGATTTCTTCGGTCACTGGAAACCTCGGGTCATCTGTAGGTTCAAGACGGGGAGTGTCGAAAATCCCTTAGAGAAACTACCTCGATTAACCCCTGTTGAACACAGACAAGTGGACCGAATTCTTCTCTTCCTTTCTCCTGTTTCTTTCGAATCCGTTCGTGACCTGGGTCGTCTCGGGGCCAGGACTAAAGACCCCGTAGTCCCCACCGAGGGATCTCCTGACGGATAGCAAAAGGAGGAACAGAAGGAGAGAATAAGAAAGGGACCACGAATTTATGACTTAAAGTGAAATCATGATGTCGTCCATTACAGTTTTATGTCGATATGACCTTTCTGGTACTACCGTTTCATGCTCACACAGAGTAAAAGACTACCCAGTTGTTGATCGTGTTCAGACGTGTATCATCCGTACGTAAATTAGTCATATACGACTTATTCATTCGTTTATTTATTTAATCAGGATCCCCTTGTCAAAGCTATGTTTTGCTTTTGTTTGAGTAATAATGTTACAATTAGTCATTAGTCAAGTCAAGTCAGTGAGTCAGCACAGACTGAGAAACGCTGGGGTACTTAGTGTCGTACGGTCCGGAGGGACGGGTAGTGGTTGAGGGTCTCAAGTGAGTTTGAGTACCGGTAGCTCAGCCACTACGGTAGGTCGGTAGAGTAGGAGACAGCAGCGGAAGAGGAGGACGGGGGTTAGGGAGGGTCGTAGTCTCAGAAAAGGTTACTCAGTTGAGAAGTGCACTCCACCGGTTTCATAACCTCAAAGTCGAAATCGTAGTCAGGGAGGTCACTTGNTTAGTCAAGTCAAGTCAGTGAGTCAGCACAGACTGAGAAACGCTGGGGTACTTAGTGTCGTACGGTCCGGAGGGACGGGTAGTGGTTGAGGGTCTCAAGTGAGTTTGAGTACCGGTAGCTCAGCCACTACGGTAGGTCGGTAGAGTAGGAGACAGCAGCGGAAGAGGAGGACGGGGGTTAGGGAGGGTCGTAGTCTCAGAAAAGGTTACTCAGTTGAGAAGTGCACTCCACCGGTTTCATGACTTCAAAGTCGAAATCGTAGTCAGGGAGGTCACTTGTGGGTTCTGACTAGAGGAAATCCTACCTGACCAACCTGGAGGAACGTTAGGTTCCCTGAGAGTTCTCAGAAGAGGTTGTAGTGTCAAGTTTTCGTGGTTAAGAAGCCGTGAGTTGAAAGAAGTGTCAGGTTGAAAGTGTAGGTATGTACTGGTGACCTTTTTGGTATCGGAACTGATCTACCTGGAAACAACCGTTTCATTATATAGACTGAAAATTATACGCTAGGTCCAACCAGTATTAGCCATTATCTAAAGTAGTTTATGTGTGTGTGTGTGTGTGTGTGTGTGTGCGTGTGTGGTCAAGATCCACGTCCTTTGTGTCACTACAAGATCTATACCTTCTTTCACAATCCGTTACACAAGAACCAGACTATCACTATGACAACAAGTCGGAAAAAGAAAAAGTCGAATAAGCGTTCTCAACATTTCTCCCAGGGTCTTAAAAATTTCACGTAATTTCGGTAATAACATAACCGATTTAAAAATTCGGTATAAACGGAGATTAAACGTCCGAGTTACCAACGAGTTTGGAAGAGAGTGAGTCAAGAGAGTGGATATTTTCATCAATATTATTATTGTGGGAGGAATTCTCCAAAAATACTCCTAATTCACTTAATACAGTCCTTTTTATGTACCTTGTCATAGACCGTGTACCATTTAAGACAATCGATAACACTAATAGACTGAAGACTTGTTACCATCGCACATATTCTACTGTACTTGGAAAGAGGTGAGATTTAGGGTAGTTTAATAAGAAATGTGGAAGGTTTTTTACAGTAAAGAGTCGTCATCCACATTGATTTTTGACCACTGTTATTAAAATGTGCTAAGTCTCTTTGGTTTGATTATTTATAGAGAGATAGTAAGTGACGACGAAGACGATTCAAGGAAGTCAGTACAGGCTGAGACACGCTGGGGTATCTACCGTCGGGTGGTCCGAGGGGGTAGGGACCCTAAGAGGTCCTTTCTTATGATCTAGTCCAACGGTAAAGGAAGAGGTTTCGTACTTTCACTTTGCACTTTCACTTCAGTGAGTCAACACAGACTGAGAATCGCTGGGGTACCTGATGTCGGATGGTCCGAGGAGGCAGGTACCCTAAAAGGTCCGTTCTCATGACCTCACCCCACGGTAACGGAAGAGGGGTAGTAAGTGATCGGGTGGAGATTGAGGTCGGTCGTAGTGGAGTGGTCGAAGACAAAGTCATTATTTTAGAGATCCTCGTTCTCTGACTTTCCGGTCGGGAAAGGTGTCGGAGGAAACGTCAGGGTGTACAAGACTGTCCATCTACCTCATTCACCCGGTCCCTGGGAGAGAGTAAGGGACGTGATGGTCCTCTTTCGACGAGACTCACGGAGGAGAATCTGGAGTAACGGGTCCAAAGTCTTCAAGGAATCTCCCTTCGGGGGTTGGAGGTCTGGAATCCGAACCTCCACCGGAAGACTTTTCTTTCTCTTGACACTTCTTTGTCTACGTTCCCCTTCTTCGTGTTGGGTGTCTTGAGGGAGTATCGTTAGGAACTCCTGCGTCCAGGGAGTCGGGGACACGTTAGTCGACACAAGTTCGGGAGAATTGTCTTTATTGTGAGTCGTCTGAGCTACGTATGGTTTCCTCGGGTGAGTCCATGAATGTCTCCTATATTTATGAAGTCAAAGTCGAAACCCCCCTTGTCTCTCCACTTACCCTTTACTTCTCAACCTTACTTCTCGAAAGATTGAGACATTGCTTTGACAACACTAGACTAATAGACTACCCGACACGAGAGTGACCCAGTACACTCTTCGAAGTGAGTATCGGGAAAGGTTAGTTGAAGACAATTTTTCGTTAGGTCAGATACGGCATAAGGTGTTTTAGACCTGAAATCACAATATCATCCTTTCTCTCTCTATTACTGTCCCTCTTTCTGTCTATCTGTGTTTGTCTGTACCTCTGTCTGTCTGTCTTTCTCTGTATCTTTATCTTTTTAAACCAATCTAGACAATCGTTCCGTCGAACGGTTTAATTTGTGTCTTAATCGATGAATCCTTAAGTACGTAAATTTTAAATTTATGTTTGTTTTTAGTTTTGTTTTGAAACTAATTTTGATTAAGGTCTCCCTTAAGCACCATAATCGAAAATCCTAATTATTGATTCTCCTGGGACTCTCACACTTTGACAGGTACTATACCAAACCATTTTTCGAAACTACTTATTTAAGAGTGACTATAGACACACAGGTAAAAAGTCCCGACGACTTTGTTTCGGTGGTTCACCTACCGAATTTGTCGTATTTACATAACAGAGTTTCATTGTCTAGTGGTGTTTAAACCACCGAATTTGTTATATTTACATAAGGGAATGTCAAGACTTCTGGTCTTCAGACTTTACCCAAAGTGACCCGACTTTAGTCCCATGACCGTCCCGACACAAGGGAGATCTCCCAGATCTCCTCCTAGGTAAAGGAAGCGAAAATTTCGAAGATCACCAGTGGACGTAAGGAGTCGACACTATGGAAGGAGGTGGAAGTTTCGCAATAGTGAGGTTAGAGACGACAGTATTAGTTTGACGGAAAAGAAGAGATCCTTCATTAGTATATAAGTGAAGACGGACGGAAAATATTCCTGTGAACTCTAGTGTAAATCCCAAAGTGAGTCTATTAGGTATTGTGTCATAAGGGTAGAGTTTTAGGTATTAGTGTAAACATTTCAGGAAAAATGGTATATATTACTGTCAGTGTCCAAGGTCTCATCCTGGACCCATAGATACCCCTTACAACAAGTCGGACGGTGTAGTGGGTCGGAGTCAAGTCAAGTCAAGTCAGCGAGTCAACACAGACTGACAAACGCTGAGGTACTTAACGTCGTGCGGTCCGGAGGGACAGGTAGTGGTTGAGGGTCTCAAGTGAGTCTGAGTGCAGGTAGCTCAGGCACTACGGTAGGTCGGTAGAGTAGGAGACAGTAGGGGAAAAGGAGGACGGGGGTTAGGGAGGGTCGTAGTCTCAGAAAAGGTTACTCAGTTGAGAGGCGTACTCCACGGGTTTCATGACCTCAAAGTCGAAATCGTAGTAAGGAAGGTTTCTTTAGGGTCCCGACTAGAGGAAGTCTTACCTGACCGACCTAGAGAAACGTCAGGTTCCCTGAGATTCCTCAGAAGAGGTTGTGGTGTCAAGTTTTCGTAGTTAAGAAGCCGCGAGTCGAAAGAAGTGTCAGGTTGAGAGTGTAGATATGTACTTATGACCTTTTTGGTATCGGTCGGATCTAGTTGAGTTTACTGTCAGATGGAGTAAAGGTGTCTCCTTTTTGAAAGGGAATTTTCTCGTAATCAAACGATTTATAAAGGAGTTTGTAGGTCAAAAGAAAAGTCTATATCTCAGGAGAAAGTTTTAGAAAAGTTTCTTTTCAGACTAAAGTTATTGTGATTACAGGGTAACTAGTCATGTACCTATCTAGACTTGATAATCTTATAAACGTTATAATGATGGGGAGTTACGATGTCTGTATTGTATTAAAGAAGACGTAATGGTAAAAATGTTTTAGAAGTGTCTTACAAAAAACGTACTAAGACCCTTACGTCGTTTTAGGAAAACCGTTTAGTTTATTAAAGCTCAAAATATTTAATCTCTACAAATCGTGGAGGAGATAATTTAACTAAGGAATTATTAAAGTTTGGTGATAATGTACTTGAGTCTCATACAAGGACAGTTTCACTTATTTTCTTATGTAAACGGTGATATCTTTATTCTAATGACAAGTCTTTCGTAAGAGAGAATGAGACGAGTAGGGTTGGAGATACCTCTTTAAGATGAAACAAGGGTAACTTCAACTTGAATGGGACACCGTAAAAAAGTTATATCTATACTCAACCTTAATTGTCACATAGTGAAGACTCTAATTTAAAAATTTATGAACGACAACGTTCGATGACTCATGTACTAATATGTTGTAAGATACCGTTACCATCTATTTGTACCAGTGATCAAAATTAATCATATTCGGTTCTCATGGAGGTTTTTCGTTAACTGGAACTGTAAAGTAAAATTAATTACGTACGTACTCTGTATATTGTAGTTTTGGTAAGTGAAATTATAGTTAATCGTGTTATAAATAATAAAGAATTCGATACAAATGTCGAAAATAATTATCCTCAATAAGAATTTAATTCGACAGTCCTTTTATCGTCCTACACTTTAATATATATATTATATTAGAGTTGATACATTTTTTAAGTACCTTCCGTCAAATGGGACTCCTACCCAAGAGTCGGTGTCCCCTTCACACGCTCTCCTATTTTCGGGTTCTCAAGGTTCCACATGAACCATTTTGGTATGTGTATACTCGTGTACGGACTTTGTCTATTTTTTATTCCTGTTGGTGGTCGGACGACCCTCTACTCCAGAATCCACAAGTCGGACCCGACTTCCCAAGAGAAAGGTCGAAGACCCAGTAGAGTAAAGATGTTCTTCGTCCCTAGTTCGAGACTCGGAAACCTCACCCTCGTGAATGAGATTCTGGGATCTGATGGTCTCTTGATTGGGTTTATCACTCTTGAGTGTGTTTCCTTTGGTGAACTTATGTTCTGGGTCGTAGTTGGTCGGTGGTCATCGTGGGACATGTCCTGCGGAGTAGATTTGTTGTTTGTTTTGTTTTTATGTTTGGGTTAGTGGTCGTCTGTCCTAATGGTGGAGTGAGTGGGAACAGATAGTCTTCTTTTCGTTTGTTTTTTGAGTCGTGTTTAGAGTGGGATAAGTTTCGAATGTGTTTGGTGAACTGGTCGGAATCCTCCCGTCTTTGGTTTTCCTTCTTACTTAAGTTGGGACTTCGGACCCTTTTCCTCTAGAGTTTGTGTTATTCAATTTTTTCTTATGACTTTTCCGTCTCTTTATGATGTTTCAATTCCTTGTTTGATTCTTTGTGTCTTCGGGTTTATTTACTTCTTCTTTATCCTTTTGAAGGACTTTTTCTTAAGTCTTATTACTATCATTTCTACTAGTTTTTGGATTTTTGTTTTACCTCTTTTCCGTTCTTAGTTATTTGTTTCTGGATCTTAATTTATTATTTGTATGTCTCTGTTTGTTGTGTTAATGACTTTGATTTTTATGGGATCTTCCTTAGTTATCGTCTTATAGACTCCGTCTTCTTACTTAGTCACGCGACCTTGTATTTTATTACCTTTGTCGAAGACTTCTCGTCTTATTTCGTTTTTTTTTACTTTTCTTGACTCTTATCAGAGTCTCTGGAGACCCTGTTATAGTTTACATGGTCTTCTTCTTCTCTTTTGCTTTCCCATATTCTTTTAAAAACTTCTCTAATATCAACTTTTATCAGTCAGTTCAGGTTCTCCGTGTTTCTCAGGGGGTGTCCTTTTGGGTTCCTCTTTGTACATATCATTAGTTTGATTGTTTCCGATTTGTGTTTCTTTCTTATAATTTTCGTCGTTCCCTCTTCGTTGTTCATTATATGTTCCCTTTCATACGAAAGTCGTCTTTGACACGTCCGGTCTTCCCTTAACGTCCTATATAAATTTCATGGTTTTCCCTTTTTAGATGTTGGTTTTAATGACATGTGTCGTTCCTGGAGTAAGTTTTACCTACCTCTTTATTTTTCGAAAAGTCTGTTCGTTTTCAATTCTCTTAAGTTATGGTGGTTTGGACAAAATGTTGTTTACAATTTACCTTTATATACCAGTTCTTTATGTTCTCTTCTTTTTTCTAGATGTTTTAGTTGGAGTTTATTAAAAATTTTACCGTTATCCTTGTATGTATAGTTATTAATGAAATTTACATTTACCTGATTTACAAGGTTGGTTTCTGTGTCTGACCGACTTACCTGTGGTTTTGTTCTGGGTATATAAACGACAGATGTTTGTTGGGTGAAGTCTGGATTTCTTTGTATATCTGACTTTCACTCTCCTACCTTTTTATATAAGGTACGGTTACCCTTTGTTTTCTTTCGACCTCATCGTTAGGAGTACGGTCTGTTTTATGTGAAATTTTATTTCTTCTAATGTTCTCTATTCCTTCCTGTGATGTATTACTAGTTCCCTAGTTAGGTTCTCCTTCTGTATTGTTAACATTTATAGATACGGGGGTTGTGTCCTCTTGGAATTATGTATTTTGTTTGTTATTGTCTGTATTTTCCTCTTTAACTGTCATTGTGTTATTATCATCCTCTGAAGTTGTGGGGTGAGTGTGGTTACCTGTCTAGTAGTTTTGTCTTTTAATTATTCCTTTGTGTACAGAATTTACTATGTAATCTACTCTGCCTAGAGTAACGACAGAAGTCCTGTAAGGTAAGTTTACGTCTTCTTATGTGGAAGAAGAGTTCATGTGTACCTTGTAAGAGATCCTATCTGATGTAGAACCCAGTGTTTAGTTTTGTGTCATTTAAATTCTTTAAACTTTAGCATATTCGTAGAAGAGACTGGTGTTACGACACTCTGATCTATAGTTAATGTTCTTTTTTTGACATTCTTTGTGTTAGTGTACCTCTAATTTGTTGTACAAAGATTTATTGGTTGTCCAATGACTTCTTTAGTTTTCCCTTTAGTTTTTTAAAGATCTTTGTTACTGTTACTTTTATGCTATTGAGTTTTGGATACCCTAAGACGTTTTCGTCAAGATTCTCCCTTAATATATCGTTATGTTAGGATGGAGTTCTTTGTTTGTTTGTTTTTTAGTTTATCTGTTGGATTGAAATGTGGATTTTGTTGACCTTTTTCTACTTGTTTTTTGGGGTTTCAGCCATCTTCCTTTCTTTAGTATCTCTAGACTCGTCTTTATTTACTTTTTCTTTACTTTCTTTGTTGTCTTTCTAATTATTTTGATCTTCGACCAAGAAACTATTTGTTTTAACTGTTTGAAATCGGTCTGAGTAGTTCCTTTTTTCCCTCTTCTTAGTTTAGTTGTTTTAATCTTTACTTTTTTCTCTCCAATGTTGTCTGTTACATCTTTATGTTTCCTAATATTCTATGATAGTTTTGTTGATGTACCGTTATTTTACCTATTGGACCTTCTTTACCTGTCTAAGATCTTTTCAAGTTAGAAGGTTCGAACTTGGTCCTTCTTTATCTTTAATATTTATTGAGTCAATGTTCCTGACTTTAACTTCGACACTAGTTTTCAGAGGGTTTTTTGTTTCCGATTCCTGGTCCATCAAAGTGTTCCCTTAAGATAGTTTGTAAGTCTCTTCTCGATTACATATACGAAGATTGTGAGGAAGTTTTTTAACGTCTCCTTCCTTGTCAAGGTTTGAGTAAGATGCTCCGGTAGTAGTGGGACTACGGTTTTGGTCTTTTTCTGTTGTTATTGTTTTTTCTTTTGATGTTCGGTTATAGTGACTACTTGTATCTACTTTTTAGGAACTGTTTTAAAAACGTTTATCTAAGTCGTTGTGACTTAGTTTTTAAGTCACAAAAAGTTTGACTTAAACTTTGTTTTGAAGTCAATAAAAAAAGTATGTGATACTAGTTCAACTTAAATAAGGTCCCTACGTTCCTAAGAAGTTATGTGTATTCAGTTAGTTACACTATGTGGTATAATTGTTTAACCTTTTTATTTTTTGTATACTAATAGAGTCATCTACGTCTTTTTCGGAAACTGTTTTAAGTCGTAGGTAAATACTTATTTTGAGAAGTTTTTTACCTGTATCTTCCTTGAATTGAGTTGTATCATTTCCGGTGTATACTATTCGGATGTCGTTCGTAATAAAAGTTACCACTTTTTGACTTTCGTAAGGGGGATTCTAGTCCTTGTTCTGTTCCCACATGTGAAAGTGATGCCAATAAGTCGTATCAAGACCTTCAGGATTGACGTTGTTAGTCTTCTTTTCCTTTATTTTCCTTAGGTGTGACCTTATCTTCTTTATTCCAGAGTGACAAACGTCTACTGCACTTTGACATGTATCTTTTGGGATTTCTGCCATAATCTTTTAATGATTTCGATTAGTCACTTAAATCGTTTCAACGTCCTATGTTTTAGTTATGTGTCCTTAGTGAACGTAAAGATATATGATTGTTACTTTTTAGTCTTTCTCTTTAATTCCTTAGTTAGTGTAAGTGGTAACGTTGTTTTTCTTAATTTATAGATCCTTATTTGAAAGGATACCTCTGTTTTCTTGACAAATGTCTTTTAATATTCTGTGATTACTTTCTTTAGTTTCTACTGTATTGTCTACCTCCCTATAAGGTACAAGGACCCATCTTTCTTAGTTATAACACTTTTACTGATATGATTGTTTACGTTAGATGTCTAAGTCACACTAGGAATAGTTTAATGGTTTCCGTATAAAGTCTCTTGATCTTTTTTTTTTAAAGTGTTAAGTATACCTTTGTGTTTTCTGGGACTCTTTCTTCTTACCTTGACCTCCATAGTTGGAAGGATTACTTTCCAACAACGACTTGGTCCTTTTCTGTGGTCCTGAGAACCGGAGACCTCCTCTTCTTAAGTTAGACCCCGGTCTCTGTTCCGAACTATAGAATCTTGAAAACAGATTATTTCAAAATAATTTGATATTTCCTCTATCTCTTTCGAAGACTGTATCCGTAGTCTTCCCTCATCTTTCTCATGGGGCGGACAATCAGAATTCGACCTACAATAGATCAGTGATCGTCAAACAATTACTTTCTTTCCTTACAGAATTTTGAGTCTTACCGTGGTCCGGAGAGTAGATATTCTACATAAACCCCTAGTAGAACCGTGGTCTGTTCAGTAGGGCACGGTATTTTGTTAACTGAACTTAGAACATTTTCCCTTCTAATGGTATGTTTATCAAAACAAATGTATCTAATCCCCTTGTAACAGATTCATATTGTATTACCAAACAGTTCATCCAAGACTCGGTAATCCGCCTTGACTGAACTTCTGTCTCAGACCCCATTTACGTAATCATGTAATTGATTAATCATTTACATGATTAATCATTTACATCATGTAATTGTATCGAATTCTGTTTGTAAAGGTATGTTTTTTACGTAACCAATTGAGTTCCAAACTCTTATCAATCGAAGTCTACCTTGGTCCACAGTAATACCGTTAGGTCATAAAATTCTCTTTGAAGGAAAATTTAAACATATCTCTTTCCTTTTCTTTATAGTGATCAAACAAAGGAGGACGACGAATTCTCTCTATTTTTTACAGACTGTGAACGTCGGATAAAGGAGGCAAACCTCTGGAGACCGGAAGGACGGACAATGGGAGAGTGATTGAAGTCTAATATGATGTTTCGATGTCAGTAGTTCCGTTATACCGTGACCGTGTTTTTGTCTTTATATCTGTTTATCTTGTTCTATCTTTCGGGTCTTTATTTGGTTACGTGGATACCATGGAACAGAAACTGTTTCCTACGTTCTTATATGTTACCCCGTTTCTGTCGGAGAAGTTATTTACCACGACCCTTCTGACCTGTCGAAGTACATTTTCTTACTTAATCTTGTGAAGGATTGTGGTATGTGTTTCTATTTGAGTTTTACCTAATTTCTGGATTTACATCCTCGTATTTGATATTTTGAAAATCTTCTTTTATATCCGTCTTGTAAGTTACTGTATTTAGTTTCGTCCTAGGAGATACTGGGTGGAGGATTTCATTACCTTTAGTTTCGTTTTCATTTGTTCACCCTGGGCTAATTTGAATTTCCAAAAACATGTCGTTTCCTTTGATATTCGTTCCACTTTTCTGTTGGGAGTCTTACCCTCTTTTATTATCGTTTACTTTGTTGACTTTCTCCTAAGTAAAAGTTTTATGTGTTCGTTGATTATGTTAAATCTTTACGGTCTTTTTATTTCTTGGACTAGTTTTTCACCCCTTTTCTGGATTTGTCTGTAAAGAGGTTTCTGTATGGATACTAATTATTTGTGTACTTTTCTACGAATTGTAGCGAGTAATAATCTCTTTACGTTCAGTTTTAATGTTACTCTATAGTGGAGTGTGACTAGTCTTACCGGGAGTAGTTTTTCAGATGTTTGTTATTTACGACCTCTCCCACACCTCTTTTCCCTTGTGAGAACGGGACAACCACCCTTACATTTAACTATATCGATGATACCTTCTGCCATACCTCTAAAGAAATTTTTAATCTTTATTTTGGTGGTATACTTGTTCGTTAGGGTAAGGATCCGTATATGGGACTCCTTTGATTTTGACTTTTTCTGTGTACATAGGGAACAAGTAACATCGTGATAAATGTTATCGATCTTGTACCTTCGTTGGATCTACAGGTAGCTGTTTACTTACCTATTTCTTCAACACCATGTATATGTGTTGCCTAATAATGAGTCGGTATTTTTCCTTACGTAAACTCAGTTAAGATTCCTCCCCCTACTTGAATCTTGGTTAATGTCTCACTTCATTCGGTCTTTCACTTTCTATTTATGACATAAGATTACGTATATATGCCTTAGATCTTTTTATCATGACTTCTTAAATAAATATCCCGTCATTATCTCTTTGTCTGTATCTCTGATCTGAAGACCTGTATCCCTCTCCCCTCCTCTCCCACTCAACATACCTTTAAATTGTCCCTTTGAATGTAATGGTATACATTTATCTATCAGTTGTTCTCAAACGACATACCGAGTCCTTTGAGTTTGTCCCCAAGACGTAGTTGGATCTCCCCACCCTACCCCTCTCTCTACCCTCCCTCAAAGTTTTCCCTGCTCTATATACCTATGGGTACCGATAATATAACTCCGAACTGTCTTTTGTTGTTTTAAGACGTTTCGTTAATAGGAAGTTAATTTTTTATTTACTTAATTTTTTTTAAAATTGGTTATAGACTAATTTTATTCCGTTTTATGTGGACTGTTTTCGGCAATCGTCCATTTTTTTTTTTTTTAGTACCTTTTATATTATCACTTAATAAACACCATTTAAAAAAAAATAATAGACTCTTGAAACAACAAGTGATTTACACTAAGTGTGATATCTTAAAGCGATGAATGATGTATAATAAGATGTAATCTTAAAACGGTTCTTTTGTGTGACCAGTATCGTTTGTGGGAGAATGTTGTGTTCTCTTCTGAGATGTGTACCTGTAGTGGTCTACCAGTTATGACTTTAGTCTAACTAATATAAGAAACGTCGATTTCTACCTCTTCGAGACATATCAGTCGTTTTTGTTCTGATCCTCGTCTGACACCGAGTCTATTATTTGAGGAATAACGGTTTAAGTCTGAATTTAACTTCTTTCATCCCTTTTTGCTACTCTGGTAAGTCCATACTGGATTTCGTTTAGGGAATGTTAATATGTCACCTTCACTCTTTATCTAAGTTCCCTAATCTAGACTATCTCACGGACTTCTTGAAACCTGTTTCCGCACACCGTAACATGTCCTTCGTCCCTAGTTCTAGTATGGGTTCTTTTTCTTTACGTTTTTCCGTTTTACCACAGACTCCTCCGGAATGTTTATCGACACTTTTCTTTTCTTCGGTTTCCGTTTCCTTTTTCCTTTCTATAAGGGTAAACTTACGTCTCAAGGTTTCTTATCGTTCCTCTCTATTCTTTCGGAAGGAGTCACTAGTCACGTTTCTTTATGTCCTTTTGTTATCTTACCCTTTCTGGTCTCTAGAGAAGTCCTTTTAATCTCTATTGTTGCCTTGTAAAGTACGTTTCTACCCGTGTTATTTACTGTCTTTACCATACCTGGATTGTCTTGATCTTCTATGATTCTTTTCCTTCGTTCTTATGTCTCAAGTCAAGTCAATCAACGAGTTCAGCACAGGCTGAGACGCTGGGGTACTTAGCGTCATGTGGTCTGGAGGGACAGGTAGTGGTCGAGGACATCAAGTGAGTCTGAGTGCAGGTAGCTCAGGCACTACGGTAGTCGGTAGAGTAGGAGCCAGCAGGGGAAGAGGAGGACGGGGGTTAGAGAGGGTCGTAGTCTCAGAAAAGGTTACTCAGTTGAGAAGTGTACTCCACCGGTTTCATGACCTCAAAGTCGAAATCGTAGTAAGGAAGGTTTCTTATGGGTCCTGACTAGAAATCTTACCTGACCAACCTAGAGGAACGTCAGGTTCCCTGAGAGTTCTCAGAAGAGGTTGTGGTGTCAAGTTTTGGTAGTTAAGAAGCCGCGAGTCGGAAGACGTGTCAGGTTGAGAGTGTAGGTATGTACTGGTGTCCTTTTTGGTATCGGAACTGATCTACCTGGAATCAGCCGTTTCATTACAGAGACGAAAACTTATTTGATAGATCCAACCAGTATTGAAAAGAAGGTTCCTCATTCGCAGAAAAGTAAAGTACCGACTTCAGTGGTAGACGTCACTAAAACCTCGGGTTTTTTTATTTCAGACTGTGACAAAGGTGACAAAGGGGTAGATAAAGGGTACNACTCGAAATTCGGTTGAAAAAGTGAGAGGAGAAAGTGAAAGTAGTTCTCCAAAAAACCAAGGAGAAGTGAAAGACGGTATTCCCACCACAGTAGAGGTATAGACTCCAATAACTATAAAGAGGGTCGTTAGGACTAAGGTCGAACACAAAGAAGGTTAGGTCGTAAAGAGTACTACATGAGACGTATATTCAATTTATTCGTCCCACTGTTATATGTCGGAACTGCATGAGGAAAANCAACAAGGTACAGGTCAAGATTGACGACGAAGGATTGGACGTATGTCTAAAGAGTTCTCCGTCCAGTCCACCAGACCATAAGGGTAGAGAAAGTCTTGAAAGGTGTCAAATAACACTAGGTGTATCAGTTTTCGAAACCGTATCAGTTATTTCGTCTTTACCTACACAAAGACCTTGAGAGAACGAAAAAGGTACTAGGTCGCCTACAACCGTTAAACTAGAGACCAAGGAGACGGAAAAGATTTTGGTCGAACTCGTAGTCCTTCAAGTGCCAAGTGCATAACGACTTCGGACCGAACCTCTTAAAACTCGTAATGAAATGGTCGTACACTCTACTCACGTTAACACGCCATCAAACTCGTAAGAAACCGTAACGGAAAGAAACCTTAACCTTCTTATGTGTCTTCTTGATACGCTTTTTCTAGTACTGGGTCTTTTAGTGTTGTCACACTAGTGAGTGGATCTCGGTTTGTAGGACCTGACGTTTCAGTTCACCCGGAATCCTTCGNTATCGTTTGTGGGAGAATGTTGTGTTCTCTTCTGAGATGTGTACCTGTAGTGGTCTACCAGTTATGACTTTAGTCTAACTAATATAAGAAACGTCGATTTCTACCTCTTCGAGACATCAGTCGTTTTTGTTCTGATCCTCGTCTGACACCGAGTCTATTACTTGAGGAATAACGGTTTAAGTCTGAATTTAACTTCTTTCATCCCTTTTTGCTGCTCTGGTAAGTCCATACTGGATTTCGTTTAGGGAATGTTAATATGTCACCTTCACTCTTTATCTAAGTTCCCTAATCTAGACTATCTCACGGACTTCTTGAAACCTGTTTCCGCACACCGTAACATGTCCTTCGTCCCTAGTTCTAGTATGGGTTCTTTTTCTTTACGTTTTTCCGTTTTACCACAGACTCCTCCGGAATGTTTATCGACACTTTTCTTTTCTTCGGTTTCCTTTTCCTTTTTCCTTTCTATAAGGGTAAACTTACGTCTCAAGGTTTCTTATCGTTCCTCTGTATTCTTTCGGAAGGAGTCACTAGTCACGTTTCTTTATGTCCTTTTGTTATCTTACCCTTTCTGGTCTCTAGAGAAGTCCTTTTAATCTCTATTGTTGCCTTGTAAAGTACGTTTCTACCCGTGTTATTTACTGTCTTTACCATACCTGGATTGTCTTGATCTTCTATGATTCTTTTCCTTCGTTCTTATGTCTCAAGTCAAGTCAACGAGTTCAGCACAAGCTGAGACGCTGGGGTACTTAGCGTCGTGTGGTCTGGAGGGACAGGTAGTGGTCGAGGACATCAAGTGAGTCTGAGTGCAGGTAGTTCAGGCACTACGGTAGGTCGGTAGAGTAGGAGCCAGCAGGGGAAGAGGAGGACGGGGGTTAGGGAGGGTCGTAGTCTCAGAAAAGGTTACTCAGTTGAGAAGTGTACTCCACCGGTTTCATGACCTCAAAGTCGAAATCGTAGTAAGGAAGGTTTCTTATGGGTCCTGACTAGAAATCTTACCTGACCAACCTAGAGAAACGTCAGGTTCCCTGAGAGTTCTCAGAAGAGGTTGTGGTGTCAAGTTTTGGTAGTTAAGAAGCCGTGAGTCGGAAGACGTGTCAGGTTGAGAGTGTAGGTATGTACTGGTGTCCTTTTTGGTATCGGAACTGATCTGCCTGGAATCAGTCGTTTCATTACAGAGACGAAAACTTATTTGATAGATCCAACCAGTATTGAAAAGAAGGTTCCTCATTCGCAGAAAATTAAAGTACCGACTTCAGTGGTAGACGTCACTAAAACCTCGGGGTTTTTTATTACAGACTGTGACAAAGGGGTAGATAAAGGGTACTTCACTACCCTGGCCTACGGTACTAGAAGCAAAAGACTTACAACTCGAAATTCGGTTGAAAAAGTGAGAGGAGAAAGTGAAAGTAGTTCTCCAAAAAACCAAGGAGAAGTGAAAGACGGTATTCCCACCACAGTAGAGGTATAGACTCCAATAACTATAAAGAGGGTCGTTAGGACTAAGATCGAACGCAAAGAAGGTTAGGTCGTAAAGAGTAATACATGAGACGTGTCTTCAATTTATTCGTCCCACTGTTATATGTCGGAACTGCATGAGGAAAAGGATAAACTTTGGTCAGACAACAAGGTACAGGTCAAGATTGACGACGAAGGATTGGACGTATGTCTAAAGAGTTCTCCGTCCAGTCCACCAGACCATAAGGGTAGAGAAAGTCTTGAAAGGTGTCAAATAACACTAGGTGTATCAGTTTTCGAAACCGTATCAGTTATTTCGTCTTTATCTACACAAAGACCTTGAGAGAACGAAAAAGGTACTAGGTCGCCTACAACCGTTAAACTAGAGACTGTAGTCCTTCAAGTGCCAAGTACATAACGACTTCGGACCGAACCTCTTAAAACTCGTAATGAAATGGTCGTACACTCTACTCACGTTAACACGCCATCAAATTCGTAAGAAACCGTAACAGAAAGAAACCTTAACCTTCTTATGTGTCTTCTTGATACGTTTTTTCTAGTACTGGGTCTATTAGTGTTGTCACACTAGTGAGTGGATCTCGGTTTGTAGGACCTGACGTTTCAGTTCACCCGGAATCCTTCGTAGTGCTATTTGTTTCGATCACCTCCACTACCTTAAGGTCAACTCGACAAAGTTTAGGACTTTCTACTACGACACTTTCACGGCGTGAGTTATCCGGTCGGTTAAACCTTTTGAGTCGTCTCCGGCGTCCTGACCTTTTCCTGTCAAAAGTAAGGTTAGGGTTTCTTTCCGTTACGATTTCTTACGAGTTTGATGACGTGTTAACGTGAGTACAGTGTACGATTATTTGATTATGAATTTTAAGAGGTTCGGTTCAAAGGGATCATGTACTTAGTACTTGAAGGTCTACAAGTTCGACCTAAATCTTTTCCGTCTCCCTGGTCTCTGGTTTAACGGTTATAGACGACTTAGTAGTTTTTTCGTTCTCTCAAGGTCTTTTTGTAGATAAAGACGAAATAACTAATACGGTTTCGGAAATTGACACAGTTAGTGTTATTTGACATCTTTTAAGACTTACTATACCCTTATGGTCGGGTGGACTGGACGGAGAAAACTTTAGACATACGTCCAGTCCTTCGTTGTCAATCTTGACCTGTACCTTGTTGTCTGACCAAGGTTTAGTCCTTTCCTCATACAGTTCCGACATATAACAGTGGGACGAATAAATTGAATAAACGTCTCATGTAGTACCCTTTGTGACCCGACCTACTTCGTGTTCGACCTTAGTTCTAACGGTCTTCTTTATAGTTATTGGAGTCTATACGTCTACTGTGGTGGGAATACCGTCTTTCACTTCTTCTTGATTTCTCGAAGAACTACTTTCACTTTATCCTCTCACTTTTTAAACCGAATTTTGAGTTGTAAGTCTTTGCATTATAGTACCGTAGACCAGGATGGTGAAGTACCGTTTATCTACCCTTTGTTACCTTTACTACTGTCTGAAATAAAACCCCCGAGGTTTTAGTGACGTCTACCACTGACGTCGGTGCTTTAATTTTCCGCGAACGAGGAACATTCCTTTCGATACTAGTTCGATCTGTCATATAACTTTTCGTATCTGTATTGAAACGGTTGTGACGTCTACCACTAACGTCGGTACTTTAATTTTCTACGAATGAGGAACCTTCGTTTCAATACTTGTTGGATCTATCGTATAAGTTTTCGTCTCTGTAATGAAACTGTTGTTTCCCGGAAGATCAGTTCCGATACCAAAAAGGTCACCAGTACGTACCTACACACTCAACCTGACACTTCTTTCGACTCGCGGCTTCTTAACTACGAAAACTTGACACCACAACCTCTTCTGAGAACTCTCAGGGAACCTGACGTTCTTCTAGGTTGGTGAGGTAGGATTTCCACTAGTTGGGACCCACAAGTAACCTTCCTTACTACGATTTCGACTTTGAGGTCATGAAACAGGTGGAGTACGTTTCTCAACTGAGTAACCTCTTCTGAGACTACGACCTTCCCTAACCCCCTTCCTCCTCTTCCCCTGCTGTCTCCTACTCTACCGACCTACCGTAGTGGTTGAGCTACCGGTACTCAAACATATTTGAGGCCCTCTACCACTACCTGTCCCTCCGGACCGCACGACGTTAAGTACCCCAGCGTTTCTCAGCCTGTGCTGACTCGCTGACTTCACTTGACTTGATTTGAAATGGTTGTTTCCACTTTCACTTTCAACGAGTCAGTACAGGTTGAGAAACATTGGGGTACTTGACATGTCAGGTACCTTAACAGGTCCGGTCTTATGACTTCGCCCATCGGAAAGTGAAGAGGTCCCTAGAAGTGTTTGGTCCCTAACTTAGGTCCAGGGGGCATACCGTCCACCGAAGAAATGGTCGACTCGGTGTTTCCTTTGGGTTCTTATTACCTCACCTGTCGGACAGATAAGAGATCACCTAGAAGGGTTACGTACTTGACTTGGTCACAGAGGACGTAACGTCCACCTAAGAAAGTTCACTCGATATTCCCTTCTGGTGGACAGATCACTTCGGATACCAAAAAGGTCATCAGTACACCTACACTCTCAACCTCATATTTCTTTCGACTCGTGGTTTCTTAACTACGTAAACTTGACACCACAACCTCTTGACACCACAAGTCTCAGGGAACCTGTCGTTCCTCTAGGTTGTTAAGGTAGGATTTCCTTTAGTCCGGCCTTATAAGTAACCTTCCTGACTACGACTTCGACTTTGACGTTATGAAACAGGTGGACTACACTTCTTGACTGAGTAAACCTTTCTGGGAGTACGACCTTTCTAACTTCCGCCCTCCTCTTCCCCTACTGTCTTCTACTCTACCGACCCACCGTAGTGGTTGAGTTACCTGTACTCAAACCCATTTGAGGTCCTCAACTAATACCTGTCCCTCGGGACCGTACGACGTCAGGTACCCCAACGTTTCTCAGTCTGTGTGGACTCGGAAACTTGACTTGACTAAGATAAAATACAAATACTACATAGATTTTGTGTATCATTGTTATAAACAGGAACTTTTTTCCTTGGGTCCTACAAGCAAATCCTTTGACTTGGTACCTAGTTTAAAATTCAATACTGTTCGTCTCTCCTCGTCACAGACAGACACTACATATGATAATACTTACCTATCTGTTCCAATTCAAAGTTAAAGAAAGAGATGTTATGCGATCGATCGACCCTTATGACACAAAAGTAAAGTTTATTGTTCACCAAATAAAAAAGGAGGAGTCGACTTTCTACTACTACATGTTAATTAAACATTTATTATCTTTATTTCTGAAGTCTCTATAATAGGAGTGTTTGACACGATACTAGATCGAAAATAAAAATTTATTAAAAAAATAGTAAATAATATTATATGGATGGTTCCATTTGCTCTACTAAAAAGTTAGTACTAGTTTACACTCAAAAGGGAAATAAAAACATCAAATAAATCTTTTTGAGTGTGAAAATACCTCTTCCAGTTTCGGTACTTCGACAACATGGTACATAAAGAGTTTAAGTCATTCCCTCCCCGACTACGAAAGACTTATAGAACCCCGTCCCCTGAAAATTACCTTTTTCTTTTACTTAATATACTTCGGTATTGAAAGGTTTTTATGGAAAGTGTTATTATTGAACGTAAATGATCCGTACATACATAAGTAAATCGTTATGACTCTCCATGGTGTGTAACAAAATTTGTCCATCTAGTCTCCATTTGTTCTCTAATCCTAAGGACTAGAACATTCGGGAAAATAAATAAATAAATAATCACTTAATTTTCCATTTCCGTTTTCAACGGAAAAACGTCCTACTCTCCTCTCTCTTTACGACTAAACTTATACAACTAAAAAAAGGGTAAACTTACTGGTTTTTTTTTTATTTTATTACTGGATTTTCGTAACCTTTGGTGTATTTTCTTTTCAAAGAGATTCAGACCCATTAGTAAGTGAAATTTAGTTTTAAAAGACTTTAAAATAAATTTGACATCTACAGATCAGAGATGAGTCCAGTTTATAATTATCTTGTCTTAGAGTCCCCTCATCTCTGATCCTTAAAAGCAAGAATTGTATTTAAGTAGATTTAAGTATCTCTGTCTCTTTTAATTTTACCTTTCCGTCTCCTTGACAAGAGTTAACTTTCTTGTTCCTTTATGGTTTATTACTGTTTTGTTTATTACTTTGTCTTTATTTTAAATAGTCTATTTGTTAACTTGTGTAACATTTATTTATACGATTGATCCCCTTTTACTCAATCCCTTTTCTTATTTACTTGTGTGGCTCTTAAAATCGTTCCTTAGTCTGTTAAATTTTTATGGGTTAGTCTTTTCAAGTTATCGACTTATTTTTTGTACGAACTTCCTTACTGATCATTTGATTCACTATGTCTTTTTACGTATATACTAGACCTTCTATCTTATTACCTTTAGTCAATTAGTCTTGTTTTTCTTTCTGTTTTCAAATTTTTGATTTTTAACAGGTTGTCAAATAATGTGAATTGTCGTAGTTTTGTTTGTTAGGTAAGTTTTTTTACCCGTCTTCTGGACTTATCTGTGAAGAGGTTTCTCCTGTGTGTCTATAGGTTGTCCGTGTACTTTTCTACAAGTTCTCACGATCAATTATCTCTTTTCGTTTAGTTCTAATGTTACTCTATGTTGGAGTGTGGTCGGTCTTACCAATAGTAATTTTTTTTTTAGGTAGTTGTTGTTTAGGGCCTCTCCCATGTCTCTCTTCCCTTGGGAGGATGTGACAACCACCCTTACATTCGATCATGTCGGTCAATACCTCTTGTCATACCATAAAGGAATTTTTTGATTTTTATCACGATGACATACTGGTACGTTAGAGTGAGGACCCGTATATAGACCTCTTTTGGTACTAGACTTTTATATATACCCGAGGTTACAAGTAACGTCGTGATAAATGTTATCGATTCGGTACCTTCGTTGGATTTACAGGTAACTGTCTCCTTACCTTTTTCTTCTCACCATGTATATATGTAGCCTGATAATGAGTCTGTAATTTTTCTTACTTTATTACGGTACACGTGGTGTACCTACCTGGATCTCCTACAATATGATTCAGTTTGTCTCCTCCTCTTTATAACATTCTGTCGGGAACAATACACCTTAGACTTTTCTTTACTATTTACTTGAAGGAATTTTTGTCTTTCTCTGAGTGTCTGAATCTTTTGTTTAAATACCAACGACTCCCCTTTCCTATCAGTCTCTCGAAACCTTCCAGTATATGTGTGACGATATCAATTTTGCCTAATAGTTGTTCCTGGATAGTATATCATGTACCTCGAAACGAGTTATAATACACGGTCGGACCTACCCTCCCCTCAAACTCCTTCTTACTTGTGTACATATACATACCGACTCATTGAAGTGACAAGTGATTTTTGATGGTATTGTAGTAATTAACCGATACGTACTGCACACGATCCAGCGAAGTAAACACAGACTGAGAAACACTGCGATACCTGGTATAGGGTGGTCCGAGGAGACAGGGACCCTAAATGGTCCGTTCTTATGACCTCATCAAAAGGTTACGGGAGGAGGTCCCCTAGAAGGTCGGGTCCCTAGCATGGGTGTACAGAATGTAGAGGACGTAATCGTCCACCCAAGAAATGGTGATCACGGACGCCCCTTCGGATTATCCGATTTAAGTTTTATCGGGTTTAAGTTTTCTCTTTCAAAGGGACTTCCCATCTTACCCCTCCCTCTACCCTCCCTCCATGCCCTCCCTCCCCTGTACCCATATGGACACCTACTAAGAATGACTACATACTGTCTTTTGGTGTTTTAAGACATTTCGTTAATAGGAAGTTAAATTTTTAATTTGTTTGTTTTTTCTCTTACAAATTTCGAACCTTTTTTCATTTTATTTTTGACTCTTAATAAATTCTCTAGAGTAGTTCGTATGGTTATAAACGTAATATCTTCAGAGTTTCCTCTTCTTTCTTCCCCTAGTTTTGATATAAACTCCTTTAATCCCTACTTTTGAAGGTTTTGGACTTCTTCCTTTGTCTATATGTCCATTTTCTTCGTGTTTTTTAGGTTTTGGTCAACTTGGGTTTGTCTGGGTGTGGTTCTGTATCGTACTAAATTTACCGTTCAAGTTCTCTTATGATTTCCGTCGTTTTCCTCTTTTTTCAGTATATATTCTTTTAGGGGTATTCCGATAGTCAACTAAAGGGACGTCTTTGAAACGTCCGGTCTTTCCTACATGAGTTTCAAGATCTTTCCTTTTTGGACGTTGGATCCTATGTAAAAATATATTTAGTGGTTATAAACATTATCTCGAGGAGTCTGTGCTGCTTTCGTTGGATCGCACGCATGTAAGTACGTGACCTTTTCTTTTACCGTTGGGTGAGGTCTTAAGAACGGAACTCTTAGGGCACCTGTCTCCTCGGACCACCCGATGTCAGATACCCCAGCGTGTCTCAGCCTGTGCGGACTTCACTGAATCGTCGTCGTCGTCGTCCTCGTCGTCGTATGGAGGAGTCCCCTTTCTTTATTTTCATTTTTATTTCTTACCCTGAATTTTCGAAACGTGTCGTTTCCTGTCACCTGTTTTACTTTTCTGATAGACGACTCACCCTCTTTGATAAACGTTTACTATACTGACTGTTCCTGAATTATAAGGTTTTATATATTTACTGAGGTATAGCTGTTCTGTTTGTTGGATTCGCTTTTTACCCATCTTCTATGATTATCTGTAAGTCTGTAAAAAAAAAGGGTTTCTTATATATGTCTACTGGTTAACCGTGTACTTTTCTACGAGGTTGTACCAATTAATAATCTTTTTATATTTAGTTTTGTTACTACTCTACAGTGGAGTGAAGACCTACTCTACCTACTTTGACCTCGGCTAAATATGTCTCACTTCATTCGGTCTTTCTTTTTGTGGTTATGTCATATGATTGTGTATATATACCTTAAATCTTTCTACCGTTACTGCTGGGACATACGTTCTGTCGTTTTTTCTGTGTCTACACATATTGCCTGAAAACCTGAGTCTCCCTCTCCCTCTCCCACCCTACTAAACCCTCTTACCGTAAGATTGTACATATGATAGTACATTCTTAACTTAGCGGTCAGATACAGATTGCGTCCTATGTCGTACGAACCCCGACCACGTACCCCTATTGGGTCTCTCTACAATACCCCTCCCTCCACCCTCCCCCCAAGTACAAACCCTTGCGTACATTCTTAATTTCTAAAATTTTAAAATTTTTATTTTTTGATTTTTTTTTTTTTACTGGTGTTTATTGTTCACAACGACTCCTACATCTCTCTTCTCTTCGTAACATGTGGTAGCCACTCTTCCATTTACCAAGTCCGTCATACCTTTTGTCATACTTCGAACGAGTTTTTGGATTTTTATCTTAATAGTATACTAGGTCATTAAAGCGATAAAGTGAGGACCTATATATAAGTCTTTTTTGTTTATGTGATTAAACTTTTCTAAGTACGTGTCGTAACAAGTATTGTCGTACTAGATGAATATCGTCGATTCTATACCTTCGTTAAATCCACAAATAGTTGTCTACTTACTTATTTCTTCAGTATATATATATAATATATATATTACCTTATAATGAGTCTGTTGTTTTATTACTTCAACACGGTAAACGGTGTTACACCGACCTGGATCTCTTATAATACGAATCACTTTATGTAGTCTGACTCTTTCTGTTTATAATATACTATAGTGAATATACACCTTATATTTTTTATTTGTTTACGTGCATGTAAAATTTTATCTTCGTCTGAGTGTCTATATCTTTTGTTTGATTACCAATGGTTACCCCTCTCCCTTTACCTCTCCTCTTTCTATACCCATACTGTAGTTCTTTCTGTTTGATGATCGTATTTCCTCTATTCGTGGTTCCTATACAACATATCGTGTCCCTTGATATTAGTAATAAAAATTATTGAAAATTACGTCATATTAGAGATTTTTATGACTAAGTGATATAACATATGAATTGTGATTATATTATAACATTTAGTTGTTATTTTATGAAATTTATTGTTTTTCTTTTCCTGGTCCCACCCTGAAGGGAACGCTAAGTCATCAATCTTGAGACGTGAAGGTTACTTCTCCCGGACCTAAACTAGGGACCTGTCCTTTGATTCTATGGTAAACGGTGTACTGGTTTCCTTTTTTTTTTTCTTCTTCTTTTCCTGGTCCCCACTACCTTGTCGGGAGTAAATGTTGTCCTTGGAGAGTTTCGTCTCCCTTTCTCCGACCGTCCGATAAAATCTGAGAACTTCAGGACCAAGTCTACACTGTTCATAGTAAACGTGAACGTAAAGTGATGAGTTTTGTTTAGTTTATATGTCTGGATGACTGTCTCCCCACTCCGTAGTAGACAAGGTCTTCAATATTAGATCTCCCCTTAGACGTGTCTCCTCTTCCCCCTGTAAATCGACTTATCGTCGCTATATAATATAATCTGAACTTTAATAGATACAGAGAAAAAAGAATACGTTATAGATGACAGAGACGACTTTAAAATGTAGTCACGAAAAAAATTGGATACGTTAAAAAAAAGAAGATTAGTCTAAAAAATTACCATGAGACGAGAAATTTTGAAAGATTATTATGGTGAACATTTTTTTAAGACAAAAGGACACCAAGTAAAAAAGGTAACGAATAAGTAACGTGTTTGAATCTCAACTACACATGGGAAAATCATCGTTTTTTAACTGAGTGAGTCCTTTCTGATTACAGTACCAAATTAAGAAAGTGAGTTCTGTATATAATCACCTTTATACCATCCTGTCTCATCTTAGGAAAAGGAATGAGAGGACCGTTTGAAAAGAGGGGTGAGTAGGCGGTTGTTTTTTTTTAGGGAGAGGACAGTATATAAGTTACATAACGACTTAAAGAATGTGTTAAAATGACACAATGCGCAGTGAGAAAAACAAAATAACTGACTTATCTTAAAAGGGACAATGTAACTATCAGTAAAGTCATCCTGTAACCTTCATCCTTCCTCCGTTTTCACACTCGACACCAGTGTAATAACTAGTAGTAGAATCTCTTAGTTATTTTCTTCTTTAGTTAGGTTCTTCATTTTTTTTTTTTTTTTTTAATTTCGGGAGTTTCACTTTGTTTCTCTTATCCTCTTTTTTTACAATGTTAACTATGTATTAAACCAAAAAAAAGAAACTCTTCTGGTTGTTTTATACATTTCAGTTCGTTAAGACTAGGTCCTTTTTACTTTTCTTTGTCTTTACGTGTTAAAAACCTTAGTATTTTGTCGATATAAGAGCCTATGTCTTTTTTACATTAAGATACGAAAATCTTTATAAATAATAAAATTTCGTAAAATTAAACAAAATCACCTGATGTTATTGGGACTACTATTTTAGACAGTTCATCTCGTGATTCTTTATTAAATGGTTGGTTAAAAGACAATTTATATCTCTGTATATTTTACTAATTTTAATATCCAAACCCTCAATTTATGTAGACATAAATTTATGAACATGAAATTTCTTTATAAAACACTGAACCTATGAATTGATGAGATTTATGAAAGAGATTTCACTCTAATATTACGGATGAAAGTCTTGTTGACGGTCCTAACGTGTTAAATTTACAGAAGGTTAAAATAAACAGTTAATATGGAGTTATTTGGACTTTTTAATACGAAATTTTTTATTGACCTTACTAATTTTTCACTAATTTATTCAAGATTTTATAATTTACGTAAATCGAATACTGACTATTACGACGATTTCCTACGACGACGACGACTACCACCACCACCACCACCACCACCACCACCACCGGAACGACGTTGGAGTGTTTGTTTTAAAGTCGTTTAACTTAGGACTTCACATAAACCAACCGGCTTTCCAAGCAAACCCAAAAGGTATTGTAAAATACCCCTTTAGATTTGTTTGGAAAGTGAAGTCAGTCAAGTCAAGTCAGCGAGTCAGCACAGGCTGAGAAACACTGGGGTACTTAGCGTCGTGTGGTCCGAGGGACAGGCAGTGGTAGAGGGTCTCAAGTGAGTTTAAGTGCAGGTAGCTCAGGCACTACGGTAGGTCTGTAGAGTACGAGTCAGCAGGGGAAGAGGAGGACGGGGGTTAGGGAGGGTCGTAGTCTCAGAAAAGGTTACTCAGGTGAGAGGCGTACTCCACCGGTTTCATGACCTCAAAGTCGAAATCGTAGTAAGGAAGGTTTCTTGTAGGTCCCGACTAGAGGAAGTCTTACCTGACCAACCTAGAGGAACGTCAGGTTCCTTGAGAGTTCTTAGAAGAGGTTGTGGTGTCAAGTTTTCGTAGTTAAGAAGCCACGAGTCGGAAGAAGTGTCAAGTTGAGAGGGTAAGTATGTACTGGTGACCTTTTTGGTATCGGAATTGATCTGCCTGGAAACAACCGTTTCATTACGGAGACGAAAAGTCATACGATAGATCCAACCAGTTTTGAAAAGAAGGTTCCTCATTCGCAGAAAATTAAAGTACCGACGTCAGTGGTAGACGTCACTAAAACGTCGGGTTTTTTTATTTCAGACTGTGACAAAGGTGACAAAGGTGACAAAGGGGTAGATAAAGGGTACTTAACTACCCTGACCTACGGTACTAGAAACAAAAGACTTACAACTCGAAATTCGGTCGAAAAAGTGAGAGGAGAAAGTGAAAGTAGTTCTCTGAAAAATCAAGGAGAAGTGAAAGACGGTATTCCCACCACAGTATCCGGTTGGGTTAAAATAAATAAATAAGTAAAAATTAACCTCCTTTTAACGACATGTCATAACACAACCGAAGACGGTATCTAGTTGTACGTAGTCGATATCCGTATATATATAGGAGAGAGAGAACTTGGAGGGAGGGTGAGGGTGGGATATGGTGGGGAAATCCATCACCCGTGACCCAAACGTTATAAAATTGTATATAAGTTTCCTCAGTATGTATCGAATAAGACCTTTACGACTTTCTCAAGTTGTAATCTTTATAGTTATATAAATGAATTAAATGGTATAATATCCATTTTCCTCTTTTTATACATATTTTGTAAAGGTTTTTACGACTTTCGTAAACTATTTAAAGTTGTAAGAGAAGATTACTTTTTATTTGACCTTTTTTAATTTTATTTTTCGATAAATAAATCAACTGAATTTTAATCCATAGACTTTAGTTATCTTTTATGACAGGTATAGCACTTTCTAAAGGTAATTTCAGTCCTTCTTTTCTCTTTCGGATCATAGTGACATTAATAAAACATAAAAAGATTTTGAAGATCATTTACGGTGTTCTTTTTTTATATTATTATTTTACCTTCCCAGTTTTAGTAGTACCAAAAGTTTATTATTCTGACGGATGGATCTTCTTTGATTTTTATAGTCTCATTCTACATAACCTTACCTACTCCTATAATTCCTGTATAAACCTGTTTAAGTGTTTTTACATACAAGTTCTCTGAGTAACATGTTCAGTCCTTCATCTTTTTAGTAGATAAGTCGGATTTTCGGACAGTTATTTCCTGACCAATTTATTCTAAGACAGTATAGTACCTTATCATCGAACGGAATTTACATTACCACGTCTCGATTAAAACCGCTTTTTGTATGAACGAAAAAGTCTTAAAGGTCTACTAAAACGTTATTCGTACATAAATAATGAAAATTTAGTCTTTTGGTCTTGAATCGATAAATAAATATGGTTGTTTAAAACCGTTTTTGTATCCTTCCGAATAAGAGAGTAATTTCACATTTAAACAATTTGATAAGATTACCGTTCTAGTAGATATCAATAATTTTCAAAAATAAAAAATAAAAAATAAAATAAAATAAAAAAAATCAAAAAATAAAAAATTTAAAATTTTAGAAATTAAGAATGTACGCAAGGGTTTGTACTTGGGGGGAGGGTGGAGGGAGGGGTGTTGTAGAGAGACCCAGTAGGGGTACGTGGTCGGGGTTCGTACGACGTGGGACGCAGTCTGTATCTGACCGCTAAGTTAAGAATGTACTATCATATGTACAATCTTACGGTAAGAGGGTTTAGTAGGGTGGGAGAGGGAGAGGGAGACTCAGGTTTTCAGACAAAATGTGTTTTACAGGTGTGACTTTTTCTGTTAACGTGGAGATTATTTACAGAATTTCTTTATTATTTCCTATAATTTTTTACATGTAGTTCCTACAAGTTATAAATAAGTCATATTTAAACTTTATGACCCTTATTGAGTTCACGAAACTCGAGAATGTCTTCCTCCTCGACACAATCCGAGAAGACACACGTCGACCCGTCACAATAATGGGATTAGTCACACTCTCGTTCTGACAAGGATATATTGGGATAAAGGAAAGGTACACTCTCGGACAGGAAACACAATGGTGGTCGAGAGGTCGTTAGGTACCGGACTCTTTAGTCCCGGTGACCCGACGACTCGTCTAACAATAAGGATAGCTTACCTAATACACTCCACAACGACTCGTCGGAGGTCTGGTACCTTAGTGGTGGTCTTCTTACCGGAACCACGAAACGTCGTGTGGTGGATAAAGGATAAGGGTGGAATGTCGTTACGTCTCCTGGCTACCAAGGACTCCGTTGAGCCGCTGACCACCTCTACGTTCCCTCTGAGTCTGCCGGGGGGAGGAGGAAAAGGAAAAGTCGCGTACAATATTAAATGGGTCAAACCTCTCTCTACGTCAATGAAATATTCACATGTATGTCTAAACGGAAAGAAGATGAGTCTGGATCTTATGATTTGAAAGAGTTCATAAACTTTAGAAACAAACGACCAAGGTTTCACTCACTCCACACAGTTAGTGAGATTCCACCCTCCCCGGTTACTCTTACTTGTCCGTCTGTCAGTTACTTCTGTGTTCCGTCCTGGGTCCATTTGTATGCTACATACTGGACTTAACAAATGGGGTGTCGTGTTGGTAAGAAAGTTAGTAAGACGTGTTCGTTGGAAGATCTCTAGTGCCTTAGTTGGGGAAGTAAGACGTTCACCCCTTTGAATCTCTTCTTGTCTTCTTTCAGTAGTGGGAAAATTGTTTTAATTCTTAGCTGTAATTAAGGAATTGACAAAAAAAAATAGAGAATAGGAAGTTTTTTTAGTTTTAATTTTTATACTAGAAATCGGAGAAGGGACTCATGTCTTAAATTGATCGTATCCTCTTCACTCACAAAATATCGGAAGTAAAAGGGAAATTTTCGATGTCTCTAAATTTTTGTTTTTGGTTTACGACAGGGGAGGGTAGGTAGTTTCGTTCACAACGAGAACGAAGGTCAATCGACTCTTCTTTTTCTGAGGAACTTCCTGTAACAATAAGAAAGACTTCACGGGCACATGTACGTACGCACGTACACTCGTATGTGCACACAAACACACACAGACACAATAGAGACTGATACTTTTGTAATCTGTAGGTAACATCTTTTACACCTTTTACGACTTTCGCTATATCTTTTAGAAAAAACCCCCTCGTATGATAAAACAATTGTAAATTTAAGACGGTTCTTAAGTTCCTGTGTGTCAAAGCCAGGTACTCAGTCCTTCTAGGGGACCTTTTCCTTTACCGTTAGGAGAAGTCATAAGAACGGACCCTTTAAAGTACGTTCTCCTCGTACCACCCGATGTCAGGTACCCCGACGTTACTCAGTCTGTACTGGATCGTTGATTTATTTCTCAAGTTCATATACGATCGGAATACAAGTCTGAAACCTTTACTTCTATCTGTTTGTCGAAATTCACATATTACATGAATTGTGACGTATTATATAAGTGATTGATTTATTAGATCCCCCACCACATCGATGTATGAATCCTCGTGTTCGGGACCTTAACCTTCTTTTTATGTGATAAGCCCTGACTTGTCTCCAGGAACTAGACCTTTGAGAATACGTACATAATATAACAGTGATATTTTGTTTTATCAATTGAATATCAAGACCTAAAAAGGGAAGAGAGAAAGAGGAAAGGAGAAAGGTTATTGAAAAATTTAGTTAGAAACAATCCAGTGACTTTTTCTTCGGCAACGGATTGTGCAGACGGGTCTGAACTGGAGAGTCTGAAAGGGTACCGTGTAAGTCCGTTCCAGAACACCCTTGACTCCATCAAAGTTAACGACAAGTCTCTGTCACAGAGGGACCGGGACCGGGGTTGGTGTTGGAGGAACCTTCATCCTTGAAGGTCGGAGACCTACAGGTCGAGTCGTTCTCTAGACGAAAGTGGTTACTCTACAAAGTTACTATGTTACTTTTCGAACTTTACATTCACTTACTCCTCAACAGGAGAGGGTGAACATGTTAAAGGTACTCTTTTAAAAGGGAAGTCACTGACGAAGACGAAGACGGTCCCCGGGTTTCATCTCGTCTCTACGAAGGTCCATGGACATGTGGACTTCTGTTCCTCGTCTAAGTGGGGTCGTTTGGCCGAGGACTCACTTTCTTATTTACTAACAACGAGATTCGGTAACCCGTAACCGTAAGCCTCTGGTGTGTATCCTTCTACGGAGTTCCGTCTCAGGGGTGACGTCTACGATTTGTACCAGGGGTGACTGACCGGAGAAGAACAGTTCCTCTAAAAGGAAAGAATTTCAGAGACTGAATAAACCTTAAAAAAGGAGGTTAGTACAAGACGATAAAAGGGACCCCGTAGTATCCACCAGGTTATTTCCAAACTAAACAGCAGCAACAACAACAAATCAACGATTCAAGACAGACGGAGACACTGGGATACTTAAAAGACAGGTACCCTAAGAGGTTCGTTCTTAGGACCCCACCCAAAGGTAAAAGAAGAGGTCCCCTAGAAGGGTTAGGTCCCTAGTTTGGGCGTAGACGATGCAACCGTCCGCCTAAGAAATGGTCACTAAGTTGTCTCTTAGGGAATGAAACTGTATCATGATTGAAAAAATTGGACTGAAAGGAGTCCAGTAAATAGTGAAGATGACTCTGTCAAACATTACGTAGAAGTAGAAAAGTAAGTCAAAACTACATAACGACAGATCGATACAGGTAAACTTCTATACTTGGACTTGAGGTTATCCGTTCTTACTTCACTTCCTTTTGATCACTATCTCCTCTCTGTACTTCGACTTTCTTTGGGGTACTTACATGTATCCTCTTCCTTTCGTCCGACTTAGGGATCACAGACGCCTTTGTCTCTCGTCGAATCTACCTGTGTCTGACTCGTCACCCGTAAGGTGGTCTCCCAAGTCCGAGACCGTCCAGGGTCGGAGTACTCTGGGACATACCTGTAGAAAAAACCAAAACAAAAAATTGAAAGATCTAACGATGGGAAACGAACCCAACTACATAGGGTCAGGGACAATCCTTTCGTAAGGAAAAGGGATAACGTGCATTAGAACCTTCCTGACCCAGTTACTTCAGGTCAGAGGAGACCAATACAACTCTTGTACTGGGTTTGAACCTGTAAACCTGAAAGGGTGAATTCTAAAATTTAGAACGGGTGTTACTGTAGTTCTACTTTTCAAGAGTCTCTTCCGAGTAAAGACTTAATGACTTTTTTAACAGGTACTTAAAGGTGAAGGATCTGAAGACCGTTACACATCCGGGGAACAAGAAAGCCTTCTGATTATGTATAGAAAGTGAAGTCAAGTCCTATAACATGAATTCAGAGACCCAGAATAACGGAGGGTGACAGACCAACAACAATAACAAGTCAACGAGTCAGCACAGACTGAGACATTGGGGTACCTGACGTCGTATGGTCCGGGGGAACAGGGAGTGGCAGAGAGCTTCAAACGGGTTCAAGTGTAGGTAACGTAACTACTCCGGTAGGTCGAGAGAGTAGGAGACTTCGGAAGAAGAGGAAGACGGGATTTAGTAAGGTTCGTAGTCCCTGAAAAAGTTACTCAAAAGGTGGTTTCTTTGACTTGGTAATATTGTGTCTAAACCTTTTCTGTACCCAACTACGAGTTCAACCTTAACAGGCATAACGTAAAACTGGAAATTTTTTATAAAGACGGTGTTTTTTTTCAGTGGAATGTAAAAATACTAGTATATTAGATGAGAATATCTTTCGTAAAACTTATTAAGTATTTTTCGTTTTTACTTTTACTTTAGAGGACTTTAGGATAAACTGCAGTACTCGTGGTGATTGTAACGAGACTGGTAGAGAAGTGCACAGAGAAACGTGTCGAGACACATTAAATTGTACTTACCCTAACATATCACACACGACAAAGATACCACTTATTGGAGAAAAGAGAGGAAAAGACGAGTAGATGGTGACGGTCATATTTGGCTGACTATGGAAAAGTATCTAAAGGAAGATAAATCTATTAATACATACATATATAGCGGATATGTTTACGTATGTGTACGAAAAGGACGACAAAGACTTTTGACGATAGTATACTGACGTAAAACGAAACGAGTGAAGTGGGAAGTATCAACTTTAGATAGGTTCAATTGAATAAAGGTGTCAGTCACTTGTAAGTTAAAATACCTGTTCGGTTGTAAATAAGTTGGTAAGGGTATATCTATCCGTGAAAAAACATCACCAAGAAGTCAGTAATCTAATTACTTCGTTATTTGTAACGATACTTTTACCTTTCTTTTACTATTTTAATAAAATGACTATACTGACGTATGGATCTTTTGGGTTCTCTCAGATCATTTTTTTGTTTACTTTACTCATTCCTATAAACTATTCCACTGACCTGGGTCCTGTCCATATGTTTTAGAAACCACAGAAAGATACGATTTGAATTTACTTCCACTTTATTAGTTAAGTGTCCTGGTTAATTTACATTTTCTAAAGAAACCCTATTTTTAACTATTATTTCTCGTAAGATGGATACTAATTTTTTGATAATCTAGAATTTCCTGTATTTTTTTATCCTTATCTACCTTGTAACACAATTATAAAAACTTATATTCCGTTATAGTAATTTTGTACTAAAGAGGGTATTAATTATATTTTACATATTTATAATTAATAAATTAATTTAAGGTTAATTTTAAGGTTGAAATATTAACAAGAGAACTATGTTCTATTTTATTAGAAACTCTTTTATAAATTTTTTAACAGACTATCATGAGTCCTTTAAATATTTCTTTTGATTACTCTCCCTAGGATGACATGTGTCATTTCAAAGAGATGTGTTTTGTCCTACTATGACTACCTAAAAGGGGATTAGGAAAACAATCTTTAACACTTGTAATAGATATTTAGGTTAGATCTCCTGAGACTTTCAATCTCTTTTCTTCTGTCTACCTGTTCCCTGGAGTCGTGGGTTTCTTATTGTGTCCCATTCAATAAACGTAAAAAAAAAGAAGTATATGGGATCTGAACCTCGACTTCCTCGGTTATTGGGTCTTGAGGGTTGTTCCTGTCTAATTTTTCAGGGTTGTTTTGAGACGAGAAAGGTTGGTTTTCTCGTTTCAGACCTTTTAGTTTTTTCCTAATCTGGTATTGACGAGATAAGGGTGGTTGTGGTATCTTTTTTGACAGTACAGTGGGGTTGGGAACGGTTCCTTCCGTCTCACCTCATCTCTCGGACTCTCAGCGTGTACGGTCCACCCTTTCCTCCACGAGATGGGGGGTGGTGTTGGTGATGGTGGTACTCCGAATAGTCTTTTCCGACCATCCTTCGGTCCTAAAAGTAGAGACGACGGTCGTTACTGGGGTGTAGGGTGGACACCCCAGTTGGACCTGAAGGTACGTTTTAATAGTTATTTCTCTGCAGGAGGTTGAAGGGTGTCCTCCAGCTTACCTCTCAGTCTTGAAAATGGTGACGACTCACTATTACTCCACTGGGAAGACACCACGGTCACCTCCTATACATCTCTTGTAGTTTGTCTGTACGGATACGGAGAATCGACCCTATTACACTAGATTCTAGATTACGTGAGCTGGACCCATCCCGTCTTCGGGAGAACCTTCTCCAGTGGTAATTGGGATGGAAGTGAAAGTGCCTAACCTCTTTCTTTACCGTTGGGTGAGGTCCCAAGAACGGACCTCTTAGGATCCCTACCCCCTCGGACCACCCGACGGTAGAGACCCCAGCGTGTCTCAGCCTGTGCTGACTTCGCTGAATCGTTGTCGTCGTCGTCTCGACGGTCTTGAATGTGTCGTGATCCTTTGTCTGAGAACCTCCCGTGTTTGTTTTGGAACACGTGTGGTCCTGGGTCCTCTTTCCTCGTCACTGGGGTGTTCTCTGACTGGATCTTGACGGACACACACAGGTTCTCAGAGGCTACCTCCGTACCCAACCGCCACCGGACAGCGTCCCAACCCTCCTGACTCACAGGGTCACGTACGTACCCTGGAAAACTTCCTCCAGTGGTAATAGAAGTGATGGAGGTGGCATCAAACCGGAGTCCAGTTAATCGTCCCTCCCTTGTGTCGGGGTGGGTAGTTGTCTTTTAAACTTTTGATAAATGACTCGTACCAGGGCGGGTAGTCTTGTTCTGGGTCAAAGGGGGAGTCGGTCAGAGAGGGTAGTCCTTCGAAGGTATTCGGAGATAGGAAGAGGTAGTCTCCCGTCTGTCTGACTTTTAATGTTAGTCTCTTTTGATTGGTTAGACTAGTATACCTGGTGTCAGAATAGATTGAGTCACTTTGATACTCCGTACGGTATATCCCGGTGAGTTCTGCCTGCCCAGTACCACCTCTCAAGACTGTTTTACACCAGGTGCCCTCTTCCCTTACCGTTTGGTAAAGCCATAAGAACGGAACTCTTGGGGTACTTGTTATACTGTTTCGTTTGTCTGTCCTGTGACTTTCTACTTGAGGGGTCCAGACATCCACGGATTATACGATCACCTCTAGTCACCTCTTTATTGAGGTCTTTCTTACTTCTCTGCCTCGGTTTCGTTTTTGTTGTGGGTCAACACCTACACTGACCACTACCTTCATTTCAGGTTGTGTCATTTCTCGTTACAACGTATCCTTTGACCTTACAATCCACGTACTTAGTTCCGTTTAATCTTCACCAGTATGCCTCTACCGTTCTCACTTGTAGCTATAAAGTCCTTAGTCACTTGATTTTACCTGACCTTACCCACTTAAATTGAGTCTACTGATAACATATATGATAACACCCGTTCTTAGGGAATCTTCTTTACCTCATCGGTAGTGTCAGTTGTTTTCTCAGGCTTTACGTCACGAACCTACGTTAGAGTTTTTGCTGTTTGACTAGAGAAAAAAAGGTTCTGTTTGGTAATTTATAGTGTCATTAGGTTCAGATACGGGGTTGGTCATTACGTCTTCTTCGACTTCAACTTACCAAGACACTTCTGGATGTTCTGGAAAATCTTGATTGTGGGTTTTTTCGACAGGAAAGTAATATCCCCTGACCTCACGTTTTCATCCTTCAGTTCTTTGTGGACCTAATTGTCCGTTTGAACCGGAACCTCATGTCTTACTTCTTCTCGTTTCCGATTATCTCAAAACGGTTCTCTTACGTGACCAGTATCGTTTGTAATAGAAGGTTTTCGTGTTCTCTTCTGAGATGTGTACCTGTAGTGATCTACCAGTTATGGTTTTATTCTAACTAATATAAGAGACGTCGGTTTCTACCTCTTCGAGATATGTCAGTCGTTTTAGTTCTGGCCCTCGACTGACACCGAGTCTAGTACTTGAGGAATAACGGTTTAAGTCTGACTTTAACTTCTTTCATACCTTTTGGCGATCTGGTAAGTCCATACTGGATTTCGTTTAGGGAATGTTTAATATGTCACCTTCACTCTTTATCTAAGTTCCCTAATCTAGACTATCTGTCTTACGGACTTTTGATACCTGTCTCCAAGTACCGTAACATGTCGTCCGTCCCTATTTCTAGTATGGGTTCTTTTCTTTATGTTTTTCCGTTTTACCACGAACTCCTCCAGAATGATTATCGAAACTTTTTTTCTCTTCGGTTTCCGTTTCCTTCTTTCTTTTCTATAAGGGTAAACTTACGTCTCAAGGTTTCTTATCGTCCCTCTCTATTCTTTCGGATGGAGTTTATCTCCTTTTGTTGTCTTACCCTTTCTGATCTCTAGAGAAGTTCTTTTAATCTCTATGGTTCCCTTGTAAAGTACGTTACTACCCGTGTTATTTCCTGTCTTTACCATACCTGATTGTCTTCGTCTTCTATAATTCTTCTCCACCGTTCTTATGTGTCTTCTTGATATGTTTTTTCTAGAAGTGTTGGGTCTATTAGTACTACCACACTAGTGAGTGGATCTCGGTCTGTAGGACCTTACGTTTCAGTTCATCCGGAATCCTTCGTAGTGCTACTTGTTTCGATCACCTCCACTACCTTAAGGTCAACTCGATAAAGTTTAGGATTTTCTACTACGACACTTTCACGAAGTGTGTTATTCGGTCGGTTAAATCTTTTGAGTCGTCACCGGTGTCCTGACCTTTTCTAGTCAAAGTAAGGTTAGGGTTTCTTTCCGTTACGGTTTCTTACGAGTTTGATAACGTGTTAACGTGAGTAGAGTGTGTGATCGTTTCATTACGAGTTTTAAGAGGTCCGAAGTTGTCAATACACTTGGTACTTGAAGGTCTACAAGTTCGACCTAAATCTTTTCCGTCTCCTTGGTCTCTAGTTTGATGTCTGTAGACAACCTAGTAGTTTTTTCACTCTCTCAAGGTCTTTTTGTAGAAGACGAAATAACTGATACGGTTTCGGAAACTGACACACCTAAAGTTGTTTGACATCTTTTCAGAATTTCTCTACTCTTATGGTCTGGTGGAATGGACGGAGGACTCTTTGGACATACACCCAGTTCTTCGTTGTCAATCTTGACCTGTACCTTGTTGTCTGACCAGGGTTTAACCCTTTTCTCATATAGTTCCGACATATAACAGTGGGACGAATAAATTGAATATACGTCTCATGTAGTACTTTTTACGACCTGACCTACTTTGTGTTCGACCTTAGTTCTAACAACCTTCATTATAGTTATTGGAGTCTATACGTCTACTATGGTGGGATTACCGTTTTTCGTTTCTTCTTGATTTCTCAGAGAACTACTTTCACTTTCTCCTTTTACTTTTTTAACCGGATTTTGAGTTGTAAGCCTTTTGCTTCTAGTACCGTAGACCAGGGTAGTGAAATACCGTTCATGTACCCCTTTGTTGCCTTTGTCCCTGTCTGAAATAAATAAACTCGAGGTTCTAACGACGTCTACCACTGACATCGGTTCTTTAATTTTCTACGAACGAGGAACCTTTCTTTCGAGACTGGTTGGATCTGTCACATAATTTTTCGTCTCTGTAATGAAACGGTTGTTTCCAGGTAGATCAGTTTCGATACCAAAAAGGTCATCAGTATACACCTACACTCTCAACCTGACATTTCTTTCGACTCGCGACTTTTTAACTACGAAAACTTGACACCACAACCTTTTCTAAGAACTCTTAAGGAACCTGTCGTACCTCTAGGTTCGTCAGGTAGGATTTCCTTTAGTCAGGACCCACAAGTAACCTTCCTGACTACGATTTCGACTTTGAGTTTATGAAACCACTGGACTACACTTTTCGATTGAGTAAACTTTTCGGGGACTACGACCCCTTCTAACTCCCACCCTCCTCTTCCCCTGTTGTCTCCTACTTTAAAAACCTACCGTAGTGACTGAGTCACCTGTGCTTGAACTCATTTGAGACCCTCAACCACTACCTGTCCCTTTGGACCACACGACGTCAAGTAACCCAACGTTCCTCAGCCTGTACTGACTCACTGACTTGACTTGACTTGACTTCCGGATTACTCCGTGATCCTGAGGACCAGAGTATCATTTCGTCTCGGAGTGGGGCGGGGTGGGGACCACAATTGTCTCCAACTCACCTCTTAGGCCTGAAAACGTAGTTGAACCGTCGATGGTCTAATATGTGAGGGACGGGGATGATGTCGTCGTAGTCCGTTTCAGTTGTCTTTTGTCTCCAAATTGATTCTGGTTTCATAGAGTATTGTGGGGTTTGTAGGTCTGAAGTTGACTTTAGTAAACAGTATGATTTTTGGTTCTTGTAGGGTTTGACTTACTTTTATGTGTCATTTGTGGTTCTACCGTCTCTGTTTGAATAGTCTGTTCCCAACATTGGTCGGTAGTATTTTTACGAAGTCACTCGTTAATACTTGTTCTAAGTGTTTTTTATTTTTACTTCCTTTGTCTTTCAGAACCGTTTCTTTATCTATGTTTCTTAGTAGTTCATCTTTATAGTGGTGACGATAATGAGTATCGTCATAATAAAGGAATCAATACTAATTAGAGAGGAATGGAGACAAGAGTATCATGAATCACGAAGATAAACGTATAATAAAAGGTGGAATTCGATAAGACGAAAAACTTTAACAGAAGAGAGTGTTATCTGAAATTTGTAACTGAAACGGATTTCTGTTATGTATAATTCAAGAAGTCGTAGATCGTGTCCAGAATTAGGTGTATCATCGAATTACTTACTATTTTATTTGATTTAACTACCATACCAATCCATTACTGATTAAATAGGTGGAATCCTTTTATACGAACCTTTAATATTATTTATCTTTAGTAAAGTAGAGGTCTAGTGACGATACTTGTATTAAGACAGAAGTTCCACAGGTTCTAGTTCCAGTCTGATATTGACCCTCCTACTACCTGACTCCCCTCTTCTTCAACCCCTCTACCATAGTTTTAAAACGAAAGACTCCCTTCGAAATTGATAAGGATCTTCCTTACGGAAGGAGTCTCTTTTTCCTACTGTGGGCTATAGGAACAAGTGTTCTCTTTCTTCGTTACGACGGGCGTCTTCCCCGTCCCAGAAACTCTCTGTTTTGGCCCCCGACCCGAGAAAAGACCCCTCCAAGGTTTTACTCTGACTCAGATCAAGAGTATTCTGGAGTTGAGTTTCTTCCTTTGTCTTCTTTCCTCGTTCTTGTCGTCCTATACTCTGTCCTCCTGTTCCTTCTCTCTCACTTCTGACTCTACCTCCCTGTCTGAGTCGCCTTCCCGTCACTGACCCAGGTCCTTCTGCTAGTTCGCGACTCGAGGAGTGCCGAGCCTGCAAAGAGAAATCGGGTTTCTGAGTGACACGCGTAAAACGGTCCGACTCGGCATCAATGGTCTACTGCGTGTCACTATGGACGATGAGGGAAAACTCGGTACGGATGGTGAATCCTAAGAGGGAAACTAAGGTCAACGTATTCATTTTTTACTTATTTATTAACGTTCAGGTAAATCTTGTGACTAAACCAACTTTGGTTGTGGGAAACAGTAAAACAAGATTTTTAAAAAGTGATCGTAAATGACTCACCATCGTTGAAGCCTGAATTACATCTTGACCCAAGACTCCCTAAGGTTCAACTACTTTTTGGGAAATCCTTGGGGGTCGAACTCGTTATCCTCTTATAGGTCCTTCATATCTCTATAGAACTTTTCTTTCCATTCTTAAGGTCTTCAATGGAATTTTTTACTAATGTTTATATAAATTAATGATACAGAATTATCTTTTAATGTCAATAATTTTAGTCATTTATTTTTTATATAACTTCTTTATAAACATCGTATTTATATACTGTTAACATATACTACTTTGAACCAGGTTTGAATATTGTCTTGCTATTGATAGATTATCTTTCTACCTATTTTCTGTATTTCTTCTTTAAGCGTCTTCCTTTTCACGTTTTTTTGTACAACTCTATGAACTGGAGTGACGACGACGACGACGCCGATTCAGTGGAGTCAGCACAGACTGAGACACGCTGGGGTCTCTACCGTCGGGTGGTCCGAGGGGGTAGGGACCCTAAGAGGTCCACTCTTGTGACCTCACCCAACGGTAAAGGAAGAGGTTACGTACTTTCACTTTTCACTTTCACTTCAACGAGTCAGCACAGACTGAGGATCACTGGGGTACCTGACGTCGGATGGTCCGAGGAGGTAGGTACCCTAAACGGTCTGTTCTCATGACCTCACACAACGGGAACGGAAAAGGCTGAACTGGAGTGATCCTTATTTTTTTTTTTTTTTTACGGTCTATTTTATTATAAAGACATACAAATAGATCTGGACTCGTTAGTATCCAGCAATACTAGTTTGACTCCATAGACCCGAAGGGATCACCGAGTCTACCATTTCTTAGACGGACGTTAAGTCCTCTGGGTTCAAGCTAGGGTGTCAGTCCTTCTAGTGGACCTCTTCTCTTCCCGTGGGGTGAGGTCATAAGAACGGACCTCTGAGGGTATCCGTCTCCTCGGACCACCCGATGTCAGGTACCCCCAGTGTATCTCAGTCTGTGATGACCTCGTTGAATAGTACGGGTAACGTGTAGTCTTCTCGAGAAAATTTCTGAGAGATCCTCGAAACGACCACCAAGTTCCTATCTCTTGGACAGACACCACGTCCTCTACTCCCAAACTAGGGACCCACCCCTTCTAGGGGACCTCTTCCTTTACCGTTGGGTGAGGTCATAAGAACGACCCTTTTAAGGTACCTGTCTCCTCGGACCGTCCGATGTCAGGTGCCCCAGTGTTTCTCAGTCTGTGCTGATTCGATGACTCGTCCGTGTGTACGTACCCAAAGACCAGATAAGCGAAGGTCGGTCAAGTGTTTCGTCGTCGAAGTCGGTCTCTGGAACAGTCCAGTATAATATGTTCCTTGTACCAGACCCCTTTGACCGGGGGAGCACCGTCCATGACCACAAGAAACGAGAGGTGGTGTCATAAGTCCGAAGGGGAGTTGTGTATGTGTGTGTGTGTGTGTACGTGCGTGCGTACGTACGTGCATGTGCGTACGTGCGTACGTGCGTGCGTACACGTGTGTGTGTGTGTGTGCGTGCGTGTGTGTGTGTGACAGAGTCAATTCAGTCTTCGTGTCGATCTCCGTGGAGTTTTATTAAGAACGTTCCATCACAAGGTCCTGTAGTAGTAACATGGTCCGTCTCTTACACCTTAATCTCGGTCAACTTTTTCTGGACCTACTTCAACATACATATCCCACACCTCTTCCACCAGTCCTACCAGGACGTGGAGTCATAATGGGAGAAAGGGTGTAGGATCAGATCAGAGACACGTCTCTCCTCTAGTAGAAAAAGTTGACGTTCGGGCGTCCAATAAAATAGGGGTGAACCAAATATGATGTCCGAAGTCTGTCAGAAAGACTGACTCCGGAGAGAGGAAGAGGAACCAAATCTAGTTTCCTTCGTGAAGTGAAGGAACCTCACGGACACCATCGATCGGTCAGAAAGTTGACTGGACAGATATTCGGTACGCAGGTGTAAAAGAGTAGGAATGTATCAGGAGAGGGGACCTCAACGCTAGAGAGGAGACACACACTCGACTGATTTATAGATTGGGTGTCTTGGGAGTCTACTAACGACTAAGTCGGTGGTAGTTTGACATTGTACTGGTCGAGATTCGTTCTTGGTGGTTAGACCCGGGTCTGTTGGATGTCTTGGTACTGATACGATACGAATCAACGAGTCAACGCAGGTTAAGAAACACTGGGTGACCTGACAACGGAAGATCCGAGGAGATAGGTACCCCTAAGAGGTCCGTCCTTATGACCTCACCCAATGGCACGGGAGGAGGTCCCCTAGAAAGGTTGGGTCTCTGATTTGGGTCCAAAGGGCGTAACGTCCACCTAAGAAATGGTCGACTCTATGTTGTATTGTTACTGTAGTAGTAATATTTATACAAAATTCGGTGACTCAAAACCTCAACAAACATTGTATATGATCTGTTAGTCTTATCTAGAATAATTTCCGTCCCTTTTCACCAGTTGGAGTTGTAGGACTAAAAAAAAGGGTGCTAGGGATGACGATGTGAAAACTTTCTACTCACTAGACTTAGAGTTTTCGGTTATGTCCTGTTAAGTTGGTCAATTAAGTAATGACGTTTTGTTCCACACGATTAGGGAGACGGCCTTTATCCAAAAGGTGGGTGACGGGAAGAGTTATACAGTTAAGTCGGTTGAGGTGTAGTCACGAACTGTGAAAGTTGAGGACGAAGGACCACGGTTTGAGATGTAAACTAAAAAAAGTTAACTTGCCTTCTCTTCTAAGTAAGGTTTTCCCGAATTCACGTCTTTTTTACATAACTAAACGTACTAAATTTTCCGGTCTGTAATAAGACCGAGGTCTTTCAGAGTGTTCTATAAGGGAGACGAAGGAGTCCTAGATACAGGAGAAGTTCAGGAGTAGAAGTTCAGATTTCGAGAGTCGTCAAATGGGAGAACCGAAATCGTCAATGTTCAAAGTACATCAATGTTCCTAAGTTAAATTTAGGACCGGGATCAAAGATGGTTGGACACTGGAGGCCGGCCATTTTTCGAGGTCTAAATTGAAAAAGAAGACATTTTACCTCTGTTATTAGTATTATACAGGAGAATCTCAAAATTCATAATTTACTCACTTATGTGTATTTCGTGAATTTTGACAAAAGTGGTAACTGATTCTCGGGATTTTCTTAATCACGATAATAATGACAATAATTATTATGATAATTATGAACATCGTCATCATCATCGTAATCATTGTAAGATATAGTGGTGTGTTTACGTCATCTCCTTTTTCTCAGACAAAAGGTCGTTCACAAGGCACTCCAAATAACCGAGGGAAACTCAAAGGACTTGGTAGGGAGTTTCCACTATAGATAACTAAGTTCCACGAGTCTCACTATGAACCTCGTTCCTACCCTATTCAGGATGTTCCGACCCCTTCTCCTCGAGACGGTCATTACGTTTTTCCCCAGTACCTAAAGTCCCTAGGTCCTCTGTAGACGTCATTTCTCTTTGACAGTCGTGAGTCCACGGTGACGGTATAACGACTCGGACATTGTCCCTTCTCAGTTAAAAACTGAGAAGAGACGATCTAGTCAAAGAAATCGGTAACAACAATATTATTAGTGTGTATTACCGGACAGAGTCCCTTAGGACTGAGACGGACTGACGATTCGATTTCACGGCAACAAGTCTTGGGTGAGATTGACATCTACCGTCCTTCTGTTTTATTTGTGTAAGTGGACGGACTCCGAGTGGTAAGATCCTCTATAAACGTTCTAATTTACCAGAAAAATGAAACGAAGGAGTGAGGAGAGTAGAGACTAGGTAATTCCTTGGACCGTAGGTCTGGGGTTGTTCTACCAATAAAACTTTACAATCAGACGGTAGAAGAGTTAGTCGACCGAGAGGTTTATTTCAATATAAGGGACGGAATTGTGAAGTAGAGAACCTAGTAGCCGGATAACACGTCGTTCGTCTCTCACGAGTTTGAACCCTTATTCTGGTGGATCGCACGTCTGTTACGAGAATCGTCTCTACCCTGTAGCTACCCAATCGTTCCCTCAGACAACGAAGATGACGGGAGAGTGACCGAAGAGGGGTGTGGTCGTTGAAGGGTCTGGACGTGCCTGACTCCCTCTCCTGGGACGTAAGACTCGAAAGAGTGTGTGTGTAGGTGTGTGTAGGAGGTTCATCCTGGAAGGGACCCCACTCCTTCCTCGAACGGGTTCATGATTTAAGAGACTCACAGTCTGAAGTTCGGAAAAGTTGAGGTCCTTTAATAAAGGTATCGTCCAGGTCCACTTAAACGTAAAAAGTCTCGTTCTGACCAAGTACAGTAGACATCGGGTATTTAGGAGAGGGAAACCACGCCCCTCTTTTACGGTGTGATGCTTACTATGTACAACAAAGAACCAGAGTCATTTTGTAAACAGAGAGAACATGTATTAATTAACAATTAACTTTCATACTACTTAATATCGACGGATATTAATTAAATGATTCTCTGCACACTTTATACTGAGACTCGGAAAGAGATCCGAATAAAAACAAAATCGTTCGTCTCTGTCTTAACCTAGAGTACATCTAAGAAAACATCGGACGACACAAGATTCGTACTGTTTAACCATCCTACCCCGTCCAAACCCGAATCCGCACCTACCATCGTATCGGAAGGACCCTTGTCGTAGATCGTAAACCCAATAGACAGAAAGAGTCACGTTCTCACTTACTAAAAGTTAAGACTTCCTAAATCGGAAGATAAACCCGTTGGTACTTCTGGGACCATCCTCGTTTCTTAAACAGAGTCCAGGGTCTGTCTTCGGAAGTTAACCCGATAGAAGTCTAATGTCTTTCTTCATAGGGTACTTTCGCTTTGACAATCAGTGAGTCAGTACAGACTGAGAAACACTGTGGTACCTGACATCGGAGGGGCGGGGGGCGGGGGTGGGTTCCGAGGAGACAGGTTCCTTAAGAGGTCCCATAGGGTCTCCAGTCCCGGTTAGACTAGAAGAGACTTATAGTTCAACCCTATCCTTTCTTCGAAAAAACTCACAGTCAATGGACTTTTCCCCGAGGTGGAACCAGATCTGCCTGACGTCTCTTGTCTTACGGGGACTTCTATTGGCGGGGTGAGTCAGGACTGGGAGCTCCAGGGCACTCAGATAGGATATTGTAGAGTGTTCCCCGAGAGTCTCCCTATTAGTGAGTGATAAGGATCCCGTAGGACCGGTCTGTCGACGAGTGCAGAGGGACCTGATGGAGATAACCGTGTCTCCGTTGTTAGAAGGGATCGTCGGATGAAATTGGGAGTCTTAAAGGTTTGACCCTCAATCGACACGGTTCCAAGTCCCTCCTTTGGTAGATAAAAAGTGGTACCAAATAGTGATCGTCATATTAATTTTAAAGGAAAGTATAAAAATTCGATAGTTATAGAGAGGGGGTAGGGGGGGGGTTACAACAGACCTACAACTAATTCAGGAAGTATATCCTTCGAAATAAATACTTCGGTCCACTTACCAGACAAGGTAAGTGTTCAGTGAAAGAGGGGTCCGAGTGACTAGAGTGTGGAGGTGGAGAGATTGGACTTTCGGGTAAAGTCCGGAGCGTAGGTAGGGAGTAGGTATGGTCGACGAGACAGACGGGGTCGTGAGGACGGAGGTGACGGGGTAGGAATGGAGAAGACATGATGGCAGTGTAGGAGGAAGAGGGAGGTGTGTGTAAGAGAAGAGTAGCGGTCAGAGGAGACGTATGAGTGGGAGGGGTGGCGAGGCGGGACAGGATCGGAATGTAGGATGAGAGTAGGAGCACCATCGGGAAAGGGGAGGGGGTGAGGGAGGAGTGTGAAAGAAGGAGTAGGAGGGTACACACAACACGCTTCGGTAGAGGCAGGTATATCTAGGATAGTACAGTGGAGTGGACCTTACTAAAATGAAGAAGTAACAGATTTATCTCTATGTCCCTGAAAGGACCACCAGGTCACTAATTCTGGGACGGAAGGCAACGTCCACCACGTCGAAATTATTGACCAGTCCCCTTTGGATTCTGGGGTGTACGGAGCCCCGGTTTTTGATGTTGCATTTTGTCCTCGTCCTAACAATGTTTAAGTTATTTCTGAATTGAAAAAAAAATTATCTACCTCCATCGATAAGAAGACAGGACAAGGTGGGTCTCAAAAGAGACGGATTTACAGAGTTTGAACGTTTGACCCAGGATGGGAAAGTAGTCATCGGTACATTCCCTTGTTCATTGCAGAGATAGATACTCCCCACACCCTTCTACGACCTGTTAAAGATGGAAGGATTCCTGGTAGAAAGGTCCACTAGGGACCCGGTGTACCCTCCGTCTATTTCTACGTATACAGTAGGAAGTCATAGTAATGTCAGGAGTCTTATCGACCTCCTACTTCTTACCTAAAAACACCATTTTCTTGTAGGACTCCTAAGAAACAACATAGAGTAAAAACTCTCTTTAACTGAGAAACTGTACTGATGGAAGGATTCGAAGGGTCCACCGAGACCAACATTTCTTGGGTGGACGGATTCCGTTGAATTCTCTGCACCCAGGCTAGAGACTCAACCCTTCTAGGAAACCTCCTCCCGTTCCGTTGGGTGAGGTCATAAGTACGGATCTCTTAGGGTACATGTCTCCTCGGACCGCCAGCGTACCCCAGTGTTTCTCAGTCTGTGTTGATTTCACTGAATCGTGTGTGTCCGCGGAAGAATTCGTCCCTTCGTAAGGTTTATCGTTATTAGTACAAGTGTGTTTCATGTTCTTAATGCTAGAAAGGTGGTACGTTTTCAGTCTTTGTTCTCCTTCCCATACCCACTCTTTTTAGATTCGGTCCACCGAATTTTATTCCTCTTTAATATTCTTCAAAACTTCTGAAAACCAAATTTTACTACCGACCGTCGTTGAGGTCTATGTTGAAGGTTCGAGAGTGATTGTATGTCTACTCCTATGTCCCTTTTGTACTTTTATATTGTACCATTTACTTCAGTACGTCTGGATCTCTTTTGATCAGAGATTAAAACTACATCTATTTCGACTGAATCCTTTTAGGATGATTCCAAAAGTAGTTCTCTTCGAGGTGAAATTACAATAATTTATGTTCTCTCCATCCTCCTCTCCCACCCTACCTAACCCTCTAACCTTCACTGTATATATGTGGTGGTACATATTTTATCTAGTGATTACTCTTGGACAACATATCGTGTCTCTTGAGATGAGTCACGAGACGACGACGACGACGACGACGACGACGACGACGACGATTCAGCGAAGTCAGCACAGGCTGAGACACGCTGGGGTATCTGCCGTCGGGTGGTCCGAGGGACCCTAAGAGGTCCGTTGAGTTACAAGCTACCACTGGATTTACCCTTCCTTCCACTGTTTACCCTTCCTTCAGGTTTTGTCTCCCCTATATACATGTACGTTACCGTGGGGTGAGGTCATGAGGACGGACCTTTTAGGGTACCTACCTCCTCGGACCTTCCGACGTCAGGTACCCCAGCGACTCCCAGCCTGTGCTGACTCGTTGAAGTGAAAGTGAAAAGTGAAAGTACGCAACTTCTTCCTTTACCGTTGGGTGAGGTCACTAGAACGAACCTCTTAGGGTCCCTGCCCCCTCGGACCACCCAACGACAGATACCCCAGCGTGTCAGCCTGTGCTGACTTCGCTGAATCGTCGTCGTCGTCGTACCGACTAAGTGAAATAACATGTCGTCTTTGATTGTGTTATGACAATTCGTTACTAGGAAGTTATTTTAGAAATTTTTCTTTATTTATTTTCGTTCTGTTATAACGTAATTTTTTTTTTTTTTGGACTTCTTTCTTTTCCTCATAGAAGAGGTGGTAAACAACAAACTCAGTCTCTGGACTCATGTTGGTTTTCGACCCTTTGTTTGGTTGAAAAAGGTGGTCTTTTACCACGAGATATTTTGTCTGACTTGTGGCTATGTTAAAAAGAAGTGTGTCTGTCCATAAAAATTATAACTCCATTCTTTTATCACTTCGTTTTGACATCGATTTCGTTTGACTATAACGGTCACGGAACGTCTTTACACCACGGATATTCACTTCACAACAGTTATTCCCGACTTTAAGTTTTCTACGACATTAGTCTCTAATAACTTTGACATCAGAAGTAACGGAGGAACGTGTACCGTGACTCCCGACCTTTTTTACTTAAGTAAGTTATTTCTTTTCTTTACGGTCTACGTTTATAACCGTGCCCATAGACTTAGAGTAGGATCGGTGTCTAGATTCTACCCCCTAAGTCCCACGAGTAGTAGGTTTCAAACAATGGTAATTCACAGTGAACTCTCTGTGAGTCTTCTGTTACTTAATATACCTTTACAAGATTAAAGGTCCTAGTGACAGTGGATTGAAAAAAGTCTGAGACGACGACCCTTGTCTTGTAACGAATGAACGCTATAGACGTGAAGGGTCGAACTTACGTGGAGACCATCCGGGAGGGGAATTGAGGAACGTACTACTTTACGTACCTTAAACAGAAAGTGGACAATTCCGATACCCCACATCTGACATCTGACAACCCTTGTGGTGTCCCTTGTTTTCACAAAGGTAGAGTTTCCAATAGAGGATGACACATTGGATGTCTCCTCTTTCCCGTAGGCTTATCTTTGTCGGGTGGATCGAGTTCGTCACCCCGACTTTGACGTACAACCTATATGTCCCAAGGTACAGATGAGACGGACATTTAGGTCGTCTTGAACACTGGTTCAAGATATCTCTTGTTCCTTCTTTCTACTTTTGTGGATTTTATTCTTTTCTTCGTTCTCTTAATTTTATACTTCTGAACAAAAAAATTTCCCAGAGCAATGGTAGACGGGATCGTCGTCGAGATCTCCTCTTGCACGCTACAGCGACTACTACTGGAATCATTCTGTGCTCTTTGGATAAAGAGAGGTTTAGACCCTCGTTCCCAATCGGGGATGTTGGCCTCGTTCTTCTTTGTCACGGGGTCTTACTGGGACACCATTTTTCCCTGCTGCTTTCTCGAAGTCTGGGACCTCCCTGATGTACTGAATTTACCTTACTGAAGGGTGACCCTTCGGTTTAACCTAGGGACCTTCCCTTTCTTCGTTCCGTGGACCCTCATTGGAAATGGTGGTGGTATAAATCTCAATAAGAGGGGGAAATATAAATACGCATATTACTATGTGAATCTCGTCAGACTTAACGTCACTCTTTCTTCCTTCCCCTCAAAACAAAACAAAAAAAAAAAAATCTTTGCTTACTCCCCTTGAGGTCATGGTCCGAGGAACCCTCCTCTTTGGTTGCGACTAGGAAACCGGTTTTAGTACTTGAAGGTAGAGGTAGACTGACCTGTCCGTTCTTTCGTCTCTACACCCTAATGTCTTCCTGAGTCAGACCTCTACCGACGTGGGACCTTGGGGTCAGAGTCAGGGGAGACTACGACGTAGGGACGGGAACTCTCGGGAGACACACACACACACAAAATTCAAAAATAAAATATAATGTCAACTAATTGTGACGACACAACAAAGTCCACGTGTCGTTTCACTAAGTCTGATATGGATATATACGTGTCTGTCGGGAGACAGCACTACCGACCAGTACTCCTAAAAATCTTAATAAGAGTTGGGACTAACTTATAATCTTGGTGGACACTACAACATTTTTGTTTGTTGTTGTTGTTTTGAGAGTCTAGTTAATTTAGTCTTAGAGACGTCACCTCTGGGCTCATGGTTATTCAAAATATTTCGAGGATTACACGTACTCTTTTCGAGAAACTCACAATGGGAGAGGGTCAGTCGGAAAAAACCAGAGGGTCGGACAGGGTATCTTCGGAAACAATTCGGGTAAAAATGGACGTTTTACGAGTATTCTCATTCAAAAACCTGAAACCTAAGATTGACGGTGAACTAGACATCGGGGAATCATAAGAAAGAATAATAACGAATAATAATAAACCTATAATCAAGTTTAATAACAAGGTACATTAAGAAGATACAATTGTATTAGGTAGGGTAAAAGATATAAAAATGTTTAAATCAGTTTCTCGTCTCGTATTTAAAGAGAGAGAGAGAGAGAGAGAGAGAGAGAGAGAGAGAGAGAGTGTGTGTGTGTGTGTGTGTGTGTGTGTGTGCACACATAGACGGTAAGAGAGACTAAACGGAGTCAAAAGAACCTCCTCGTTGGTTTGGGTCTCGGTGATCGTTTTACACATTCCTTTCCTTGACTCCGTTAGACTTTCTTAACCTCTATACTGTTTTAATTAATTCCTACACATCCAACATTAAATGGTTAGACAGTTTTTAAGGAATTTCACGTTAAATTTGACGTCAATCGTCCTGGACATTGACGTTGCGACTTTTAAACAAAAAAAAAAAAAAAGGAAAAGACAAAATTTTTAGAATTAGACAATGTGCATGACTAAGTAATCAACACCAAAGAAAACGGTACTTGTGAGTTCAGTGAACATCACTTTACTTATTTAGAGTCTAAATAAAAGTAAAAAAAGAGGGATGGACGGGTCCAGACAGGTTTATACACGAGTCATCTTAGTACCTCGGAGTTTCTGTAGGTTCGGGATTACGGACCTTGGACACTTATATAGTGGAATGTTCCGTTTCCCTGAAACAGATACTAATGCCTTTCCTGGAACTCTATTTTTTTCTATAGGACAGACTAGGCCCACACGGTTTAGATTAGAGGGTTCTGGAGTCTTTACAATTTCCTTCCTCCTTTCTCTCTCTCAGTCTTTCATCGATACACTCTTTCTCCACGACTGAAAACTCTTCCTCCTAACGGTGTTCCGTTCCTCATGTCACGGGAGACCCACTCCTACCGGGAGTAAAATATTCACCCTTCTTTTATCCCGAACCTAGGGCGTTGACGTTTTATGACTTAAGACGGTTGTTGGGTTTACTTCCTCCTGTGCGACACACACACACAAGCACACCACTCAGTACAGGTTGAGAAACGTTAGGAAACCTGACATCGGGTGGTCCGAGGAGAAAGTACCCTAAATGGTTATTTTTTATGACCTCACCCAACGGTAAAGGAAGAGGTCCCCTAGAAAGTTGGGTCCCTACCTTGAGTGTAGAGGACACAGAGGACCTGACTTCCGTCTAAGAAATGGGTGACTCGGTATCTGTTTCGGGGTGTTCCTGTGTCTAAGAAGGGATTTCTGAGGTCTTTGATTGAGTTGATTGACAATGTTTAGACACCGTCATACAATTCATAGAATTCCACGGAACGTTTAAACATCGTACCTGATCTTTCGGATGTTGACTATTCGATCTCAATTGTAACTTAAGATGAAAAAAGGGGGTAGAAGGGGTAAAGAGTGGGAATTCCTACATCTCACAAAAGTGACCGATTTTTTTATTTATTTCAAAAGTCCGGGAATAGTTTCGGTTCAGTTCCTTACATAGTAGCTTATTGTTACGATCAAGGGAAGTCAGCGAGTCAGAGTACAGGCTGGGAAACGTTGCGGTACCTGACGTCGTGTGGTCCGAAGGGACGGGTAGTGGTTGAGGGTCTCGAACGAGTCTGAGTACAGGTAGTTCAACCACTACGGTAGGTTGGTAGAGTAGGAGACAGTAGGGAAAAAGGAGGACGGAAGTAAGAAAGGGTCATAGTCCCATATAAGATTACTCAGGTAGGAAGCGTAGTCCACCGGTTTCATAACGTCAAAGTCGAAGTCGTAGTCAGGAAAGTTATTTATAAGTCCTGACTAAAGGAAATCCTAACTGACCAAACTAGAGGAACGTCAGGGTCCCTAAGAGTTCTCAGAAGAGGTTTTGGTGTCAAGTTTTCGTAGTTGAGAAGTCGTGAGTCGAAAGAAATATCAGGTTGAGAGTGTAGGTATGTACTGATGACCTTTTTTGTATCTAAACTGATCTGGTTGGAAAGACTCTTTTCAGTACAGAGATGAAAAATCATACGACAGATCCAACCAGTATCGAAAAGAAGGTTCGTCGTTCACAGAAAACTAAAGTACCGACGTCAGTGGTAGACGTCACTAAAACCTTGGGGGGTTTTATTTCAGAGAGTGACAAAAGTAACAAGGGGGTAGATAAACGGTACTTCACTACCTTGGTCTACGGTACTAGAATCGAAAAAAATTACACCTCGAAATTCGGTTGAAAAAATGAGAGGAGAAAGTGAAAGTGATTCTCCGAGAAATCAAGAAGAAGTGAAAGACGGTATTCCCACCACAGTAGACGTATAGACTTCAATAACTATAAAGAGGTCCGTTAGAACTAAGGTCGAACACGAAGGAGGTCAGGTCGTAAAGAGTACTACATGAGACGTATCCTCAATTTCTTCGTCCACTGTTATATGTCGAAACTGCATGAGGAAAAGGATAAACCTTGGTCAGACAAAAAGGTATAAATCAAGATTAACAACGAAGGACTGGACGTATGTCTAAAGAGTCTCTCCGTCCATTCCACCAGACCATAAGGGTAGAGAAATACTTAAAAGGTGTCAAACAACACTAGGTGTGTTAGTTTCCGAAACCGTATTAGACATTTCGTCTTCATCTACAAAAAGACCTTGAGAGAACGAAAAAGATACTAGGTTGTCTACAAGCGTTAAACCCACCATTTTTGTAGGGACTGAATTAAAAGTAGGAATAAAGAGAAAGAACTTTGTATAATTGTCCCGTTCACCCGTCTAGACACTTTTCTGTCACTGGACCAGTGAATCTCTCTCACGCATACGGGTGTATCCCAAAAGGAACCCCAAACCTCGTTTATAGTCCTTTTGGGTGGGAACTTTCGCTTCCTTTTCTTCCTCGTTTATAACTAAATAAACACTCAGTAGTCTGAATAAAGTGTTTCCAGGACCATGATACGTTTCACAGAATACGTATAATAGTAGAAATTAGATACGTCGTGAGCATCTTTTGGTCCTTACGGTACAGGTAAGATGTTGTCTCCTTGACTCCGAGTCCTTCTATGTCATTAAAATATTTCTGGTTTACCTCTTATTCTATTAGACAGACAGTTTCATCAGTTCCTACTTTCAGTACCACATAAGTTAACTTTTTATTATTATTTTGTTTTGAGAGGGACTACGTATAGCTCCTCATAGGTCTTTAGAAGTCCTCATAGGACTTAAACACCTGTTTTTTACGGAGAGACCTCATGGTAAAAATGTAAAATAAACGGACTTGTCTGTTGTTCGGTGACCATTTGTGTTCAAATGGTGATGATACTCACTTGTGACAAATTCCAGTGGATGACATGTTGTCACCATTTCTTGGACGGACATTATGTCCTCTGGGGTCAAATTAGGGACCCAGCCCTTCTAGAGGACCTCTTCCTTTACTGTCGAGTGAGGTCATAAGAACTGTCCTCTTAGAGTACCTGTCTCCTCGGACCGTAAGATGACAGGTACCCTAGTGTTTTCTCAGTCTGTGTTGACTGGTGTGTGTGTAACATATGGTTCGTCTTCTGATCCAATGAGTGTAGACAATAAGAAATAAGAATGTTATTAAAACAAGACGTTCATTAGAGAATTAAAAGGTTTTCTCCTTTGACTTTAAGTGTTTCCTATTCCATATAGGGGTTTCAGTTACTTGATTATTTGTCGTTTCGGTCTCAAAACTAGGAACAGCCCGACTAGGTTCGTGTATAATAGAGGTTCTAAGGTGTCCCAGATCGAAGACTGAGATCGAGTACACTTGAAGGAAGAGACTTCGAGAGTTAAGACCCTCTTGACTGTCTAAGTTTTCGAAAGCGAATGTAGAAGGGACTCCTGGTGTGGCTTTAAGTTGGTAGAACGTTTTAGAGTAAACTTTAATAGTCCGTTAGTTCTAATGAATAGAAGGGAAGGTGTCCTACCCCCCTTTTTGATACGGGAACTTTAAAGATGTCTCTTGACTCTCTTTTCCTTTACCCGGTTGGGTAATCCACCAATAACGTCAGTAACACAATGGATTCGAATTGACTATCCTTCAAAGTTTGACTCAACTTGGTTTGAATTATTAAATTAGACTCAAAAGGTTATGTATGACGTCCACAAACGGAAGAAACTTATGGTCCCTTTATAAATAATATACTGACATATTTTGTACATCGTAAGACAAAGGTCTTGGTTCTCAAGAGTGACGGTTTAAGATTCTAAGTGATTAACTATGTGACACCCAAAACCGGTCGGTGACAGAATAAAGGTCTTACAGTCAACCACCAAATCATGTGAAATAAAAAAATACCAAACGAACGTAGCAAGTGAGACCCATGTCTCGGTTAAGTTGGTGATCTCGTAAGTCGCACTTAACGACCGGTGGTGCAACACTGAAACGTCGAAGACACATCTAAAGTCTGTTTCTCTCCGGTTAATAAAACACCATAATTAAACGTAATATAAACGGACAATGACGAAAAATTTTTGTCTTTCTTAGTTTGATATCCTTATATCCATCTAAGTTGAATTCTCGTTTAAGGATTCGTTGTTAGGAAGTTGTCTCCTGGTCCCCACCTTTGACTTTATACTCATTCTCTTACCTGGTGAAATCGTTCAGTTCACCGAGTCAACAATAAATGGTCGTTCCTATTGTCCAACACGACCCAAAATCTTTTGACCTTTAAGAAACACCGTCAAGATAAACAAGTAGAATCACACTATAACGAATCATTATAAAGACAAGGGGCTTCAAGTAGCAGACACCCGTTCAAATTTGGCCTGGATTCGAATCAGTCACAAGTAACTACTAGACATACACACCCGTAAGAAGAAGTTCAACGGGTTCTAGTGAAGAGACTTCCTGTGTCTTATTAGTTTACTGGTCTTGGTAGTAGGTAAGACTCAATTGTAAAAATTTTAAAATAGGACTACACTATTCTAAATACCTTAAGTACTGACCAGAAGATTTTTTAATCACAAATAGTCGTTCCATTAGTTGTACTACTATATTCGAAACTTTCATATAGACATAATAGTTGTACTAAGTCTCCCTTTTCAGTATAGGTCACTTTAACTGTAAACACCACCTTAACTCACGTTAGACGTCACACCACAAAAACAAAAAAAAAAAAAAAAACATACTATTGGAACCGAACAGGACTGTCAAATCTTTTATTTAGAAGTAATATAGAGGACTTCTAGTCCGTGGGTAGACAGTCAAGTAATATCGTCAACATCTTTTTTTTGTAAACCTTTCCTACTAATTTGTCTTTCATTAAGAACCGATCTTCCTTGAGGGGTTGACGTCTGTTTGTCTTACTTAGCGTGGAACCTTGTGTATCCTCAACCTTCCTTAAGTCTTGGGACGATCTTTTCTTTGGTTGGACCCTTTCGGAGGAATATCAGTCTTGTCGTGTCATGTACGACTTCTTCTCCCTTGTCGACGGTTCAAACCTCCTTGTTATCGGTCTCTACATCCGTACCGTAAGTGTCCGCCTAACTGTTACTGGGAATTTTTCCTATACCGTCGACTCTTTCTTACCCGTCACGACCGACAACTCTTTGTTTTCGGTCTCACTCTCTTTCATAACTCCCGGACAGGAAAAGGTCTTGGACTCAACGACTTCTGTCTTCCTCTGAATCCGAGTTCTAGAGGACGTGGGACTTATTTTCCTTTGGTAAGATTATCGGTATATAACGAAGGCGAAGAGTTCGTGGGTCGAAGAGAAGAAGACTCCTAACGGATCATAAAAGGAAACACTTTAGTAGGAAGGGGAACAGAAACTTATATATAACCGAATCCGAGTGGAGTGAAGTCCAGGTTCCTACCCACACACCGGGATTAGGTACGTTAATCCTATGGTCTCAGTCTCCACTTCTACCATACTACTTGGTGTTAGTCCGCATTGGTACCTTTCTGGGATTCATCTATTTATCTTTGAGGGATTCGAGACAACAAATGATGTCTCTTCCCAACGAATCCCGATCATATCGTTCCTAAACTCCTAAAATTTTAATACGAACCTATTAACGAACGACTTATTGTATCAATAACGGAACCTAGTATCATTTTCAGAAAAGACCCACAACTTCACCGGTCTACTCATTTTCTGTACACCAGAAGACTGGAACACTTGTAGAGAAGGTATCCCCAACGATTTTGAAATTCGAACGGATACTCGTTTTATTCCAGTGGTCGCTCGGAATAGGTGTGGGAACGTAGGAGTAAGAGTAGTATATACTAAAAACGGAGTGAATGTCCTACGAAACCTCCATTTCGTTTATTCCATGTAAACTTAACTCAGGTTTAACCTAAATAACGATACTTGAGGTCGGTCCAAAACATCGACTTGGACCTTCTTAGAATAATATAATCTTGGTTAGCTTCCACTGGGTACCCGTAACTCTCTTCATCGACTTTCCTTTCCCTCCTTGGGCATAAAACAATGAAAATGTCGATCTTTATGATCCCCCTTCCTCGTCTCCTCCCTACTAATCCTCTTGCCCTAATTGTCTATGTGTGATAATGTGTATTTTCTCTATTCATTGTTCCTGTATGATATATCGTGTTCCTTGATGTAAATTATAGAATATTATTGGATATTACCTTTTATTAGACTTTAAATATAGACTGAGTGAAACGACGTGTAGATTTTGATTGTACTATAACATTTAGTTGATTTGACGGTTATTTTTTTACTTCAATGAGAAGATTTTGATAACCCTTTTTAGAGCCATGGTATGACCCTCTATGACGGCTTCTTACCTTTAGTTTCTTTTCGTCATTTTCTATCTCCTGTCCAGGACTACTGTAGTAAATTTGGATATGGATTTAGATCGATAAAAAACTAAGAGACAAATATTCGGTTCTAAAATGAAGAACGAATGCAATCAAACCCAAGTCTAAGAAAAGTAAAAGTTGGTTTTCTCCCCAGGATTAAATAACACTATGTACCTGTCATAAAACCTCCGAAAAGAACTTCTAAAATCCTTAGTTCTAAAGGTCAACACAGTTAATCCATGGATAACAAGGAGTTGAGGTTATCGTAGGGAGTAGATAAGACACTCAGATCTTGACCCTTGGACGTATGATGTAAGGGGGTTTAGGAAATGTTTGATAGAAGGAGAATCGAAACCGGTTACCCTCCGTCACCGTCCTCTAATCTTTCCTCCATTTCACTTCACTTTAGCGAGTCAGCACAGACTGACAAACGTTGAGGTACCTGACATCGGATGGTCCGAGGAGACAGGTACTCTAAGAGGTCCGTTCTCATGACCTCACCCCACGGCAAAGTCTTCTGAGAAAGTCGAAGGTAAAGACTAATGTCCTCGTCTTTCGGTACTAAGGTCGAAGGTTGTAGAAAAACGTGAGGACCGAGACCGGTGAGAGTCACCACGGTAGGTCGTTGATATGACGAGCAGAATCACCGACCTCGTGACTGTGTTTGACAGGGTATTGAGACTTGTAACCGTCGTACCGTTGGAGGGCATGTGGATTTAAGGTCGGGACGACCCCGAGGAGAAGTTCGGTGATCACGTCAAGACCTCAGGAGTGATGAAAAAGTACAGGAATCTGGATCTGTACACTCGATTTACATACGAAAACGTAATTCAGTGGTTTATAAACCCTGGTCCAAAAGATCGGGATGCCATCAGTATCTGTGACAATGTTGAATGTACTGATTAAATTTGGAGGAATTATTTTATGTCAGAAGACAGAAGAGGATTTCCTGTGATTATATGGTTCATTAGGACAGTTGTACTCCCCGTGTCACCCTCAACCTACCGAACTACTATAGGTTCTTCCGATAATTACAATCATCCATGTACCAAGAGGGTCCTTGTCTGGTCAACCGGTCAATGACAAGACCACTGACCAAGGGGTGGACTATTAAGGAACCCTTATATTAGGGAGTCACTACGCACGAACGGAGAGTCACTTCTGTACCAATGAGTACTAATGTAGTAAATAAATCAGTTGTAGGTGAGGTTCATTGAATGAGACTCTATGACAGGGTTTATACCTTGTTCTTAACATGACATATAATAGTTATTGTGACATGTTGATAAGTACAACATGTTTGAAGTCGTTTTGGGTGAAGATTACTAGATGTTGACGTGTTGTCGGATGGGATTTTGAATCTCCGGACTCTGTGATTACTAGAGTAATACGAGAGTCTAAGACACCCAGTGTATAGACCTAGTCCGTCTCGTCCTTACCGGACGAACAGAGATGAGGTACTCCAGACCCCGGGGTCGAGTTTCTGAGACGACCCACTCCGACTAAGTTTCTCGACTCGACCATAGTAGACCTCTGAGAAGTGAGTAGTCAGGTCTTCAAACCAAGTTTATCTCGTGGATGTACATTCGGGAGGGAATATCGTCAGATTCGCAACAACAAGTCAACGGGTCAGCACAGACTGAGGTCCGTTGGGGTACCTGATGTCGTACGGTCCGCAGGGACATCGACCCATCAACCTTAATAATGGACATCGAGTCTTAGGGTTCTCACTCGTAATGTCTTTTATTCCGTCTTCGACTTACCGGAAGTACTTGATTGGAACCTTCGGTGTGTCTTACGGAAGACGGTATGGGAGAACCAACTTCGACAGTGTTCGGTAAGTCTAAATTCCCGTGTCCTGTATATGGGTGGAGACACCAATCTGTTTCTACATGGGACCATAATTTTAGTTGTACGAGTGGTAAGAGAACCCTTTTACACATATTTTACACATATTTACACATATTTCAATCGAAGAGAAAGAAATAACGGTAGAAATTACGTCATAGCTAATGTACGTCTGAGACCTAGTCGACACCCAGGTCCTCAGGGATCCTATTCGATTCCTCCTGTGGTTTGACTAACCAAGGGTATAAACACCTATCAAAGTAACTAGTGTACCATGGGAAACTTTTGTGTCGATATCAGTCACTCCGTTACCTTTGTAAAGTTCGGATGTACTTTTTGATGAAAGTGTTTAATATTTTTAATTCAACGTAGAAATGTGACATACTGGAAAAATTTTTAGAGTAGTACCGAATGAAGGAATGTGGGGGTTTTACTATGTGTAAGGTGTCGTACCTCTTCCCAGTATTAGTCCAGTCTACTTACCTCTTTCCTTTTTTTTTTTTTTTTTCGTTGTGAGTGGAGACTAACACTTTACCCCAGGACCCCTCCCCAAAACACTTTACTATTATTGGAGGACCTCAGGGAACATTGGATTCCTTTGTCGGGTAGTCAAGATCTTTTTTTTAGGTGTACTACTTAAGAAATACATAGACCCACAAGGACGGGTCCCATCATGAGTCTAGGTCTGTATAGGAAGTGTTGTGGGTCGTAGTCATGTAATCTCTAAATTTGTTTGTCATTCGAACGTATTCGGGGTGTGTAATTTATTTCCCCACCCTTTCTTAGAGTCGCGATAGATTAAGACGAACACAGTGTTTACCTTTGGTATTTACTTAGATTTTTACTTTCTCCAAAACCTAATAGTGGTGTACCGTGGTAGGCATGTATTATTTTACAGACGACAAGTTTCAGACAGGTGTCCCTGTTTCCCCAACTCGTATTTATTTCCGGTTTCGTCAAACCTTATAGACGACTGAAGTCTGGACAGGCATAATTGAGTACCAATATTACGATAACGACTAGGGTTAAGATTAAATCAAAGGGGAGAAATTCAGGAAGGTTGTGTCAGTAATACCTTAAAACTAATGGAAAACTCGAAGGGAAACGAAGAGTTTAGGTCAATAAAAGTGCAGCGTTAGTACTGGTGACGGATCTATAAGACTAGTTTTAAGTTTGAAGGGGGTTCTAAAACATCGGTAAACATTGAAACTGGAATTTGATTATGTAAAAGTTTTCGTATTAGTTGACGGAATAAACTAGGGTACCGGAAGGTAAAGGACCGAACCAACATTACTTACGGGAGTTACTATGAAGAAGTAGGGTGGAGAAGGAAGAATGTGTGGGAGACCTGACACCAGTCTCCTCCAATCTGGTGTGGTCTTAACCTACCTCTTATTGATCTCAGATTTCTTAGAGTCGACCTCTACGGGTTCTTCGTGAACCTCCACTCGACCGTCTCGGTNTCTCTCCCCGCCCCCCCACCCCCCCTGTCCTTTGATTTTGCCTCGTCAAGACAAGATCCTATTACAAAACAAATAATACAAAAAGGAGGTTCCTCACGTTTGTGGAACGGTTTTTCTTGTATGACGGTGAGGACTATTTGACGGTCTTTATGAGAGTCGTTCGGAGTCTTTCGTTCCAGAGATAAGCAAAGATGCCTTTGGACTCGAGCTGTACTTCATCGAGTATCATGTTGTTAGATGTTTGTGATAATTCTGGACTGAGTACTCAGTCCTCTCTCACCCCTTTTCTCTTTCCGTGTAATCTTACTGTTTCTCTTGAAGATTTGGGAACCGAGGTCCCGGGACCTTTCTGCACAACGACTCCTGTACCAGTCATACCTTAAGCACAACTACCTTACTTATCGAGTAGAAGAAGTGATCTCATGATCACGTAGGTACACAGACGACCCTACGACTATGGAGGAAAGAAAGGAGGTGTCTCTCTGTAGGGTAAGGGGACTGGCGTGAGTAGGGTGGGGATGAGGATTGTCTCGTTAATTACTCCGTTCTCCGAACCACCTACGAGGAACTCTGTCGGAAGTCGTCTCTGTCGGTTCCGTTTGAGTCAGGACGGACGAATATTCACGGTGGTGAGTGGCGGGCGGAGCAGTGAAAGTGGGGACGGCGACGACGGATGTTGGAGGATACTGTCGGTGGAAACGGGTTGAAGGAACGACGGGAGGGACTCAGACGTAACAAGAAGGGTACGGGTGACCGGAACCTAGAGAGACGAAGTCCTCGGGTCTGGTGGGTCGTGACCGATGAAGAGGACTAGGACCCACCCTCGTCGATGGATGAAGTCTTGGTTGGAGTGTGAGTGGGTTTTACACGCAAGTGGGAGACAGAAGGTCGTTTCTTTAAGTAAGGTTGGGTTTGACCTGGTAAAAAGAAGAAGTCGAGATACACCAACGAAACTGAGGACGGGGGTACAGATCTGACTAAAGGGTGTAGGACGTAGTTTCTGACCAAGGAATAGAAATCGAAGGTAGTTCCTGGACGGTTATTTCATCGCTCTACAGTCTCAAGTAGATGTCACTATTCTTATATAAAGAGTATCTTAGTATTTTTACTACCTTATAGTTCCCACTACCGAGTCTGACGTGTGAGACCTGTCGACTTCTTTCAAACTTGGGACCTAGACTACTTTGACCCACTTTTCTATAAACTACGTTTTTATTTGACAGTCGGAGGGAGAAATAACAGTTCAGAGGATATGTAGTTTGATTCGAAGAGAGTCTCGAGTTTTGTCGCCAAAAGTTTAGAATTCCACGTAAATCTTAATGGATCTCCCGAACCATTTTGTGCCCGTGTCACCATTTCTTAGAAGGACGGTTACGTCCTCTACGTCCAAGTTAGGGAACCAGTCCTTCTGAGGGGACCTCTTCCTTTACCGTTCAGTGAGGTGGCAGAAACGGACCCTTTACGGTGTCTGTCTCCTCGGACCACCCGATGTCAGGTGATTCCTAGTGTCTCTCAACCTGTGTTGACTCGTTGACTCGTGTGTAAACAATTGTGTGTCGAGTGACTAAGTTGTCTAGACCCTACCCTTACCTTTTAGAGGAACAGATTGTTTAAAGGTGTATGACAACTACGACAACTAGGTACCTGGTATGTGACTCTTGGTGTTCATATCTCTGAACCGAAAATCTCTTTTTCCGGAATAAAAACGTATTTCCTCTTAGACACCCAATCCTTTTGTTACATCTCTGGAGTTTCTTTTTCTTTTGTTAAATGGGAGTTTAAGAAGAGTCATTCTTTCTCTATAGTCAGAAGGTACCTACTTATACTGACACCACCCTTTCTTCCAGACTTCCGGGAGGAGTGAAAACGGTAAGGTCTCCCGTAGGGTCTACAGGACCCGTGAGTCTGTGACCACGTTTCAGGAACCGATAGAAGTCTCGGGTTTCGTCTTTAGTGTTAAGTTGTCGAAGAGTATCTACCGTGTCACGTATCCTGGTGTGTAGGGGTGTCTTTGGGTTACTTTATGTATTAATACACCAAAGGTAAATGGGAACTCAACTCCGAGTTTGTGATATAAAACACACCTAGTGAACACACGAAAAATTTTTGTGCTTCGTAGGAGAAATTGCGACTCTAAGGTAACCTGACGAAGAAAAGGAGATTCTATCGTCTCTTTACGGAACACCTACTGGAAGGTTGTAATTTTACGTCCATATCCGAGACCGTAATTACTTGAGACCGAGTACATTGTTTCTACCTCGAAAGGGTGTAGGTTGGTACCGGACAGAAGTTCAGGACGACACGGAAATTCCTGTGTGTCGGATCGTCCTCCCCGTACAAAGATACCTCATCAACGGTACTGTTACCTGAAACTACGAGTTCCTTTATAATCAATATCACTTTTGTTCCGACCACTAAAAGGTTCTAGTCTTTCATTCGGACAGACAATCTCAACATAACGATTCCCCGACTTCCAAATTCTATATACTTCGTAGTCTACGTCCTATTATCACCTTTCAGTTCCAAGTAACTTTTTTTTTAAGTGACTATTTTTACCCATATGGTTGGAGGTAATTGGTAAGAGTTCAGTAGTCTTCGAGTTTAATGAGAGTACACACAAAGAAATTAATAAATTTTGTATTCAACTCTAATCAGGGCAAATCAAGTTACGTAAACGTGAATCGTAGACGTGCCATCACGCGGTCTACGCTTGCCGTGTGTCTACTTTCGTCGAGTAGAGATGGGAGTTCGACTAGTGGCAGACTACTGAATCTATACCTAACGAGGAGATCGGAGTCCTGACCTCGAACTCTGACCTCATGATAGTAATCCTCGTGCCTGACACCTCAGTCTTTACCCACCATATTTGAGACTTAGATGTCAAGTACCCGAGATTTACGAAACTAACTACAGTGACTTAGAGTTAAAGGGGTGGAAATTGTATCCCTATTATTAAGGAGGGATTGTCCGACAATTTCTTAGTTATTCTTTTACGACACGTCGTGACTTGTAGTCTGGACTGTACCTCGTTCTCTTATTCTCCGTAAAAGAAAGAGCCGAGGAAAGGAGGTCCGACGGACGGATTCGGACTGTAGATTTTGTTCCTTCGACCGTCGACGTTCGGGTCCAGGGGTAGATGGACATGGGACTTTGACATTAATCCATCTAATAATCTCAAGCTCCCAAAATGTAAATTCAGTGAGACCTATAACTGTGGCAAGATTAAACATGGACCCGATAATAAAACTCTGGGTACGGAAGTAAAGAAAGAAGCAGTCGACCCAGGGACAAAATAGGGTGGGAAGAGGGATCCAAACTGTAGGGTAGAGCCACAAGATGAATCAGTGGGTAAAGAATGTCTTAATCACTGTACGGAAAGAGGAAAAGAAAGAGTGGTAAAAATTCATCTAAGAATAAAGACACCGGAGTGACTACTCAAAACTAAGTGACGGAGTAGACGGAGAATCAGATTAATCTGTATAGGGGTATATAACTCTTGGTGAGTAAATCGGAGTATCATTTTGTTTTGACCTCTTCGGAGAACCGAGACTTAGTCTACTTCTTCAAGTCCGCTACCTCGTGTACATATTAAAGATTCATATTGTCTCCAGGGACATGATCTTAGTGTACTTAAGAAAACTCAAAACCTCGGTTAGAGGTAAGGTCTCTTGGTTTGGGCAAGTGATACTGGAACTGAATGATCCGTGTTGACTGACTAGGACGGTTCCAATAGGACTTTAATTTTTATTCCCACGGATCGTGGTTCACGGATCTGAGGAGGTTCTAAGCGTAGTAGGGATATTACACCGAAATTATTCTTTATAAACCATCCCGACTCTAGTCCACGAACTTCTTCATCGTCCTTGGTCAGATGGACCTTTACTCACGAGTCACATCTAAATAGGGTGTGTCTTGGACCTCCAGGTCCGAAGGTTTCCTTTCACCTCCACCGGGACCTCTTCAGAAAAGTCTTCGTGTCTGGTGATTTTTATCCTATTGAAAAAGGGCCTTTTAAGATGTCCCTGTGGATAGTCGACGTACCTCTAAGTTTACACTTCTTCATTTCAATTTTTGATCCTTTAGGTAGTCGACTGGGAATTTTTCGAGTCTGTTTTCTCCTTTCACCGTGATCAACTCCATTCATTTTCGGTACCCTTCACAACGACGTAACTACCTTATTCGGTCGTTTTAAACCGTTACTCAACCCATATAATCGTTCCTCTACTCAGTTACTCTTTAAGTTCCTAAACCCGGACTCTTGGAAGTTCTTACCTTGACAAAAAGTAACTCTACTTCTTCAAACTCCTCCTTCTTCGATACCTTCGTTAATCTTCGGTTTAAAACCTTTACAATTAAAACTCAATGTACAATCTATAGGTTTGTCTCTACTCGTTGTCCATCGATCTGTGTCGTAAGTTTAGACCTCAAGTCTTCTCCCTAGTCTTAAATTCTGATTTTACATAGCTGACAGTCTGACATTTATCACAAAGGGAGACCTCTTCCTTTACCGTTGGGTGAGATCATAAGAACGGACCCCTTAAGGCACCTATCTCCTCTGACCGACCGATGTCGGGTACCCCAACGTTTGTCAGTCTGTGCTTACTCGTGCGTGCGTGTGTCTATCACAAATTTCGGTCTCCTACTCTATTCTACTGATCTAGTACCCACGAGTATCTTCTCGTTTCCACAGACCTTGTTTTGACAAGAAGAGTGAGAAGACTGTGGTTTACAAACCCGAAAAGTGTGGTTCGTTAAGAGGTTAATAGACATCTGTAGTTGACCTATAGGATTTTAAATTCTGACTGATGGACGATTTCGCCTCCGAGGCCATGAAACCGGTGGAGTACGCTTCTCAACTGAGTGACCTTTTCTGAAACTACGACCCTCCCTGACCCCCGTCCTCCTCTTCCCCTGCTGGCTCCTACTCTACCGACCTACCGTAGTGACTGAACTACCTGCACTCAGACTCACTTGAGGCCCACAACCACTACCTGTCCCTCCGGACCGTACGACGCTAAGTACCCCAACGTCTCTCAGCCTGTGCTGATTCGCTGACTTCCCTTGACTTGACTTGACTTGGGTCTGAATCACGTATAGGGTATTCAATTCCAGAGTCAGGGGGTTCTGACGGATGTCACGTCTACGATCAGTGTTCATAACCCACGGGTACCATAGGTGTGAAGTCAGACTGAACGATATCTACTTCTCAAGGATATTGAGAGGAGTCTGAACTATTAGACGATATTACTGAATGTCTCGAGTCCCTTTGTAAAGTGAATGTAATGAACAAATAATGTTTCTGATAATATTACTTACTTCTACTTCTCTAAACCTTCCTAGAACTCGTGTCTTCGAAGACAGGGGGATCTCAACCCCACACGGTGGTACGTCTGTGTACTTACGTAAGTGGTTAGGTCTTCGATAGATATGGAGTCTCAAGTTCTTATGAACACCTCCAAAGTAGTACGTCCGTACCAGTTACTGATCGAGATAGGGATCGGAGAGAGAAGGGAATTTCCTACCTCCACCTCGACTTTCCAAATCTTTCAAAACCATGAAGATTACTGGGTAGGGGTGGTACTTCGGTAGGTCCTAGGGTTGTTCTCAGGACTAATCTCGTTTTCTAAGGGGGTAATGGGTCCTTTAAGGTACCCTAAGTCTACAAGACCCATTCTTCGAGAATAATAGAAATAATGAGTCCTTTAATTTTACCAAAATCCTCGAGACATAACGGACCCGTCTCTGGTTTATATATAAAGGATAGTACAGTGTCCCAGGTCACCGACTCGTCGTCCCGTGAGGTTACAAGTCTCCGTATTTTTTAGTTCACGGATACAAGATTTTTACCAGGTTCTCCGACTCCTAGTTCCCGTCTCAATTGTGACCTCGAGACCTTTGGTGTAAAGTCTGTGACGAGACTTGTCACTCTTTCCTTTAAGATGACGACGCCGTCTTCTGGTTTATTAGGTCCTTTTCACAAACAACCCCTTACGGGATCCGGTGGTATAGGACAATAATTATTACCATTACTCTATGTCTTAGTCTCCAGATTTGGTTCCTAAATTCGAGGAACCAGAGTTCTGGGGTAACGTTAGAATTTTGAATAACTTAAAAATTAATCCTTCCAGTGTATATAATTACAAATTGTATGACCTTTAATTTTGACTTTTCTAATTCGTAATCTTGTTAGCTACGGTAGTGAGTAATCCATTGGAGAACTTTTAAAGTGACATGTGGACACTTTCCTAATTTTTACTCTTTCTTTTTATTGTAGACTCACAACAATAATTTTACACTTTCACAAAAACTGGGACACCTGGGGTACTTTCCTAGAATCTCTCGGAGTCCCTAGGGAACCGGGACAGAACGTTTGGTGAATAGATTTGTTATGATTGTCACCTTTAACCCATTCCCCATAAATCGTCATCTGGTCTTTATTAAACTGACTACCCGACACCTCCCATTATGTCCACTGACTTCACAAAGGGTACTGTAGATCTAAACTCGGACCTTTTCACCATAGAACGTCCCTCTGTTTCGTCACCAAAAGTTTTACGTTAACATTGGGTAATTTCCTGTCTGATAAGTTAAGTTATCTACCGTCGGTGGTGAACAAATTTACTTGTCTGTTTTTATATTTTACAGTACTTGAAGAATGTATATATACGTATGACTCAGTCCAACAACCTATGTCGGGGACCATACTCAAGTCACACTCTTAGGAACTCTATCCCTTAATAGTGATCTTTTGTTAGTAGATTACTGATCGCAGGAACGAAGTCCAAAACAGGAGGTGAGGTCTTACTGAAAGGTTTTACAGGGAGATTTACACTGTCAGGAAATAAATTTCAGTAAGTCACCGGAGAGGAGAACATAATATCCTGTTTAAGGTTTGTCGGACCGTACCGTGTCTTCCGGGGTCTACCATATTAGAGACGGTGAAGAGTTTATGGTTGGAAGATGAAAGAGGGTGTTTCTAGATAGGAGGTCGGTTTTTCTTGTGGAAAGTTTAGGGGGTTATACGGAACTAAAGTAACCACGGATATACTTGGGACGGGACAATCCAGTAAAAGAGACGGATCTTAATGTGGGATGGGTACACCGGAAGAACGGACCTTTTAGGGTACTTGCCTCCTCGGACCATCCGACGTCAGGCACCCCAGCGATCCTCAGCCTGTGATGACTCGCTGAAGTGAAAGTGAAAAGTGAAAGTACGTAACCTCTTCTTTTACCGTTGGGTGAGGTGACAAGAACGGACCTCTTAGGGTCCCTATCCCCTCGGACCACCCGACGACAGATACCCCAGTGTGTCTCAGCCTGTGCTGACTTCGCTGAATCGTCGTCGTCGTACAAAGTTCTAGGTCGAGAGGGTCCATACCATCTTGTATTGGTCTAGGAGTACCTTTGAAGAGAAGGATCCTTATGTCCGTTTGGTGTAAGGGTATGGGAAAACATAGATCCACCTGGTATACTGGTCGAAACCGGTCCCCATACATATCTCTCATTTCATACAAGGAAAGTCCGGTTCAGGGGTTTTATAAGATACGGCAGGAGATGTAAAAGAGACAAAGAAGGAGTGAGGTGTCTACATCTCTTAGAGACCGGAGATCGTCTACAGTCTTGCTCGTATGTCAACCGGGAGGTATAGACGCCCAAGGTGTAGGTGTCTAAGTTGTTTGACGTCTATCTTTTGTTATCTTTTTTTAAGGTCTTTTAAGGTTTACCGTTTTAAACTTACACGGTGTGGGGTCGTTGATAAATATATTGTAAATGTAACATGAGTCGTGATATTTATTAGATGTCTAATAAAACCATAGGTGTCCTCCAGGACCTTGGTTGTGAGGTGTTTACGATTTCCTACTAATGTTACTTGTGTAGTGGTCAGGAACCTAAAAAGTACCAGGGTTTTATTTGTAGATAACAAAATTTTATAATTAAGACCCCTGACGTACAAAATCGATGTGACTGATCTAGTGATCTAAACCCTCAACCAGAAAACTCCTAAAAAGGGTCAAAATAACTCTTTATGACTATATGTAGTGATATATTTAAATACCACATGTCGTACTACCAAACTATATGTATATGACACTTTACTAATGATGGTCTTCTAATTAATTGTAAGCAATAGAGTAAATCTATGTTAAAAATCTTTCCTTTTTGTTCAGAGAGGAACACTACTCTTGAGAACCCTAGAAGAGAGAATTAAGAGGATATGTAGTAACTCGGCACAATTTATGTCAGTAGCACAACATGTAATATAAGGTTCCTGTCATGGAATATTGACCTTCAAACATGGAAAACTAGTGGAACGAAACTAAACGGGAGGAGAGTTGGGGATGGAGACTATTAGTGTTTAGACTAGAAAGAAAGATTCTTAAGGTGCCTCCAGAAAACCAAACAAAAACAAAGTCTAAGGTGTTATCTTCTTGTTAATATGTCAAGAACGGAAAGAGACAGAATAAAATGAATCGTATTACGGTAGTTTGAGATAGGTGTAACATTGTTTACCATCATGAAAGGTAAAAAATAACACTCATTATTAGGTATACCCCGAAAGGTCCACCGTGTGACCATTTCTTAGGTGGACGGTTACGTCCTCTGTCTCCAAATTAGGGACCCAGTCCTATCAGGTGACCTCATCCATCCTTTGCCGTTGAGTGAGGTTATAAGAACGGACCTTTTAAGGTACCTCCCTCCTCGGACCACCCGATAGTAGGTACCCCAGTGTTTCTTAGTCTATACTGACTCACTGACTCGTACGTTCGTTATTAGGTGTAATATATACAGAGGTGTTGAAGAAATAGATGAGTAGACCACCACTTGTGAATCAAATAAAGGTACAGAACCGATAACATTTATTACGAAAATACTTTACTCCCACGTCTATGGAAAGACTCAATCACAAAAACAAAGGAAACCTATTTATGGGTCTTCATTTTGATACTCGAGTATACCATCAATACAAAAGTTATTATGTGACCCAAAGTGGGAAACGGTAAATGGTTTAAGAGAGTAGTAAAAGGCCATCCCTCTGACTTTCTGTTCATAGGGAGACTCAGGTTCGAGAACAATGTCAGAGGTGACAAGGGTCGGAGGAGTTTCAGTCTCAGTTTCAGTCAGAGGACAGGTCTCAGTTGTTGTCCGGGTCTGTTGACCTTTCGGAGTTGTCTTCGGAGACGAAGACGTCCAAATCCTGTTGTCACCTCCTTTCACGAGTAAGGACATAGTGCGTCCCGTCCGTAGGGACAGGTGTCTAGGTGTCCTTTGTTCATGTCGAGTACAGTCCCGAACACCCGGAACTCTTCTTAAACCTTAAACTGTGACTTTCTTTATGTCTCGGTAAGTCCTAAAAGTCGTGGTTTTTCTTTAATATACTGAATCTCTAAATTTCTGTATGGGTCCGATGATACAACTCTTATCTAATACAACCAGGTCCCCCTCCCATTTCTTCCCTCTAGTCACACTACCGGTTACCCATTAAATGTCCTGTTATTACCAATGAACCAGGTCCCTCCATCCACCGTTTTTTGTACAGACCTAAGACCTATATAAACCTACCATCTCGGTTGAACTGAAAACAACACTAAGTGGAGTTAGAGAATAGAGTGAAGGACAAAAGTACATTACGAAACACGTTTACACTATTGAAGTCTCGCAAGGGGTTTGTGAGGTAGACCTTGTCGGAAGAATACTGGACAGTGAGAAGGAGAATAGGACGAAAGAAAAAGGGAACATCAGAATAGATAGGTTTTACTATAATATATACCTAAACGACCGGACAATTAATAAACAGGGAGGTTTATTTTACGAAAAAAATACTATCGTGTCCAACCAGAAACAACAATGATATAGGGACCTCGTGACCGAGTATCGAGTACGTGTATAAACAATTTACTCATTCCCTTGACTAAGTTAGCTAGAATAACCCCGGTGTTTAGAACAGGGATTGTACAGTTCGTTATTTATGTTCCGGGAGGAGAAGTCGTATAAAAAAACACCACCCCTCCACCCCCAGTAGAGTCACTACTTTCTTTCTTGATCGCACTGGACTTTGGACCGGGGTGAAACGAGAGACACAGATCCCAGTTTCAGAGTGGTCGCCCGAGGGTGAGACGTATTAACAGTGAATAAGAGAAACAGAGTAGGTAAAATAAGTCATAAGTTATCTAAAGGTGAAAGTTAGACACTGACTCCTTGAGGTCCTAACCTTTGGTGCAACGTCATGAAAATGTATCTAGAAAAACAACAGTCGGTTCGTAGAATCTCATATAAACGATTTCTTTAAGTAGCCACGATTCCTTATAATTGTTTTCGGTAGAATTAGACCAGTTTACCTGGGGTCGTAAGACCTATGACACTAAAACTACCTTCTCTGAAGGACTGAACACTTCCTATGTAAGACTGTAAGTTATCCTGGTTCCAGTAATCGGAATGACCGTTGTCGAAATAGACCTAAGTTTTGTCTGTGAGACTCTTCACTCTGTATGATCCAAGACGGGGGTTGACCCTTTAGTTGGTGACTCAGGGGAAGTGACACACAGCGGAGTAATCAGAGTCACTTTTCGTAGGAAAAGACTCTTAATCACTACGACGTACTTGACTACTCGACTCTTGGTGTCCTTACGGCAGTTTTCCCTCCGCGACCCCTTCTTTACCGGTGAAAACATTCCAATTAAAATGACGACTACTGTCACTCATTAAAGGACGAAAGATAATACGAGGACGTATGGATTGGAGGAACGCCAGATGTATGTAGTCTTCGCTCTTGTAAATAACTTATAAATGATCTACAGTCTACGACTGTAGTAAAGGCAATAAAAAAGTAGGGTATTTTGAGTATCTCATTCCGTGGAAGTAACAGGACTAAAGTGTGTATTCCCTTCATTGTCTAGTCATTATCTAGCAATGATAAATTTTATGGTCGTCAAACTGTTGATAAGATCTTATAGAAGTGGAATTAATAAGAGTATTTGATCAAACTGTTAAAGTCGGAGGTAAGACCACGCTAAAGTAGTAAACGTGGGGTTGGGGGTAGGGGTCTGTTACAGTCCGGTCTAGAGGTTTTAAGTTAGTGGAGTAACGGGTGGAGAACGAGTTCTTCCTTATAAAACTAAAAACTGACATTTAGAAGTTTTTGTCGTTCAAAGGTTCTGGGAATTATAGAAAAGTTACTTTTTATCACAAAGGGGAGAATTGTTGAAATATGACATATTAGGTCACAACAATTGACATTCGTCATACAGTATCTCGTCTAAAGATCTTGAACAACTAGAACAGATTGACTTTGAAATATGTACAACTTGTTGTTAGGGGGTAAGAGGGAATAGTAAGAATGGTGTTATTAAAATTTCACCCCCACCCCCCATGTCCTCCTTTGAGAACGTCCGTTACCTATACAAAAATCGGAACTAACACCGTTACCACAGTCTCCACCTGTGTATACAGACTTGAGTATATGTAATTTATACTCCTCAAAAAACATATAGCTAATGTGAAGTTATTTGGATAAAACAAAAATTTTTTCTGTAATTTTGGTATTTAAAAAATTTTTTATTTTTTTAAAGTGAAACTGATCGTCCCTCCACTAGACCGTCCTCCCCAGTACACTGGAGGGCTCCACTTTTGTCTGAAGGTCCCACGTCCCGTCGTGTACCGAAACCGACGGCGACGACAACGGTTATGAGTCGGACAGTGGACGTGGAAGGACTACAAAGGACTTGTCGGAGCAAGATGGACACGAACTGAAACGTGTGGTCTCGTCAGTTTCGGCTTCCGTTACAAATTTCCTTGGTAAAACGATGTATAACGAAATAAAAAAAAATTAATCCTTACCGTTATATTATAAAAAAAATTACGTAACGTTTGGTGGGTGGTAAGTTGGTAAGAATGTTTTGTTAAAAGGAGAAAGGAGAAAGTCTATAAGAAACACCAAAACTAACGTCGTTTAAGTTCTTAAAAAGTAGGAAATAAAATAACTTATAAGGTAATGTTTGAACAAAAAGTCAAAGTCTCAGAAGTTTTATGACAGAAGTACCAATATATTTTACCGTAGTACGTTCCCGTTATATCAAAAATTTGTTGAGAGGATTACACCCCATCAATTCGACTAAAGAAAACAATTTAAAAACGAATATTAATATCAAATATGTTGTCTCACGGTCCCTGTACGGTCTGTAAAAGATTCACGAGGTGTAAATTGAGTAAACTAGGAGTGTTGTTGGGTGTTAAATCCGACGGTGTGATAATAGACGGACTTCTTTGACTCCGTGTTCTTTCAGTGGAGTGACCGGGTTCCAGTGGTCTATCAACTCACCCTCCGACGTTCCCGTAGGTCAAAGAGTCACGTATATGACCTGACGATGCGGAGAGAGGTAACGTTGTTTGGATAGACACGTTTACACCTCAGAAAAGGACCGTCTATCAAGGAATCTTATTTACGTGTCCCAGACTTTAATAACCCAGTTCTGTGCATTTATGAAAATACCGGGAATGAATTATAGAGACGTTACGGTAAGTTTTCTCAAGAAAGGTGAAGTCTGAGGTGGTCGTTACTTATTAACACGGTCGTCCTGGTATGTGACCGGTCGAAGTTCAAGATAATGGTATTTAAAAGTAAAACGAAGAAATTATCGACGTTTTACTAAAGATGTCCGAAACATGTAATCGTTAAAAACCTTATGATTTTTACTACACATGAAAAGTTAGTAAAGAGAGAATTAACGTATACATGAAAACAAACAAACAAGAAATGTGTGATTTGACGTCGCAAGAATTCTCACGAATACGTAAACTTTTTTATTCGAGAAATAGGAGAAATAGAAAAAAGGAATTGGACAGTCTAAACTTTATCTGTAAAAGATTTGTCCGTCAGGATCAGGAAAACGAGAGAGTTAAAATAGTACAAGGTAAAATGTCTCTACACAACGCCCCCACCAACAAGTAAATAAACAAAATTGTAGATCCGTAGATAGTCCAAGACGACAAAATGACTAAGGTTCTAGACCGTCTTGTCGTTGAACCGTCGTTTCACCGAAAACTGTAAGTTCCAAGAAGAATCTTTTTATCCCTATTATCATATACACGGCATATCATTAATTGTAAATTTTTTACTTAATTTCAGGGACTTTAGTAGTTGTATCTAAGTAGAATAAAAGATAATGACACTTATCTTAAACAAATTGAAGTGAAGAAGAATGACTACCATCAATCTCATTATTTTTTTCGTTGATGACAAAACACTTAGGAAATATTACGGTGAGAAAATATAAAACTTCATACTTTTATTATCAACGATTTAACTAATAAAATCTAAAAAATCCATGAGTACACTGGTCGTTTATTAGTCAAATAAAATAAAGCTATAAAGACAGAGAAAAATACACAATCATATTCTCAGAAGTTCTATTATCATCGTAGGTTCATGTCTCTTCAAATGAAAGGCATCATACCCTCGACACCCTACCATAAGACTCTATAGTAGAGGGGTCAGTAAACATGGGGAGCATGAAGGGTTTGGGAAAGTCAGTCGTCACCGTAACGAAAGATCTCTTTTAGTCGTACGGAATTTTCGTCAAGTCTCCGGAGACCTAAAGTTCTCGGACTCAAAACAGCTAGAGTCCGAAGGTACAAATGTGGTATTTGTTCTGCAAACCTAGTAACAGTTTCTCTAGGATTTCGATCTATCTCTAAGAGGTCAGTCCTCCCTTTTTTCTTCGTTCGGACCGGGATCCATCCACCGACTCGGAACCTCTCCTTTTACTATGTTGTCTTTGGATTCTGACCCACCGTTTTAGGTTCTCGTTTAATGACTCATCTCTACTCCCCTGAGTGTCTACGGAAGTCAAAGAGACGAATCCCGGTTAATAAGGAAGAGGGCCTGAGACCTATCAGTCTAAGGACAACCGTGACCGGATGCACAAGGTTCCATGGCAAGACGTCGGAGTCCAGGATACCACCTCTTAAAGGGGAAGTATGGTCTTGAAACCGTATCCTATTCCGTGTCCTTCTTCTTAGTTCTCGTGTTCTCCATTCCAGAGATCATAGGTCCTTCCACTCCCCTATTCAAAACCACTGAGTCCCAGTCACTATCTCTAGAAGTCAAGTTCCCCGTACCACCCCCCACCCCACCCCTAACAAGTCGAGGTCGAGACATGAGGAGAAGGTTTAGGAACTGGACGGTGGTCGTAGCCGTTCTTTTGAGATATCATAAGGAGTTTCTATCGGGGTTTTTCTTACAATATCACACAAGTCTCACCTAAAAATCAGAGAGGAGTTCACTAAAACCCTTCTGTTATAAGTGACCTTAATAACAGGAGTCATAAATTTTTAAGATTAGTGTTCGAACGTGTCCCAATCAAAAATCCTCCTCCACTTCTTCTCACTAGAGAGACTCACTAGTCAGTGTGGGTCCTTCATAGACCAACGTTGGACGACACAGTCATCGGTTTAGTGATCCAGATGTGTGGTATTCGAGGCCCCATACGTCTCCGTATCAATATTCTCCCGCCCCCTGGAGTGACACGTTTAGCCCTCTTCGTATACGGTAGTAGCCCTGAAGAGGGTGTTGTCAGGGCTTCGTTCGAGGAAAATGATGGACTTCACAAGTACCCTTACGTCCACCACTCCCTAATTTACCACTTATTCTTCACTTTCACTTCAACGAGTCAGCACGGGCTGAGAAACGCTGGGGTACCTATCATCGGACGTGGTTCGAGGAGGTAGGTACCCTAAAAGTTCCGTCCTCATGACCTCACCCAATTGAGTACCGGGAACGGTTCCCGACCTTGTCGAGGGACAGAGAGGTCCGGAGTCTCGACGGATACCCAGACTCGACACCAGTACGGACACCATACCCCGAACAAGACGAAAGTGACATACGACTTAGAGGTTGTTAGGGACACAGGACCCACTTGTGACAAGTAAATAAGACCGACACCTTGTTGTCTGACTCCGTCACCTCACTTACGTTCATGTCACCGGATGATTACGGTCACGACCCTATAAAGACAGTACTCCTTAGCTCGAGATGGACCTTTCGAGGGTCAATTTATAAACTACTGTTAATCTACTAAGTAAACATTCTAAAGGCTCCACATACTCAGGAGAGGTAGTTACTTAAACGAAAACAAGATCCGTTCACCATTACTGCTCGAGACGAACCTTACGGGTTTTCCGTCACGAGGTTAGAGTGGGGTAAGAGAGAAGACTGAAGAAAAATGTAAAATGACAATATAAAAAGAAGTGACACACATATTTAAGAGGGGGGTCTTTTTTATGTGACCATTTCTCTTCTTTTAAGAGTCGTGGGAGAATACAGGGGTTTCGATGACAGAGAGTAAAGAGACTCGAGAGTGAAGTCAGACATACGGAAGGTACAGACTAGGTGGACTCGTGAGGACCTAACGGACGTTCTGAGTCCAGTCCTCAGTAAGTAAACGGACACTCTGATGGTGACTAAGACAGGTCTACAGGTCCGGGGGATGACACTTTTGGAGGACATTGTAGACGTTTAAGGTGGTAGTATTGGAAATATTTTGTTCTTACAATAACAAAGTTTACATGTTTGTAGAAGGGACGATCTTCAGTGTCCCCCTGTTTAATTTCTACTAAATGGGAGTTCAGACATGTGTGACATTCGTCTTCACAAACAAGTTAGTTTTGTGACAATATACGGTTTTATACGTACAGTCTTAGTCTTACTGGAGAGACTAAAACCGGTCAGTGGATTGAGAGAGGTAGGTTTAATAGAGTATCTGGAAGGTTAAAACTTCAATTATACAAGACTTTATTAATAGGATCAATGGGTCATACATTTTATAAACCTTGAATTCAATAACAGGTTGACTTTGGACCGTAGATTTGCCGATTTAAACACTTCGTACCTTTTACTACGACTCCACACGTCGGTCCTTCCCAGTATGAGAGGAGGACTCCCCAACACGGAACCTTTGTCTCGTCTCTACGGATACACACTTATAAAAGTTTGTGGTTCTTTCTAATAATGTTGACTATTGTCTCAGATCGTTTTATAAAAAATTTTGAAAGACCAGTATCGGGACTGTAAAGTGAAAATATTTCGGTGTATTGGAATTATGGGCACCACATGAGTATATAAGAATCGGGTAAGAGAAGAGAAGATAAATTACTAAATTTCTTTATAACCAACATTTGGGATTATTTCCAATATCAACTCCACGTGGTTATGTTTAAAGGACTAAAACTATTACATGGTACTATATGATCTATAATAGAAACCCCCATGGACTCACTTCCCACGTGTCCCTAAGAGACATTATGAAACATGTTACATCATAAACAGAATTTACTCAAAAACTTTTGTCGAATTTTATGTCAGACACTTGGGTGTGTTGATGTTGGTTAACTAGAAACTGTTTCTTTCGTTCTTATACGTACCCTTTTTTCGTTAGAGAAGTCGTTTACCACGACTCTTTCAACCTGTCGGTGTTCATTTAGTTACATCAATTTTATGTGAGAGAATGGTATGTGTTTTTATTTAAGTTTTACCGAATTTCTCAATTTGTATTCTGTGCTGGGACATTTTGAGGATCTTCCTTAGTATCTGTTTTGTAAGAGACTGTATTTGACATGGGTACGAAAGAATCATAAGGTTCCATTATCTTTACTTTCGTTTTTGTTTACCCTGGATTAGTTTGAATATTTGGTACTTGTTTTGTTTTATGTTGGATGTCTTACCCTGTTTTATAAAAGTTTACTCCGTTGACTGTTCCCGAAGTAAAAGTTTTGTATATTTGTCGAGTATGTTGAGTTGTTTTTCTGTTTGTTGGTTTAGTTTTTTACCCGTCTTCTGAATTTACCCGTAAAGACGTTTCTTCTTTATATCTACCGGTTGTTCATTTACTTTTCTACGAGTTGTAGTGATTAATGATCTCTTTACGTTCAGTTTTAAGTTAAAATGGAAACAGTATCTAACATATTATAATATGTCGAATTATATTAAGTGCAAACAAAAATTAATTTTATAAAGTATTAAAAAAATTTTTCTTTTTTTGGATATTACTCCATGTTGTGGTGTGGTCAGTCTTACCAGTATTACATTTTCAGATGTTTATTGTGTACGACCCATACCTCTTTTCCCATCGGAGGATGTGACAACCACCCTTGCATTCGACCACGTAGGTAACACCTTTTGTCATACCTCAGAAGCCTTTTGATTTTTACCTTAATGGAATACTAAGTCGATAGGGTGAACACCCGTATATAGGTCTGTTTTGATATTAACTTTTTCTATTTAGGTGGGGATACAAATATCGTCGTGATCAGTGTTATCGGTTCTGTTCCTATGTTCGATTTGCAGGTGTCCGTCTACTTACCTACTTCTTCTAGACATGTATAAATGTTACCTTATGATGCGACGGTACTTTTTCTTACTTTATTACGGTAAACATTGTTGTACCTACGTTGATCTATGACGACATGATCCACCTCATTCAGTCTTTCTCTTTCTGTTTATGGTGTCCTGTAGTGAATGTACACCTTGGATTTTATACTGCGTTTACTTGGATANTGAATGTACACCTTGGATTTTATACTACGTTTACTTGGATAGATACTTTGTCTTTGTCCCAGTATCTCTTACCTGACCCCCGACGGTTCCCCCTCACCCAACCCCCTCCCTCCTTCACCCTCCATCGTCTACATTCTAAAATATATATAGTACGTATTTGTTGTTCCAGAATGATATACCGTGTCTGATGATGATGTAAGTTGTAGGATATTATTTTTATTACCTTTTATTAAAGATTTTCTTACATATATATATATATGGATATATATGTATACAGATGTATCGACTTAGAGAAACGACATTTGTCCTTAATTATGTTGTAACGTATAGTTAGTATGAAGTTATGTTTTAAACTATTTTTTTTATTATTACTAACTGAAATGGGACTTTACACCTCAGTTAACCAAATATTAGTTTAACTTATATAAAAAGGTCTTATAAAAAATCTTATAATTCGTCTTTAGACTCTTAAAATGTCACCTTAATAGGTATTTCATCTTTTTAACTAAATACTTTCATGATAACGTCACATAATTTTCACTTTGTTAAAGTCTGTATTTTTTTTTTTTTTTTGTACCAATGGTTTCCCCTTTCCATTCCTGTCTCCTCTCCCCAGTCTAATTAATCCTCGAACTCTAATTATCTATGTATGATGATATATATTTTATCTACTTCTTCTAGGATGATATGGAACATTATTGTATATTACCTTTTCTTAAACTTTTTTTATATATATATATACATATTAACTTAGTGAAACGACATGTTGACTTTGATTGTGTTGTAACATTTAGTTGATATTAAATTATTTTTCAAAAAAAATTATATATCTGACACTTTCGACTCAACCGAAATACTAGTTACTTATTGAAGGTAAACCTCTTCCGTTACCGTGGGGTGAGGCCATGAGAACGGACCTTTTAGGGTACCTACCTCCTCGAACCACCCGACGTCAGGTACCCCAGTGATTCTCAACCTGTGCTGACTCTCTGAAGGGAAAGTGAAAAGTGAAAGGACGTAACCTCTTCCTTTACCATTGGGTGAGGTCACAAGAAAGGACCTCTTAGGGTCTCTGCCCCCTCGGACCACCCGACGGTAGAGACCTCAGCGTGTCTCAGCCTGTGTTGACTTCACTGAATCGTCGTCGTCTTTGTTGAAGGTATACTCTAACAATCGTGACCAGGACGTTTCATTGAAATGTATTCTGTTTAGATGTATAAGGTACATAGGTCCTGATTGATCAAAGTACTTTGACGTATTTGTTATTTTCATGTCCCTTACTGTAATATTTATGGTATCTTTCTCTTTACACCTTTTAATATACCCTTTTGATATTTTATAACGTGTGTAAAAATTTATAAGAACCCTATCTCTTCGTATTATATGTGATGTACTAAAATTTAATAGATTAATTAAGTACTTAAATTAAAATAAGAATAGTATTTGGGCTGATCAAAACTCCCATTGATCTACTTTATTAAGATTTCAAGTGGTTCCGTTTAATTTGTTCCTACTTCAAGAGATTTATCCCTCGTTACTTAGTCTTCTCCGTCACCACACAACCTCGGTGTCCATAGTCGAGTCCTCTGGTATAACAATTTAAACACTAGACTAACTACGGTATAACATCGAATCTTAGTTACCCTTTCGATTAAGGAGTTCCCACCGATAAATCTTTCTTTTAATGTCTTTTGGTTGATGGTGACTTATATTCTCTTTAAAACCTCATTGTTTTTCATTGTATGATTTATAGTGTTATCGGAATTTTACATATTATTTTTAATTGTATTAGTTAAATTTAGTCTATAAACCGAGACCCTCTTACAAAATTTAAAGTTTAATTACTTTCTTTATCGTTTCCTTTTTATATCTACACGACGAATTTTCGAATGTTCAAGATATAGATTGAAATTAAACCCACAATTATTTTGAGGAGGGATATAGGTATTAATTTTTCATTTAAATCCCCTTTTTTGACATTGTCTCTTTACAAATTATTAGAATTGTATAATTAACGAATAAGTTCTCGTTCATCTTTGTGATTTTGAGGTTATCTACCCCTTTTCAGTATTAGAGTCATCAGTGTTCTACGATTGTTATACGTCTATTCTTCACACTTGAGTACCTCGGTCCTATTGGAAGTTTTACATGTATAAAATGGGGAAATTTTACATGGTTACCTTTATTACTCCGAGGTGCAAAGACCACCGTCCTTGTAACGAAAAAAAAGTAGTAGTAGTAGAGGAAGGTAAACAAGTGGGGTTTCTGTAGTCTAGGAGACGTGTAAGGGGACCAGTCAAGGATTGTAGATAGTGTGGTCGCCAAGGTGTTCCTACAAGATGACTAGTTTTCGACACGAAAAAGAAGGGGTTGGAGGAATAAAGAAGTCTTGTGAGAAGTCGTTAGGTAAAGGTAGGTGTTTTAGGAGTCTATGTGCGACCAAAAGGATATTGTTGGGGAGGAGGTTCCAGAAATTACTTTTCAGATCTTAGAGGAAAGGTGACGAGTCGTCAGGAGTCCCTGGAGACAAAACAGAGGTAGTGCTGTAAGTTAGGTAACTGGAGAGGTGGAAGGGGTGGACAAGGAGAGGGAGAGATGGAAGGAGGTGTAAGTTGAATCTAAGGAATCAGGTAGTGAGAGGAATTTTTGGCGATTTGAGGGTCTGAAGAGGAAGGAAGGTTGTTCTGGGACCCGTTTTGAAGAGAGACATAGACGTTGGTGAAATAGAGTTCGTTAGTACCAAGGAGGTGACTGTTTTGAGTTCTCAGAAGAGAGAGAGGAGAGAGGTTTGAGTTAGTACAGACTGAGAAACACTGGGGTACCTGACATCGGGTGGTCCGAGACGACAGGTACCCTAAGAGGTCCGTTCTTATGACCTCACTTAACGGTATAGGAAGAGGTCCCCTAGAAGGACTAGGTTCCTAGTTTGGGTCTAGAGGGCGTGACGTCCGTCTAAGAAAAAGGAAACTTGATGGGTCCTTAGGTGGAGAGATTTGGTAAGAGAAGTATCAGATCGATTTGACCAGAGGAATTTTGTGATTACACTATGAAGGGACGATTTTTAATTCGGTGCAACAAGGATGTCAAGAATCTTATTCCGGAATCGGTAGTAAAGGAGAAGTAGGGTCCGATCAAGGACCGACGGAGAGTTGAGAGTGGCGGGGTCGTGTTGTCTTCAGAGGACCGTACAGAGTCGTTCGGTGCGAGGGAGAGGAGAGTGTAGAGTAAGGGAGACGGACCTTACAGGAAGGGACGTGGACGGGAAACGGACCTACGAGAATGAATAGAAACACATAGTCTACTTCATAATGAGAAAATCTTTTCGGAAGGATTGATGAGGTCTGATGTAGTCAAAAGGAGGAATTGGAGAGTGTCATCGTAAATGAAGAGGAAATGTCGTGTGTAGTATGTGTGTGAATTCATTATCTCAATATCGAACGAAGGAGGTATGTAAACAGGGTCTCATATTTAAGATACTCTTCACTCCTGAGACAGTACAGGAGTGAAAAAGAGTCCTGGATCCTGTGACCGACCGTGTATCATCCGAGGAATTTTATACGTAGTGTACTTAATCGTATAAGAGTAGATATTTTATGTTTTTACTTAAATTCTTAAAGTTTACAACTGTTCCCATGTCACTTTATACGGGTTAACGTGTGTCGAGAACCCTTATATTGAACAGTGTTGGGAAAATCTTTTATTAAAATGTACTACATAAACTCGACCATTAAAACGAAGTTTCATTATTCGAATTCGTGTACGTGTTTTCGAATACGTGTCTACAGAACAGAGTAATAAACATTATGACTTTTTAATACTTGTTGTATTTATAGGTTGCTATCAATTCATTTAATTCCAAACCGTAGATTCATCTTACAATAAAGTGATAAAAATTAATACAGATGTTTCTTAAACGTTATTGAAACCCGTTACAAATACAAAATTACGAAGACTTATTCGTCATATGTTTTAATATAACTATCGTATTTGGGTTACACATTCTTTCGTGTATATCTTTTTTTTCTAATTTTGATGTTTCTTTATTATTCTCGGTAATATTCTTGTTGTTTCTATTATTACCATTGTTGATTGTGAATGACTCGTAAACGACGTACTGTTTGTAACAATGCAAAATGTATATGACTAGGTAAGTTCCGAGTGTTGTAATAATAAAGTTAATCCAATGTTAATAAGGGTAAAAATTCTCCTCTTTTGATTCTGAGTCTTTCCAATTCGCTGAAGGGATCCTAGTGGGTCCTACAGGTCACTGTCACAGAAGTGTGAAATTTTATATTTTTATAAAGGTTTATTAATAGTATGGTAAAGAATCACTATACTAATAAAATGTACATTAAGAAAGACACAAAGGGGTACAGGACATTACTTGTAGGTATTGAAACCATTTCTCTTTCTTTTCAAAGTAGTTTTTTTTTTTTTTTTTTTGGAGACAATATATTACATTTAAATGGTTTAAGAAAAATTGATATCCTGATTCTTTCCAAGAAAATAAACCGTGTTAGAAATACGGTTTCATTAAGAACTTCGTCTTCACACTTAATACTTTCATATTTATAAAGTATTTGAAAGGTATCTATAATAGTCTTCATAGTTTCGGTGTACCCACGAAATCTTTGAATTCGGTACTCGTAGTAGAACCTTCAAGAAAGGATTTGTCTTGGGGTGAGAGTAGGTCAATCAATTCGTCGGTGGAAACGGTTACTTACGTAACCACCCCATTACGTAACTACCCCATTCTGTCCCTAGTGTGTAAAAAATAATTTGGTAAGAGTACTTTCATATCCTATTATATCTTAGACTTTGTTGTCGTGAACAAGTATTTAAGTCTTCAAAATATATATAATTATACGTTAATCTATAATTATATTTTAGACTTACATATTATTATATATGTTATATGTATTTATAGATACGTACACGCATTTTATGTAGGAGACCAATCGTGAGGTACCGTGACTTCCAGGTAAGTCTTATAGACACTGTAGATGTGGGTCGAGTTAAACTCCTGTGTCCACACACCTGAAGAAGTGAGTTCATACCTGATGAGAAGGTCGACTCGAGAAAGATTATACGAAGGTCGTCTCAAAATTATCACACTCTTATTTTAGATGGGTAAATGGACAGAAAAATTTTTAGTCTAAATTCAGTTACCTTTATTTTCAAAAGTATATACATACAGATGCACACACACACAGACACTACACACACACGTGTAGGATTTACATACACCATATAGGACCTTATTACAGCCCCGTATAGGTTGGTCCTTAGGATACACACCCTCGGGGAGTCTGAGGATCTCTCGAACTCTATATATTACTAATGTTCTGGGACTCACTATGATTTCACCTCCCTTCTATGACTCAAGGTGTTTCATCGACGAGAAGTCGAGAGACAACTGAGTCGGAGAGAATGTGAATATGAGTTTTGGATCACTCTTCTCCGATATAAACTTTACTCACTTTTGTTTCCTACTCACGATTTCCTAACTACGAAGACTTGACACCACGACCTCTTCTGAGTATTCTCAGAGAACCAGACATTCCTCTAGTTTGGTCAGTTAGGATTTCCTTTAGTTGGGACTTATAAGTAACCTTCCTGATTACAACTTCGAGTTCGAGTGCGAGGTTATGAAACCGGTGGACTACACTTCTCGTTTGAGTAACCTTTTCTGGGACTACGACCCTTTCTGACTTCCGTTAATCTCTTCCCTCACTGTCTCCTACTCTACCAACCTATCGTAGTGGGTGAGTTACCTGTACTTACTCATTTTAAACCCTCTACCGCTTCCTGTCCCTTCAGACCGTACGACGTCAGGTACCCCAGTGTTTCTCAGTCTGTACTGAGTCGTTGTCTTGTTGTTGTTGTCGTTGTTTTTAGTAAAATTTTGACGTTTAGAGAAAGTCTATTATCCTTTCCTTCGTGTCATGAGGATCGAACGAGGAATGTTCCCAACTCATATAAACAGGGTCAATTCCTTTCACTACCAACCTTTACTTAGGTTCTAACTTAACTCCGAGGGATGAACCTCATGGGTCTCCATAGTAGTTTATTTAGAGGGATCCCGAAGTACACTGAGTACCCGGTTTCTGGTTTTCGTCCTTCAACATTTATAGTTCTTGGTAACATCTTGGTTCTTCCCACTCAAAGTTCCTGTACACTTGGTGAAGGATCTATTGATGACAAGCTAAACCCAGTCGTGTAATCCTCTCTCCCGACTCCATTCGTAAAACTAATAAGAAGTAAACCTCCGACTCAAACCTTTGTGTTTGTCGAACTATTAACAGTAGATAACATAGATACTCGACCATAGTTGACATGATATACCTGAAATAACTTGTTACTGTCGTTTTTATTGACGTGTTATTGGATCCTATTTCCTTAATTATGTTTCACCCTTCTCTGTTTATCATTGTCACCGTTGATATGTAAGTATTTGTTCCATGAATTGCTACTATCTTTATGTGATTCGATTTTGTTCTACTTTTATTTGTTAAATTCTCTGTCTCTTTCCTTATGAAGGATTAACCGATTTGTAAAATCTGATTTTGTTGTTTCTAGTTTTCGTACAGTGCTAGTAAATTTTCTTTAGTTTCAAAAGTTCCATTACATTTTACAGTACGTCATAGAAGGTTTCACCATTCTATGAGAATCTCCTCTCTCTCCTCCTCTTGTCTCTTGGTTTCCCGAAGAAGGAGAAGATGTGAACCGTGTTCTCTCGAGAGACCTTCTACGAGTCGGTAGTCACTTATCTTCCGTGTAACTCGGAGTTTAGGAGAAACTTGAACTCACGGATACCTCTACAATCACTACGGATTTAGTATTCTAACCACAACTTAAATTCTTTTTACGTTTGGGAATGGGTTAGAGTTATAATCAAGAGTACGAAGAGTAACAATTCGTGGTCATACCGTGATGATAAATAATTTACTCGAGTGTAACATTTTCAAGTGGTTTAACTCTTGGTATGTGAAACTGGTTGAGAGGGGATTTTAAGACGAGATCGAAATGGAAAAAGTCTCACGGGTAATTACCTAAGTATGTCATACATTGGAAATGTGAATAGTTATATGTGAATTCTAGGTGGGTACAAAAACGTACCACTCTGTCAAATAAGGTAAATAGTCACTTATTTGAGGTAACATACGTATACGGTGAGGTCAAAGTCAGGGTTTGGTACGGTTGTTGTAGAAGGTAGGGACGGAAGTGGTGGTGGCGACTTCTATAAACCTTGTAAAACCAAATAAGTAAGGTCCCTAGTACTATGATACCATGGACAGAAGACTGGTGTAAACCGGTGGTGAGGAACCTTCTTTTAAATACTGGTTGGATCTATCGTATAAGTTTTCGTCTCTGTAATGAAACGGTTGATTCCAGACAGATCAGTTCCGATACCAAAAAGGACACCAGTACATACCTACACTCTCGACCTGACATTTCTTCCGACTCTCGGCTTCTTAACTACGAAAACTTGACACCTCAACCTCTTCTGAGAACTCTCAGGGAACCTGACGTTCCTCTAGGTTGGTCAGGTAAGACTTCCTCTAGTCGGGACCCCAAAGAAACCTTCCTTACTACGATCTCGACTTTGAGGTCATGAAACCGGTAGAGTACACTTCTCAACTGAGTAACCTTTTCTGAGACTACGACCCTCCCTAACCCCCGTCCTCCTCTTCCCCCGTTGTCTCCTACTCTACCGACCTACCATAGTGACTGAACTACCTGCACTTAGACTCACTTGAGACCCTCAATCACTACTTGTCCCTCCGGACCCCACAACACTAAGTACCCCAACGTTTCTCAGTCTGTGTTGACTCACTGACTTGACTTGACTTGACCTATGTCTACATCGACAACCTTCTTACTGGGACTTGTAGTCATTCGGTTCCAGTGTTGTTGACGTGTGAGGGTGTCAGACAGGAAGTGTCTGTGTCTCAGGGAATGAAGGTGAATTACCTTTGAACAACCAATTTTAATCTCTTTAAAAGGTTGTATTATTGTTCTTACTAAAGCCGAGGGGAGAGGTCAGATACCCGAAGGGTGCACCGCGATCACCATTTCTTAGACGGACGTTTACGACCTCTTCATTCTCTGTGTCTAGACTAGGGACCAAACCCTTCTAGGGAACCTCCTCCCGCACCGTTTGGTGACGTCATAAGAACGGACCTCTTAGGGTACCTGTCTCCTCGGACAGTCCGATGTCAGGTATCCCAGTGTTTCTCAGTCTATACTGACTTCGGTGAATCGTACGTGTACCTGTGTGAGGTCCTATACCGTATTAAGTTTTAAGGTGTTCGTATGTCTCTCTACTAGTTCTGTGTTGTAGGACTCATTGAAGGGCGAAGTCACCCTTTTAGAGTCTCAAGTTGACGTCAATTATGTCGGGTTGGAGGTCGTTTCGTACGTTTCAGGACACTAACAGGAGAAAAGAGAAGATACATAACTTGTAGAGACGAGAAAGTACTTCGAGAGAACGTATACACAGACAAACATAACGGTACCAAAGTTGAGGTCAGGGTCGACACGGACCGATTCCACGGGTAGTGGTAGACGGATCAATACGATAGAAAGAGTCAAGGGTCACACATAAACATCATCTGTGGCGGACTACACGAACGGTTCGAAGGTCTTAAACTTACACGGGGCACTAGATGTCTGTGTCCGGTGTGTCAGTACAAATCTCAAGTAGATAACAACTAATCCTGTTCCCTTCTGAGGTCCGGGGGGTTTTTTTGATTTGTGCATAAGAAAGACCTCTTAAGACCTTACATTTAATCCTAGTTGTAAGTTCTCGAGTGTGACTTACTACAGGTTGTTTTATGAGATCTGATCCTAACAAAAAGTTTGACACCTTATATTGACTAATGATCTAGTACCCTTTTTAATCACTCACTACTGATCGTGAAAATTGTTGTTAAATTTATCTTATTTCATTCACTATACTCTTTTACGATATGATGGAAACGTGTATCATTTTTATGACAAAGTGTTTTGGAAACGAAGTCAACATATACGTACGGAAGATCCCTTTTGTATTTTACATCAAGAATGACACCCAGTACCAAGTTTTCCTATCTTTCTGGACAAACTATCCTTGACAGGTGTTTTAGACCCCCGGGGAACAACAAGTTATCAGAAAAACACATTCCCATTCTCCTCTGCCAATTAATTCGAACGAACCCAATACAATACTTGGTTATTTCCAAATCGATTATGTAACCTTCGTTCTAAGTCAAACCGACTTGAGGTCACGTCTCTAGTGGGGACTTGGTTCGTGGTGACCACATATTACTTTAGTGTATTGTACATCCCGGCGAGGAAGGATCAGTACTCATTCCTCTCAAGAGGTTCCTCCTACATTCCTACTTGCCCTTTACGGTCTCCAAGGTGACTTAAGAAAAGACTGGTTTTCTTTATTAGTAAACTACTACACTTTTACTGGTTTTCAATCTTCTGTTCCTAGTCCAAGAGACTTTATACATTTGGAATCCTGTCCAGAGAGACTTAGAGGGACCTAAGGAAGAGATTCCTGGACGGGAAAGGAAGACAAATTACATTTTACCTTAAGAAAAGCGTAGGTCCCGATCGTGCCTATAGTCTCACCCTCATAAATCACTTTCAGATCTTGACTGTGGTCAACCCTAATACAGTTAGTATGAGATGGACACCTTTATCGGAAATTTATGTCTCCATCCTAGGGATACAAAAGTCGGTACGTTCTATATATTGGGACTGAAGTGCCAGTGTTAATTCACCAGGTACCTACTCGGTAACTGGTAATCATCAATAACCAGTTTACAAGTTTGACTTTGACTGTCTATGTCCAGTGATTTCTTACCGTCCATTAACCGACTATCATTCTTTGACTTAAAGATTACTAACCCTTCTTCGTTCAAACATCATCCTCTTTTATTTCTTTATTCACTTCCTCGTTCCTCTCTTGGGACCGTTGTACGTTCAGAGACCAAGGTCAACTGGACCCCTGGTCAACATGGGATGGGGAAGGGTGTTAATATTTTTGTCATGGAACTACTAGGGAGTTATTTACGGTCAAATATAAATTCTGAACTCATCAGTGGGATACGGATGTCTTATGTTAATGAAATTCCTTGTTTGACCCTGGTTTCTTTCTTCGAAAGTATGTTTTACCGTAAAAGAATCCTCTAAAGGTAAAAGGTTTCTCCTAAAACGACCTCTACGAGTTATTCTTTCGATTAAGTTTAACGCAGAGACAGTGAAATTCTGGTTTTGATAAGACAGTATTACTTGAAAGGTTACGGAAAGATTCTTGTTTGGACATGTTTACGAGTCTCTTAAAGTCGTTTGGTTCTATAACTTTCTTAACACTTATTAGTCGTCATCACAGTACCTCATACAACCCGAAGATGGTGTGGGTGAAATCTTTATACTTTTGACTAGAGGATTCTTCCGTAAAAACTTCCGTGAGTCTACGAGTTACCGGCTTTAGTCTCATCTTACGTCCAGACAAACTTCGAGCTCGAATCTAAAAAAAGGGGGTTTGGTGAAGATGTCGGACGACTGTCCTGTCGGAGTAGTTCCTGTCGAGGACCCAAGAGGTACGTCTCGAACGTCACAGTAAATTACCTTCTCCATTTCATTTCGACCGAGTGAGCGTCTTAGAAGGACTTCCTCTGTCGAAAATAATGGAGAGTCAGAACTGATCCAGGGTCCGATGTCCTCCGATGTTACGGAGGTCTAGTCTTGGTAACCACACTTGTCCACAAATTAAATAGGACACTTAGTCCCCTCGTACGACTTGTTTGGCTCCTTCTCGATGTTCAAAGAAAGGTCCGGTCGTGGATGGTCCGGGAATCAGGAGGTAGCGGTGGGGAATCTCTTGTACAAAGGTACCTTTGTCTTCTGACCAAGAGACTTTTCCGTTACACTCAAGACTGGTCTAGACGTCCTACTTCAGGGGTCTCAGATTTCTTCGTTCGAAGACCCTCAACGAGGACCGTCCACTTTCACTTTCACTTTCCCTTCAGTGAGTCAGCACAGACTGAGACGTTGGGGTACCTGACATCGGATGGTCCGAGGAGGTAGGTACCCTAAGAGGTCCGTTCTTATAACCTCACCCAACGGTAAAGGAAGAGGTCCCCTAGAAGGGTTGGGTCCCTAGCTTGGACCCAGAGGACGTAACCTCCGTCTGCGAAATCGGAGACTCGGTGGTCCCTTTGACCCGTAATCCCACGTCACCTCAGTCCTCGTCCTTAGGATGTGGCTTCTCCACTATTTGACTTGAGTCGTTACTACTCGGACATAGGACCTTTTTCCGGTTCACACGCGAGGAGGTCAAAGAAACGTTAGTTCGAAGAGTGACATCAAAGACCTAAACACACGCGACTTTACAACCTAGACCAAGGGTGACTTGAAGGGGGAGAGTGGGAGTATTGGAATCACGACTTATAAGCAAGAGAGGTAGGTGGACCGTGTTCCATGTTAGTGTCACGACTGGGAATTAGAGTAAGAGGGGTAACAAATGGAGTGGCAAGGGTCTAAAGTAGTAGAGTCCCGTGGAGAGACAGGTTGTCTAATACTTGAAACCGGAGTCTGTCGAGACTCAAGTTTGAAGTCTAGAAAGTGAATAACCAACCCTCTCTCTTAACGAGTTTTCTTTTCATGTCGTCCCATCCCTCGACTCCTGACCTCCCTTCACCGGAAAACTCGGTCTCGAAAGTCTCATTTCGTGTGGGAAAAGGAGACCCTAAGAGCGGGACGGGGAGTGAACGACCAGTGGACAACCCGAGAACAAGGGAGAGACTCGGTCTTAAGGGTCCTGAGAACCTCGAGATCGAGAGGTTCTTTTGGTTCTACTGAATTTACGGTGTAGTGGAAGAAACCCGAAACCTAGGAAGGGATTCGTAACGGTCCCCGGTCGGAATGTTGACTTCGGCGTAGGAGGTTGGACATGGGTAGGTCGAAATAAGGTTACCTGGGTTTATAATGTCGAGGGACCATATTCCCTCGAAGGGTCCCCCGAGTCACAATTTCTTAGGTGGACATTTACGTCCTCTGTGTCCAAACTAGGGACCCAGTCCTTCTAGGGGACCCCTTCCTTTACCGGTGGGTGAGGTCATAAGAACGGACCCTTTAGGGTACTTGTTTCCTCGGATCACTCGTTATCAGGTACCCCAGTGTTTTCTCAACCTGTGTTGAGTCACTGATTTGTTGTCGATCAAAGGTCTCGAATCAGGGTACGTTTGTTCCGGAGAATAAACCCTGGAATACTCAAACTAACCTAAGAGTCCGATACTCAGTACTCAAATGTTCAATATCTGACGTAAGGTGAGGAGGATCTTCTCAAACGACAGTATGTGACCACCCGTCCATAAACAGTGCCCCATCTCCACGTCTGTACCGACAGTAACCGTTGACTGTGGAGGGTTTCACCTACGGGTCCGGAGACAGATAAAAGAATATGATAAAGAGACGGAAAGAGAGTAGAACGAACGAAAGACAGAGGGAGGTAAATTGAGACGAAGAGAAAGAAGAGAGGGAAAGGGATAAAAAAGAGAGGAGGACGGTTGAAGGGGAAGGAGTAAGAAAGGGTACGACGAGGTAGGGAAGTGAGGAGGAGAGGGACCGAAGTACAGACAGAGGAAGGCGGAAGGAGAAAAGGAACAGAGGATTTCGGTACTCGTGAAGGAGGTCTAGACCTTCTTCGGACGTCTCAGGATGAACAATCGACGGTGGAGCAGACAGGAAGTATAAGACTTCTTCCTTGACCTAGTAGAGGGAACTTGTCTGACATGAGGTCCTCTGGTGACTATGGGTACACGGTTTCCTTCAATCTGTGGGAGTCTCACGTAATCTCTACGAGAGGACTCTCTCCGGGTAGGACCCTTCCGGGGCACCTTACCGTCGAGTCGGGTTTCTTCTCCGGACACCGTTGAAGATCGAAGGGACGGGGGAGTCCGGTGACAGTGACGAACGACGAATTATGGTGAGGAACGTTTACAACAGCGTGTCAACCCTGAGAACAAGGGAGTCAATCCTGTAGGGGTTTTAAAAACGTGATTGGTGTATCCCTCCCACTAAACAATGAAGGGTCTCTCGTTCCGATCTCGACATATGCCAGAGTAAGGGGTTTCGGAAGTTCATCTCGATACTAGAGTTTTACCGAATACATTAATAGGTACAACCTGGTGGGTGTACCCTTGGGAATTCGTACAAAGAACCGGAAGGAACATTGTACATTAAATTTGTGTCCGAAAAAGAAGACAGACGACTTTACGTCGACTTCCTTTGTTAGAAGACGGTCGTGATTGATACTCTTTGGGACCCCCATTTTCGGCGGGGTAGGGATCTAAACCCATAACGATGACTAAAGGGAAGTCGTGGTCCCTGTCGCAGGAGTACGTCCGTCTGAGCCGGACCTCGGTCGAGAAGAGGTCGGAATCCACTGAAGGGTTTCCCTGGGAGGCATAGTCTTCGTTACAATTTCCTCTTTCCCTATACTATTTTAGGGTAGTTTACATAGGTAAGTGTCTACACTTTTAGGTCGATCCTCCCTGACTCCGTTCAGGTGTATTCGTCTCGGGAGGTTAGGTCTTTGGGAAAATACTCAACAGAGGGAGACCGGAGTCTATTGTATAGAAATTTCGGGAAGTCTATTGCCCCCTGTGTATGCGTGCATAAATCTACGGCGTAAAAGGACAGAAACACTCATATCACGGACCGTACACAAGTCAACACTCTCAACAAAAATTATCCTAAAGGTCCCGAGTCAATCCATTTTCTATAACATTTCGAGAGTGGTATCCTGGACCTCATTATTAAACAGGGGAAGGAGGAAGTGAGAAAAACTAAAGAAGACACTCGTAGTCCTTTTCCTACGAAATGTTTTAGAACGAGACAGAACAATAGTAATAGGTTTAATGGTGTTATCCAACTTTATTTCTCGTAAAATGGTGAGACAAAGGGTTGTAACCTCCTCTGGTCTCTCGTCTTTGTTAACCTCTCATTCTTTTTAATGTTATTTTATCGAAGTAGGTAAATTTGGAAAAAAGAAAAAAATTCAACGATATGGTTTTTTTCAACAGAATATCCTAAAATACATCTTCTCTTTATTATCTTTTCAAGATATCTTTAGTAACTGTTGGAATAAAACAAACAAGGTTGTCCGTCCGTCAAAAGGACAGTCTATGGTGTCTCTTACTTACGAAACTTATATAAGGAAACCTATATGACTCGTTAAAAGTTGTCGTTAATGAATTTTATAAATATTTTTTAAAATCCTTTTTTAAACAGAGGGGTTTTCACACGTCCATTCATAGTTTTTACAGATAAAGATCTCCCACCCACATTATGATATACCTCGAAAGTTCGTCAACTTACCAGATGTAACTAGGTATATTTTTCACGATGTTCTTATATATTTGTTCTAATTTTATATTCCCATCAAACCCGAACAAACGGAAACAAACTGTGTAGAGGAAATCCAGTCAAGTCACCGTTCTCTTCCGAAAAGTTTATATATTTTATGTCAGTCTTAAACCTTGAATTCATACTCAGTTTTTGTCTTAAGTCTGAACCTAACTGGGACGAGAAATTTTGTACGAGGTTTTGTCTTAACCAGTCGCGTTTATACCTACACATAAATATAAGTCACAAACGGTATATGGTGCGTGACACGGAATGAGATAAATTAAGAGACTTTGGGACCCTCTATCGATATGAGAGTAAAACATCTACTCCTTTGACTCCAAACTATAGATGAGTTCCATTCTCTCGTACGTCATCACAACCAAGACCTTGGGTCCTGGTAGGCTGGTAGATTCGTAAGAATATCGAATCTTAGATTCGACGTTTAATGTCCAGTACACGAACCTTCTCGTGGCACTGACACGAGTTACCTCACCTCCCCACCTACCGAGAATCTGGACCGGTGTGTTCGTCACGACGTCTACGACAAAGGACCTGACTACTCGAGTGACGCACTCTGTCCCGGACACGCACCACCAGGACTCTTCCCTCGTACGATCGACAAAAAGCGTGTCAAGGGCCCTGGGAGAAGGATAGGAAAGACGAGAGGAGACAGGAGGACTTTGGTAGAGTTCCGAAGGACCTCGGTCCTCTTTCGGTAGGCTTCCTCGTCGTCACCGTAGATGTCATAAGTGAGTTTGAGGGTCACTCTACGAGTCTCCAATACGGTCCTACCCCCCCTGTGGCAATGTTTGTCCCTCCCGTCGCCACGGAAACCGTTGAGTCTCCAAACCCTTCTTTTTCCTCCCCTAGCAAAAGAGTCTTATATCAAAGACTACGGAAATGAAGTAGGACCTTAATTTTTATCCTACACCTTACTGTGGGACCTTCTGATAAATCAAGTCAAAAAGTTAACTGTTAAACTTCCATTTCGAGTCTCCGGTTCACTTGACGGTCACCACTGTTTCGTCCATTCGTCTAGTGTCCACCAATGGGTCGTCCGTTCACCGTCCCGGGTCTGTCTTACTCCTTCAGTGTTGGACGAGGGGTCCACTCGAGTGCCACGTCGGTTGGGTGAGTTGGAGTACCGGTGACACTACCAATTAAAATACAGTCGAACTGACCCACGGGTTCTAGACCAATTTGGAATGAAGAGTAACACAGACACGCTCACAAGGATTTGTTCTAATGGAACACTTAACCACCTAACTCATTTCGTATACGGGAAGGGGTCAGATTCACCCGTAGTGGGTTGGGTGACTCCCGGACTTTTCTTACTTTTCTCGACTTCTTTTAACTTAAGAGAAAGACGGATTGATGACCTCTACCCTATAGTTAAAAGAGGACGGGAACTGGGAAGACCAAGAGGTCGGAAGTCTAAGGACGACCTTAGATGTGGTAGTCGGAAGACCGAGAGTTCTGAATTGGATGTTGGTCGGAAGGACCAAGAGGTCGAAAGTCTACCGTATAGTACCCTGAAGAGTCGGAGGTATTTGCACGCTCGGTTAGATAATATTACTTAAATAACTTTAAATAGAGGATAACCGAAATAAAGAGACCTCTTGGGACTGATTATGTCGGTAGAAAAGACCAAAAGGTGAGTCTCACAGACACTTTCTCTGGTTGAGTGTGTAATGAATTCGTTTTTCTCTCCTAATAGTTCCGAGAACTACCAAACGCCTCTATCTAAGTTTCTTTTTGGGTTGTTGTTTCGAAGTCTCTCCGTCTTTGGGTGCCCAGTGGACCCGTATTGACCCATCAATCGACTGAAGTTGTACCGATCGATCCTGGCGTTTAACGGTATAATGTGTCTGTTGACAATATAAGTAGAAGAACTAAAATCGAGGAGGAACTTATTCAAAGAACTAAGATTTAATTGGTCTCATACTCGGAATTACTTTTAAGGGTTCTTGTGTTTAAGACATCTACTGGAGTAAAGTTTTATACCGGTGATATACGTCTCCCAAATACCCCCTCTCCACGTGAACGAAATGACTTCTGATCTGAAGTGGTTGAGGAGTGATCCTGATACACTCCAACCGACTACTGACTAGGAGTCCTCCGGTAGTCTAGGGGTACGGCTACGAGTGGACCGACCGGCTCAGACCCGTCAGAGTCTCCTATAAATGCCACATAACTAATGATATTGGTTCTACGGTCGACGGAGGAGGAAGGGACAAAGGACACAGAGTATTTTGATAGGGTCAAAAGTGGTCGTTGCTGGGTGACCATCTTGAGTCGTTGAAAACTCGAAGAGATTTTTCTAAGTGTGTGTGCTTTCTTAAACATTTGATCTACTTGTACAGACTCCGACAGGGCCTCCTCTCTCTACCAAATGTAGTGGCTGGGATGTCGTTTTTCGAAGTTTTCGGGGGACCTGTAGCGTCAAGAGGGTTCAACGACTGAAGGAAATAGGAACCCAGGTGTAGGACGACGTGGGTGACGTGGGGTCGGTGTGTAAGAGTCTGAGGTCTGAGGACAGAGAAGAATTTAAGATACGAACAGAATACGTATGGTCAGACCTTTGGTGGAAACAAAAAACAAAAATTGTCCTGTTTACAAAATCTCGACAAAATCCAAGTGTCGTTTTGACTCTCCTTCTATTTCTCTAAAGGGTACACGAGGGAGGGGATGAGGGTGGGGGCGGGGGGTGACTGTGTGTGTTCGTGTTTGAAGGAGTAATAGTTGTAAGGGGTGGTCTCACCATACAAACAATTTTGGGTCCTTGGTCGTGAGTATGTATTATTGGTAGGTTTCGGGGATAAAATATAGTCACAAGAGAGAGCCACACCACACAGGATACTCAAAACTGTTTTCGTACTACTGTACATAGGTAGTAATAAATGGAATGTCTTATCAAAGTGACGGGATAAGTGAGGAGGGGACGAACGTAAAGGACCGTCGATGACTAGTGAAATGAGAGAGGTTTCAAAACAGAACGAATGTTACAGTATATCAACCTTAGTGTGTCTTTTATCAAAAAAAGTCTAGTAGAAGAAAGTGAATCATTATACTTAAATTCAAAGTACAGAAGAGTATCGAACTATCGAGTAAAGAAAAATCGTGACTTATTATAAGGTAACAGACCTACATGTGTCAAATAGATGAGTAGATGACTTCCTGTAGAACCAGTGAAGGTTCAAAACCATTAATACTTATTTCGACGATATTAGTAGACGTACGTCTCAAAATACACCTGTATTCGAAAGTTGAAACCCCCCATTTATAGTTCGTACTACGACCCGTCATACCATTCTCATACAAATCAAAACACTCTTTGGTGGTGTGACAGGAGGTGTCACCGTCACGGGTTAAATGTAACGGGATTCGGTCTCAAAGACATAAAGATGTAGGAGTGTCGTAAACTACAACAACCATAAGACCTAAAACCGGTAAAATTATCCACACATCACCGTAGAGTAATGACAAAATTAAGTGTAAAAGGTCTACTGCACACTACATCTAGTAAAAGAATATACGAATAAACGGTAGACGTATGGAAAAAACACTCCGTTAGTGAAAAAATTACATTGAGTTCGTCCAAGAACCCCTCAACGGAAGTTTAGGTTTGGGTAATCACAGGACAAAAAGAAGAATATTGGTTTCTCGTAAAGATACACCAAAGGAATATGAAAACTCAGATAGACAAGCGAATCTGAGTGTGAGACTTCACTCGTAGTAGAAATGAAAGAGGAAGTTAGTATTGGGTTCCAGACAACTTAGTCAGTAATAAAGACTGTTAACTATTCCAATAAACATGACCTTAGAATGTGTTATTATCCGCGTAAAGGGTATGTAACACGTGACTGATACACGACCCGTGAGACGAGTAGTGAACATCATCGAGTACAAACCATTACACATATTGTCGGAGTCTATAGTGAATAATAGTGAGGGTGAAATATCGACTTTCTCGGCTCCGGTGTAATGATTGTTCTCCGTCTCGGACAGTAGGATTCGTATGATAAGGACCTTCAAATTCCTGACTTCCAAGTACGGGGAGGATTTAAAGAAACTCACCAAGTCTTCTCGGAACGAGTGGGGAGACTTTCTAGTGTTTCGAAGAGGGGGATAGGACTGTAAGTGTCCCTGTCCAGAGAACCGAGTCCCGGTAAAGTTTCGATGATTCAAGACACGTTACTTCCTTCAATTAAAAAAAACTTTGTCCAACAACACAAAAAAAATTAATATCTGGTCTCCATGACACACAAGGTACTTGTTAGTAGAATGACTGTACGATAAGACTTCGAACTGAAGTAAGTGGTACTGTGTACGACCAATACTTTGTGCGTCGACTTATCTCAACGTTACTTCACTCTGACCCCTTTCTACTTTAACCTTAGACTTGATTACGGTCGATTCCCTGGGATGGAGATGAAATAATAATAATAATACAAATTATTTGTTAGTAATTACAAGACTCCTTTCCCTCTGTTAGTCTCCGTGGTACCCCCTTGGTATTTTCTTTACAGAATTTGGAACTCATTTTTGTACAAACAAGTTTGGGTCTCGATCAGATAAAAAAATAATAAGTTTTACTTACGTCACTTGACAGTTTGTGGATCTCCATGACGGTCCGTAATTTCACCTCGATCTCAAACGTCTCTCTTCCGTCTCCATCCGGAGAGGAGGGGGAGGAGAAGAGTCGACTCAAGGTCGAGGGAAGTTTCCTTTCTGTTAGGGTCCGAAGTTTTTCCGTCTACCACGTAGTCAGGTTGTCCGAATGGTGGACTACTTGACTTGGGTATCGAGAAGAGACAGAGGGTTTATGAACCTTTATGAGACTAGGGGGTCCTCCTTTTGCTCGTATTAGACGGGTCTTGATGTCTCTAATCGGGACACGTCCTTGTAGAGTTTCCTTTCTACAGCGGGGTTGGTCTCTTCTCGTTTTAGTCGGACCTGAAGTTTCGTTTCGTGTCGGTTTCCAATTCGATAGTAACAATTTAATAATTAGGTAGACTCTCCTTAACACGTACCAATTTTTTTATTATTATTAACAACCACACCTCGAATCTCTTCCTTACTCGTTATTACATAACTACAAACACTCGTCACCGATCACCTGTCTCTTGTCAGGATCCGATCCTTGGTAGAAACCAGTGATTTCTCTAACTGCCACCGATTCACTGTATCTCCGTCTGGATTCGTCTGGTGTAGACACGATACTGACGTAAAAGGTCGGTGTGGACGTTCCACCGACATAGTTAGTCCCAGGGGGAGCGTCTCGTGTCATGTTAGTTTCGTCGTGTTAAGTTTCTCCACACCCTTCTCATATTCCTTTAGTGTTCGTTGATATTGTAACGGGGGGTTCCTGCCTTTCTCGTTTCTTTCCCCTGTCAGCCCTCTTATTTCTCCTTTCTTTTCATACCTGTATGTAGGACCCTTCTCGGCGCTATAAGGTAGGTTCCCGTGTCGATTAGGACTCGTTGAAACGTCTCTCCCTTGGTTCCTTTATTGATGTGACGAGTATGGGAGAGGGAGAGAGGACAGTGGACGACCACGAGAGGTGATATGGTGGGGTTGGTCTTCGGTCACCCTTTCTCTCGAGAAACTATAAGAAGGATCCCGTCTGTTCCGACCTTCCTCTTAAACCTCCCTGTTTGCCTTCGTAGATCGTAGTATCGTCTCCTCAGACCGTGCACGAACTTACAATCTTACTCCGAAGTAAATTTAAGCCAGGACTGTAATTGTCGACACATTACTCGGTCGATGAAGGAAGTGGTTCGAGGCTAATGAGATAGGCACTTCACTGTGATCGTAATCCCTGGACACCCGAACGATATTCCTCATTTCTAATACAATCTGTCGAGCACACAGGCCAGGATGTAGGAGAGTCTAGTGAACAAACCGGACCGGTAACGACGTCTCCCCGTCGAAGTCTCCGGGAACCGGGTCGACACGGTTCGTAGAGAACGGAAGAAGGGACCCCGAGGACAAGGAGAGGGACACTCTACGGACGTCCTCGGGGGAGTTGGTAAGACCGTATCCGTGTTTAGATCTTCGACCTTCCTCGATTGTTATGTGGGACCTGTATTGGTTACTATCTGTCTCTAGTTTACTATAAAGATACAGAGCTCGTCTGTTAAAACTTCGTGTAAGATGTGTCTTCGGGCGACCTCCCTGACTCGGGGTCAACGGGTGTCGTCACTGGTCAGACTATTGTCTGGGAGCTCATTGGAAAGGAAGAAGGGATAAAGTACGAAGGGTCGGGGGTGTAGGGTTAGGATAAGGGACCCTAGTGTAAGGTTTTAATTGACGTAAGTTCGACTCCAGAGTTCGGTACGAGACTCCCTTTGAGGTAGATTCCCAGTTTCTTACAAATATGAGTCCTGTGTAAACTGTGAGTTATTTACCAACACTCCCAACGTTACTATTAGGGATTGAAGGGTACCCCAAAGGACTATGAATCTTCGCACACTGGATCCACCTTCCTTATAGGAAATGTTTTGTTCAGTAAACCGTGGACTAAGTGTACAACCAGAAACGACTCAGACTACTCATACTCACTCTGAGGTCCGACTAACGCATACCCTTTAAACCGGTATAAGACTCCTGAGAATGGACTTGGGATCCTCGGGGTCCTTAGGGTAGACGAGTCCTCCGGGTTCCCCTACTTGAGGTAAAAGGTCTCTCGGAGATCACTGGGTTCCCGAGATCCTTAGAGAGTCAGGAGAGTCAAGGGTCCCGACGTCCCTAGCTCGAAAGAGGTACACTTCGGAGCGTTTCTTCTCGGTTCTTACTTTTTAGACTCTCATTAGGTAGTGAAGGGTCTTCGAAGATAGACGAAAGGGTGAGTAGAAGTCTCACCCGGACAGAAATTTTTAGGACCTGGACCGTAGGTTGATGTTGATACCCTTTTCAGTCTTATGTCTGAAACTGAACGCGACCGAGACGACACACGGTTCGTGACCGATTACACGAAACACTATAAATAAAGTAAATTTGAGATATCGTTGAGACACACAATTCTTTGTGACAGGGGTACAGAATTTCTCTTCTGTTACTCCGAGTCTCTTTAACACATCAAACGAGTCTATTCGTTCAGTGTTGTATACACTCTAATTTTTTGTGCAGGTAGACTAAAGTCTTCGTTGAGAGAAGAAGGGATAAACCCTTTTCTCATCGTTACATTATTTGGTCAATCCAAAGTTAGTTCACTATTTCCGACGATACTTTTATCATCTTTCCGTTTGTATTGATCGATATCGAATAGATACATTGAAGTATATAAACTAGGAGAAGAACAAAAAAGGAAGATTTTACTTTTCGTCTGCCTCATTTGAGTTGTCGTCTCTCCTATCTTCTTTCCCCTAAGACTCGAAGACTCAGTAGGAGTCACCTCTACCTCTCTACAGTCAAGGGTCCAGAGGGACCTGGATACTCTACAACACAATTAGGTTGTCAGTCTTTTCCTTCATGGGGACATGGTAGACTTGCGTCGGACATGAGACCAAAGGTCGTTTGTTTCCACCTAATTCACGTAATTATTGTCCACAGGAAACTCAGGGGAAGGCAAGTAATGACTCCGAGTAACGTTGAGATCCTTTCCCAGAATTAACAAAAGAAAGAAACCTCTGTATACGGTCACGGGTGTAAAAAAGGTAAAGGTAAAGTAGAGTATTTAGTGTCGTTCATGATACTAAACCTTCGTCGTATCTCGTATTCGACTTACAAATACACGGTAACGAAACGAGTATTTTGGAAATGATTAATGATTACTCCGGTTATTTAAATTCTAACCTTCCGAAACGTGTCGTTAAGAATTGGTTTTTTTTTAAAAAAAAGGTGAAATGTTGAAGGTTCTTCTCAGACTAGATCTATCGTTACAAGGGGTTCTCGACCGTTGAGATTTCTGAGGGGAGGGGTAGAGATACTCCGTGTATCTTATCTTCAATAGTGTTGTGCCAAAGAAGTACAAGATCGTGGTGGACCCAAGTATTAAGGAAATCCAAAGTGGTCATACCTGAAACCCGGGGTGGGTACACTATGGTCGTTAATCTGCGAATCTCTTTCCGTAAGGTGTCCCGAGAGTCCATTAGTGACTACAAGGTTTCTTCACCTTTTATTCGAAATTCTTTCAACCAAAAGATCTTTGTTACTTCATATTCCAAGGTAACGTGAAGGCTTTGTCAAGAGAAATTTATATATATATTGAAAGACTAAAATATTAAGACCTATTATATTGTTGTTAGTAAGAGTCCACTTGATTCTCGAAAGTGTCACCAAGTAGTTCCGATACCCGAGTCATTCTGGTACTCAAAACCTGGTGTGACAGAGTCGTAGAGAAAGACTTATCATGAAATGTGAAATCATAGTACAGAAACTGACTACAATTCCCAATAGTGTTCTTCCTCGTTTTTTTGAAAAATCATATAAGTCCTTTATAAAACTACTGTGTAATTTGGACGGTAAGTCGTAGAGGATGTCTCTGTTAATTCAACTAATGATACAAAGAGAAAAATTGAACCTGTGACCCTTAGAATCTTTACTTATAATTTGAGTAGTCATCATTTATAGGTTTTAAGTAATCAGAGATAAAGACCTAAGATTGTGGGATGGGGTCCGGGTCGTTAGAACTGGAACACAGGAGTAAATTTAAAAGGGACCGGAACCCTCGATAAAGGAAGATGATCCAGTTAAAATAAAATGGTCAAAAACTTTCGATTGAAAATTCTATAACAGACCACTCATAAATATAGCAAAAGGCGAACATTAATGTCGACTAACTTAAACAAAGATTGATTGAAGTCACAAATAAGGTTGTGAAGTTTATTGAAGTGTTGTTTGTGAATCTTAATCTGAGAAAATAAAACCTTTTGTCTTTGTACGGACCCATCCAATTCCCTGAATAACTTCTTTAAGTTGTTTGGATCTCTGACGAAGTAATAATTCCAAGGTAAATTTCGAGACTAAAGTGACGTCCCTTGTTCCCTCTCTACCTCGAAATCTACAAGACTAAGTGTCGTTTCCTTACAGACACAAACGGTATGAGGAAAAAGACACGGTGACAGTCAAAATCGCCCGATGTATTTTAAACCCCTCCTTTACTGACTACGGATAGTAAAATTCTGTCAAAAACGTTCAAGTCGGAAAGGCTAAAATCAAAATAATTTGTACTAACCGTCGACTTTCACTTCAGGATGATTGATTATGTGAGATCTTTATTAGATTGAGGTTTATAAAAGGTTCTGCCTACTCGAATACGGATGACTTACGTTTTCTACTCATTTGTCTTCTACGATGACGTGTAAAAGACTGGTGATCTAAAGGTCAGTAACACGGGACTTGGTGTCCTGTGTCCTCGGGTACCCGTTACTTCTGTGTCAGATTAAGTGTAGTCAGAAATTCTTGTCAGGTGTCTCTTTGTCTTATACACGTAGAAACCCAGAACGTGAATTTCCTCTGTGGTCTGACCATTGTATATACACTGTAGGGGTTAATTCTCCTTTATTCACACTAAGTTGTTCTAGGAGTTCAGGAATTAAGGTTCATCCATTTCGCCCTTCCATTCTACCGGTTTCTTTTTAGACTTCTGTTTTTCTGTTTTAGATTTCATAAGTTGGTATTGTTAACAATTCTGTATGGTATAAGAATCTACTTTTGTTAATTATAATATCTTTAACAAGAATTTAATTATTTAAGTTACCTAATCGTTTTTGAAGTAGTATAACAAAAGACCTCGAATCCGTTCAATTAATATTGTAAATAAACCCTCTTGTTCGTTAATTCTTATCAGTATTTATGGAACTTTTTCTTATCATCCCCGACTCCTTCTACACTGATCAAGATCTATGATTTTAATTAATGTTTTTAAAATAAAAGTGGTAATAGAAGTAACGGAGGTGGTATCTAACCTGAGTCCAGTTTGTTGTCCCTCCCTTGTGTCTGGACGGGTAGTTGTCTTTTAACCTAATTGTTAAATGACACGTACGGGGTGGGGAGGGGGGTTGAGTCTTGTTCTAGGTCAAAGGGGGAGTCAGTCAGAGAGGGTAGACCTTTGAAGGTATTCGGAGAATAGGAATAAGTAGTCTCCCGTCCGTTTGACTTTTGGTGTTAGTCTCTTTTCTTTAATTTGACTATGTACCTGGTGTCGGAACAGATTGAATTACTTTGATACTCAGTACGGCACATCCCACAGAGTTCTGGCTGCCCAGTACCACCTTTAAAGACTGTTTTACACCAGGTGACCTCTTCCCTTACCGTTTAGTAAAGTCATAAGAACGGAACTCTTGGGGTACTTCTCATAGTTTTCGGTTCTTCTATCCTGTGACTTTCTACTTGTGGGGTCCAGCCATCCACGGGTTGTACGATGACCTCTACCCACCTGTTTATTGAGGTCTTTCTTACTATTCTGCCTCGGTTTCGTTTTTATTGTGGGTCAACACCTACACTGACCACTACCTTCATTTCGGCTACGACATTTCTCGTTATAACGTGTCCTTGGACCTTACAGTCCAGGTACTTAGTTCCGTTTAACCTTCACCAGTTTGTCCTCTACCGTTCTCACTTGTAACTGTAAAATCCTTAGTCACTTGATCTTACCTGACATTACCCACTTAAATTGAGTCCACTGGTAATATAGATGATGACACCCGTTCTTAGGGAATCTTCTTTTCCTCATCGGGAGTATCACTCGTTCTCTCAGGTTTTACATCATGAACCTACGTTAGAGTTTTTACTGTCTTACTAGAGACAAGCAAAGGTTCCGTTTGGTAAGTCATAGTGTCATTAGGTTCAGATACGGGACTGGTCATTACGACTTCTTCGACTTACCAAGAGATTTCTGGATGGTCTGGACGATCTTGATTGTGGGTTTTTTCTACAGGAAAAGTAATATCCCCAAGTCAAGTCAAGTGAGTAAGTCAGCACAGGCTAAGAAACGTTTGGGTATCTGACGTCGTGCGGTCCAAAAGGACAGGTAGTGGTTGACGACCTCAAATGAGTTTGAGTTCAGGTTACTCAACCACTATGGTAGGTTGGCGAAGTAGGAGACATCAGAGGAAGAGGAGGACAAGAGTTAGAAAGGGTCGTAGTCCCAGAAAAGGTCACTCAGTCAAGAAGGGTAGTCCACGGGTTTTATAACTTCAAAGTTGAAGTCGTAGTCAGGAAGGTTACTTATAAGTCCTGACTGAAGGAAATGTTACCTGACTAACATAGAGGAACGTTAGGTTCCCTGAGAGTTCTCAGAAGAGGTTGTGGTGTCGAGTTTTCGTAGTTAAGAAACCGAGAGTCGGAAGAAATATCAGGTTGAGAGTGTAGGTATGTACTGGTATCGAAACTAATCTACCTGGAAACAACCGTTTCAGTACAGAGACGAAAAATTATACGATAGATCCAACCAGTATTGAAAAGAAGGTTCCTCGTTCGCAGAAAATTAAAGTACCGACGTGAGTGTTAGACGTCACTAAAACCTCGGGGTTTTTTATTTCAGACAGTGATAAGGGTAACAAAGGGGTAGATAAACGGTACTTCACCCGATAAAGTTTAAGGTCAACTCGATAAAGTTTAGGATTTTCTACTACAACAATTTCACGACGTAAGTCATACGGTCGTTTAAACTTTTTGAGTCGACACCAGTGACCTGACCTTTTCCAGTCAAAAGTAAGGTTAGTATTCTCTCTCTTACGGTTTCTGACGAGTTTAATAACGTGTCAACGTGAGTAGAGTGTGCGATCGTTTCATTACGAGTTTTAAGAGGTTCGGTCCGAAGTTGTCATGTACTTGGCACTTGAAGGTCTACAAGTTCGACCAAAATCTTTTCCGTCTCCTTGGTCTCTAGTTTAACGGTTGTAGGTAACCTAATAGTTTTTTTTCTCTCTCAAAGTCTTTTAGTAGATGAAGACGAAAGAACGGATACGGTTTCGGAAACTGACCCACCTAGTGTTTGTTGACACCTTTTAAGAATTTCTCTACCCTTATGGTCTGGTGGACTGGACAGAGGACTCTTTGGACATACGTCCAGTTTTCATCGTCAATCTTGACCTGTACCTTGTTGTGTGACCAAGGTTTAGCCCTGTCCTCATGTAGTGGGACGAATAAATTGAATACACGTCTCATGTAATACGTTTTACGACCCGACCTATTTCGTATTCGACCTTAGTTCTAACGACCCTTTTTATAGTTATTGGAGTATATACGTTTACTACGGTTTCCTTCTTTCACTTCTTCTTGATGTCTCCGAGAACTCCTTTCACTTTCTCCTCTCACTTTTTCAACCGGATTTTGAGTTGTAAGTCTTTTGATTATAGTACTATAGACCAGGATAGTGAAATACCGTTTATCTACCCCTTTGTTACTTTTGTCACTCTTTGAAATAAAACCCCCCGAGGCTTTAGTGACGTCTAACACTGACGTCGGTACTTTAATTTTCCATGAACGAGGAACCTTCCTTTCGATACAAGTTGGATCTATCGTATAATTTTTCGTATCTATATTGAAACGGTTGTTTCCAGAAAGATCAGTTTCGATACAAAAAAGGGTCATCAGTACATACCTACACTCTCAACCTGATATTTCTTCCGATTCACGGCTTTTAACTACGAAAAATTGACACCACAACCTCTTCTGAGATCCTCAGGGTACCTGACGTTCCTCTAGGTTCATAAGATAGGATTTCCTTTAGTCAGGATTTATAAGTAGCCTTCCTGACTACGATTTCGACTTTAAGGTTATGGAACTGGTGGACTACGTTCCTTGACTTAGTGATCTTTTCTGGGACTACAACCCTTTCTAACTTCCGTCCTTCTCTTCCCCGACTGTCTCCTACTCTACAAACCTAAAGTAGTGACTGAGTTACCTGTACTCAAACTCATACGAGACCCTCAACCACTACCTGTCCCTTCGGACCGTACGACACCAGGTACCCCAGTGTTTCCAAGTATGTACTGACTCACTGACTTGACTTGCTTTTAAAATAAATATTAAAAATTTCATACCGAAACTACATTATTTATTTGTGTGTCTGTTTACTTCTTATTTTTTAGGTCTTTATCGAGATTAAGATATACCTTTAAATTGTATTTTCTTTCCGTCATAGAATTTAGTCATCCCCTTTTTAATTATTTACGATGATTCTATTGACCTATTGGTGTATTAATTCTAACTTAGATAAGAAGTATAGTACGAGTTTATATATAAGGTTCACCTAGTCCATAAATTTACACTTTTTAATTTAGAATGTCCATGAAGTTTTACCCATTTAAGAGGGAATTAGATCCCAATCCCTTTGGAAAACATTGATACTGAATTTTAGGTTTACGTTATTCCTTTCCCCAAATATATGAATTGTAATCTCACTTTTATTTGAGTTCTCGTTTTTGTTGGTATTCTTTAAAGTTCTAACTTACCGTTTTACTTTTTTCTAGAACTTAAAATAGTGTTTCCCAATGATAAAGATTATATATTTTTGTAATATTTTTTATATCCCTTTTCTGGTTCTTTTCTAGAGTATCTTTTTACTGTCTCCTGAGTTTCTCATTCAAGTCTCTTTTTTGTTACAAGGAATTCGTATGCTCTCGACGTGCTATTTTTTTCCGACTCGTGACTTCTTCACTACGGAAACTTGACCCCACGATCTCTTCTGAGAACTCTCAGGGAACCTGTCGTTCCTCTAGGTTGGTCAGTTAGGATTTCCTTTAGTTGGGACTTATAAGTAACCTTCCCGACTACGACTTCGACTTGGAGGTTATGAAACCGGTGGACTACGTTTCTCGTCTGAGTAACCTTTTATGCGACTACGACCCTTTCTGACGTCCGTCCTCCTCTTCCCCTACTGTCTTCTATTCGAGTAACCTACCGTAGTGGTTGAGTTACCTGTACCCAGACTCGTTTGAGGCCCTCTGCCACTTCCTGTCCCTTCGGACCGTACGAAGTCAGGTACCCCAGTTTTTCTCAACCCGTGCTGACTCACTGACTTGTTGTTGTTTCGTATACTCTTCTACAAGTTGGAACGGATATTATTCTCTGTGCTTTTAGGTTTGATGTGTGTATAAAAAGTTAGTCTAACTGTTTTAAAGTTTTTTTTAACTATTGTATGAGAACTTTTCAGATACCCTTTCTGTGTAGGAAAATTTAAAAAGTATCTTTATAGTTTGTTATGTTCTGGTTACACCTCCCATGAAACCGTTATAGATCGTTTTAAAGTACATGAAAATGGTAAGGACAACCGTTATACTGAAGATCCTCAGATAGATTTATTATATGATCTTTTTATTTTTTTATTATTCTTTTTTTTGACCCATTCAATCGACGTCTTTATAGACTAGTTGTTTTGTCATCTTTAATGGGTTCACAGGTAATTGTGCTTTCACTTACTTATTTGATACCACATAGGCGTGTTACTTCTTGGTACTTTGGGTTATTTCCTTAACTCCTATAAAGGTATATGACGATATCTTACTAGAGGTCCTATATAATGACAGACTTTTTCCATGACACCTCTTTTAATAAATATCGTACGATGGTAAATAGATTTTCCCCCACACTATGTCTACGTATTGATAAACGAGAATAAAAATCACCTTTCTATTTATTTTTAATTACCAATAGATATCTGACTCATTTCTCTTTCGGTCCCCGCTCTCTTTGATATAAAGAGTCTAGACATCGAAACTAAGACCTTAAGATATTTGTAAAATACCTTAAGATATTGTTTTAATTTCAATTTTAAAAGATTTCTATTTTTCTTATTTTGTTTCCTTGTGTTTTTATACCACCGTACGGTGATGTCAGCCTTTTGTGTTTTCTTTCGTGCAAACCACTGAAATTTCCGTTTAATTAAACTTGTCTAAGTTTTATTTGTGTCAAAGTATTTTTAGGACACCAGAACTTAAACTTCCCTTTATAGTGTTACTCGGATCTTACTAAAACTGAAATTTTATAAAGAGTTGAACCAAAATTTTTTTTTTACAGAATCTTTATTTCTAATTGGGTTACAGTTACTTGTGGAAATCCCGGTCTAATAGTAAAGATTTAGGATGAAGATGATTTTCCTTGGTCCTGAGGAAGTAAGATCCACATCCCATTCTTTACATCTACACGACTTGTAGACAAGTATAGACTTTGGTTTTTTATAAAATTGTTAACTCCCGAAAGGATTTTCTGACTCTTCAGTAGAACTTTTTTAAGGGAGACAGGTTTTTACCACGTTAAACGCGTAATTTTCCTATCATTATTTTCCGTGACTTTGTGAAGTCTATAATTATTCATAAAATCAATTTCATATGACTTCTTTTTAATAGAATAACCGGTTAAAACCTCTAAAGATCCATGATTGAATAATAAAACTTTTGACCATTTATTTCCCTTTACCGGTTTGTAAAGAAGACAGAAAGGGGATGTTTTATATAGAGATCCATTCTTTTCTCAACCTCTCCCTTCAAAGAAAGTAACTTTACAAGATCGATCATTTTCTTCTTCTTAATGTATTAATATTTTTGCTTCGGGATTACTTTAATATCTAAATCCATTTTCAACAATTATCGACAATTGTAGTATTTTTCTCCCAGTTAAAGTGTAATATACGATTAACTGTTTTTATGTATAATGGTGAAAAATTAATCAGAACAGTTTTTTAGTTTTGACGTAGACTAGTTTGGAGATCCAGATTGATGTTTAAAGGTTCTGTATGTTCTCTGTCTCCTAGTAGGTCTAAACAAGGTGTCTTGTTTAATATATCAAGGTAGTTATTTCATTGACGCATTTGTCCTATTTTCCTCAACACCGTATATACACACACACACACGCGTGCGCGTACACACATATATAAATATAGTCAGTATTTTTCTTTCCTTTGGGACGGTAAACACTATTGTATCTACTTAAAACTCGAGTAATACGATTCACTTCATACAATCTGTCTTTTTCTGTTTATGATATACCACAGTAAGTATGTGTCTTAGATGTTTTAGGTTTGAGTCTCTATATTTCCTGTCTGACCACCAACGGTCTCCACCCCCGCCACCCACCCCTTTTGACTACTTCCACCAATTTCCGTGTCTAAAAGACGAAATTTATTCAAGACCCCTACATAAATCAATCGTTATGACGATAACATGTAAACTTTCAATGATTCTCTCGTCTAGAATTGTAAAGAGTGGTGCTCTCTTTTATATTGACACTCAATTACCCACAACTGAGTAACACCACTAGTAAAACGTTGTATGTGCATACAGTTTACTAAAACAAAATGTGGAATTTGTTTATGTTACAATATACGATTAACATAACGTTCTTTCAACCCTCTTTTTTTCATCTTAGGATTCATATACGCATGATGTACACTTTCTTGGATGTAACCTACCCTTCTTTGTCTTGATTGAGAACAGTGGTCGACTCGTTTTTCTCCTCAGAGGCTGTCGACCTTCTTCTTCGTTGGTTCTTACGATTCTCTAACCTTCCTTTAACTCTCACTCATAATGTCTGGGACTTCGTCCTGTAACAAATAAAGTACAGCAGGGTCAGAAGTAGTTAATTTCGTGTATACGAAATCCTGAAGTTACAAAACTTAGTGAAACCCATAGTTTGTGTCTGTGATAACTTCATAGACTCTACTTGTTTCCGTCGGTTTTGGATCGTGTCTTCGAATGTATATCGTGTATCCACTTAAACTTAATCTTTTGGATTCTTCGATTCCTGAAGACGGGTGGAGTCTCTTATTTACAAGATACACAGTGGTAATCCTGTTTCTGGAATATGGTACTCTGTCGGAAATTAATTGGAGACATCTGAAGTTTTAGTGACTCTCCCCACTGTCGTTCGAGAAAAAGAGGTTCCCGACCCCCCGCCCAACACAGACCAAAAGAGAAATCTGTGGTGAGTATCTCTCGGGACACAAACGTCTGGTGGTTCTAGAGTCTTGTGGGGGACGGGATGTTTCGACTTTATCTCTCGTTAAACGTTGGTTTACCGAGACGAAACTACTAGACTCTAGGGGGGAATTGGCAACGGAGACTGCCCGAAGAAGGACAGTCGTCGATGTCATAGTGAAAGAAATTAATTGAGACTACAACGGAAACTCGAAAAAAAAAAAAGACTCTTCTTTTCAGTACAAATTAAATCTTCCCGATCGTAATGTAGTTACTTACCTTTTGTTGAGATCGTTGTCCGAAACTCTCTTCGCTATTTTAGTTTTACTAATATAGGGGGACCGAACCGGGACAAGTTCAGGAAGGGATCCATGAGGGGACTTAGTCTCCATCTTCTTAACCCCATCCAACGTACTTCGTCCTTTCGTTTCTAATTACTTCCGTCGTCGAAGATCTGGTTCCGAACCAGACTCGATAACCCGGTTACTTTGTCATAACAAAATGAGACCTCTTTTCGTCACTAGGACTCGGAGTAAGTTTCGGTCTGAGATCGGTTCATTGACGTGTGTTCGAAACTTGGAACGACCAGAGAGGTTGAGGGAGAGGGGTCGGGGGTGGTTTCCTGACAAAATTCTTCTATAACTATTTACTGGATCAAACACTTTCGGCGAACGGTGGATTGTCCTCGTGTTAATTATGATAGATGACAAGAGACTAATTTCTTCAGAAGGGTTTGTTCTGGACAACTCGGAAGAAATCGTATGTGTATGGTACTGTTGAGTAAGTTCACAATGTGAGTTAAGTTTGTTTTAGGTACGGTATAAATACTCAAAAGGGTTAAAATTGGTAGGTACCTCCCCAGTCCTCGTATCTGTTAGAGTTTTAGTCTAGTGATTTTTTGTAAACATAAACCGAAATTTTTGACCTACGCTTCTTGGAAAAAAATGAGGTATTAAGGACCCGGGTAGAAAATCCGTTCTTGACATCAGATAACTTTATCAGACTTAAACGACTGACAGGTCATCTCTGTCCGGTCGACGGTGACCTCCTCGGTGTCTACTGTGTCCCTCACAAATTGGTTATATGATAATATAAACTTTACAGAAGTGAAACCACACAACATCAAGTTCCAGACACATCGTTTTAGTTTAAAACAGTAATATAAGTGGTCCGGTTTTTTATAGTATCTTTTTCAAAACTATCGTGACCCCCACATTAAACTAAAAGGAAAAAAAAAAAAAAAAATCAAAAAATAAAAAATTTAAAATTTTAGAAATTAAGAATGTACGTAAGGGTTTGTACTTGGGAGGAGGGTGGAGGGAGGGGTATTGTAGAGAGACCCAGTAGGGGTACGTGGTCGGGGTTCGTACGACATAGGACGCAGTCTGTATCTGACCGCTAAGTTAAGAATGTACTATCATATGTACAATCTTACGGTAAGAGGGTTTAGTAGGGTGGGAGAGTCTAAGAACGGTCGTAAAGGAACCCGGACCCAGTCCGGACTTAGCTCCGGTCATGTTTCCCAAACCGTCTGTGTAGATCTTCACGTCTCATACAGATCAGGGAATCCCTCTGTCATGGAAACGAGAATCTTATACAACAGTAGTTTTTGCACACTTCTATACCTTTAAATTTTTATGTCAAGTGGACGTGTCCAATTGAATGTCCTTACGAAAAAGTTATACATTTATACATGAAAAAGTATACATTTATACATGATACCACGATTTGTACTAGGTACTAAGTCAAGTCAAGTCAAGTCAGCGAGTCAGTACAGACTGAGCAATGCTGGGGTACTTAACGTCGTACGGTCCGGAGGGACAGGTGGTGGTTGTGGGTCTCAAGTGAGTTTAAGTAGAGGTAACTCAGTCACTACGGTAGGTCGGTAGAGTAGGAGACAGTAGGGGAAGAGGAGGACGGGGGTCAGAGAGGGTCGTAGCCTCTGAAAAGGTTATTCAGTTGAGAAGCGTACTCCACCGGTTTCATAACTTCAAAGTCGAAATCGTAGTCAGGAAGGTTTCTTGTGGGTCCTGACTAGAGGAAATCTGACCTGACCAACCTGGAGGAACGTCAGGTTCCCTGAGAGTTCTCAGAAGAGGCTGTGGTGTCAGGTTTTCGTAGTTAAGAAGCCACGAGTCGAAAGAAGTGTCAGGTTAAGAGTGTAGGTATGTACCGGTGACCTTTTTCGTTTCGGAACTAATCTACCTGTAAACAACCGTTTCATTACAGAGACGAAAAATTATACGAAAGATCCAACCAGTATTAAAAGGAAGGTTCGTCATTCAAGAAAATTAAAGTACCGACGTTAGTGGTAGGCGTCACTAAAACCTCGGGTTTTTTTATTTCAGACTGTACCAAAGGTGACAAAGGGGTAGATAAAGGGTACTTCACTACCCTGGTCTACGGTGCTAGGATCAAAAGACTTACAACTCGAAATTCGGTTGAAAAAGTGAGAGGAGAAAGTGGGAGTAGTTCTCCGCGAAATCAAGGAGAAGTGAAAGACGGTATTCCCACCACAGTAGACGTATAGACTCCACTAACTATAAAGAGGGTCGTCAGAACTAAGGTCGAACACGAAGAAGGTCGGGTCGCAAAGAGTACTACATGAGACGTATATTCAACTTATTCGTTCCACTGTTATACGTCGGAACTTTATGAGGAAAAGGATAAACCTTGGTCAGACAAAAAGGTACGGGTCAAGATTGATAACGAAGGACTGGACGTATATCAAAAGAGTTCTCCGTCCAGTCCACCAGACCATCAGGGTAGAGAAAGTCTTAAAAGGTGTCAAATAACACTAGGTGTGTCAGTTTCAGAAACCACATCAGTTATTTCGTCTTTATTTACAAAAGAACCTTGAGACAACGAAAAAACTACTAGGTCACTTACAACCGTTAAACTAGAGACTAAGGAGACGAAAAAGATTTTGGTCGAACTTGTAGACTTGCAAGTGCCAAGTACATAACGACTTCGTACCGAACCTCTTAAAACTCGTAATGAAATGATCGTACACTCTACTCACGTTAACGCACCATCAAACTCGTAAGAAACCGTAACGGAAAGAAACACTAACCTTCCTTTTGACTGGAAAAGGTCAGGACACCGGTGACAACTCAAAAGGTTTAAACGACCGTATAACTCACGTCGTGAAAGTGTCGTAGTAGAAAGTCCTAAACTTTATCGAGGTGACCTTAAGGTAGTGGAGACGATCGAAACAAACATCACTACGAAAGATTCCGGGTGAACTGAAGTGTAAGGTCCTACAGACCGAGATCCACTCACTAGTGTGGTAGCACTAATACAACCAGCACTTCTAGAAAAAACATATCAAGAAGACACATAAGAACGGTGGAGAAGAATTATAGAAGACGAAGACAATCCAAGTATGGTAAAGACAAGAAATAGCTCGGGTAAAACGTACTTTAAAAAGGAACCATAGAGATTAAAAGAACTTCTCTAGAGATCAGAAAGGGTAAGACAACAAAAGGAGATAAAGAAACGTAGTTAGCGACTCCTTCCGAAAGAATAGAGAAGAACGATAAGAAACCTTGAGAGTTCTAACCAACAGTGATTTGGTTTCTATACTTCCCACGTTCCATGACAATTTAACTTAATGTTGTGTCAGACCCGGGGATACGGGGGTCCCCAGTTGAAATTTAGAAAAGAGAAATCATAGACAAGAAGGTAGTGATAAAAATGACCATTGAGGTAAGATTGCAATCATGACGGTCGAGGTTTTAGGACCCGAGTCTATACTCAAACGGACAAGTCTTATTTTACTCTGGAAGGGGAGAGATAAGGGTATAAGAAATAAAAAGAAGAACCCTATTTTAGTCAAGAATTCATCGGGGAAGTTTATAAATTGGACATCACTCGACGTTAACCGGAGTTCAATAAAGGACACTTCACGTCTGTTCGTTCAGGAGAGTGTAAGACATGAACTTGCTAACGAACAACCGTTGCAAATTGTGATATCTTCACAAATAAATTAAAAAGGTAACTAATTGTAAATTAGAGTAAACCATATAACACACTCTCCAAGAGTTGTCCTGTGATATAAAGAGATAAAAAAAAAAGGAACTTTGTGAAACTCTATTCATCATAGGAACACTATGTTTATTCTTTTGGTTCTGAGTTAAGATCGGTAAGAAAGACGGTATAGTAAGAGACCAAATAAGATATCAGTACATTCATATTTGAGTTCAAAGAGTCATCCTTGACATATTTCGTCGGATAATGATAAAGTGATGTCTTTAGATCTTCTGAAGGTGTCTCCTGCGTTGGGTAAAGTGAGTTAAGTACAAAGGGGGTACCAACACACCACTAAGAACAACCATCGGTCAACTGACACCAGGTTCGGTCTATGAGAAGGTAATGAAAATAAGACACTGAAGGGGTACAACTGAATTAAAATGGACTAGAACTTTAGCCGACCTCACTCGGAAGTTCTTAAAAAAGTACTTTAATGTACAAGTATCTTCCAAGAAAGGAAAAAAATTATAAAATACAGACTTTTATGGAAAGACGAGACAAGGGATGACTGTCTCTTGAATCAAACCAAACTTTAATAACCCATTTTTTGAAAGAAGGAAGTTATGAATATCTTTAACGAGGTAACAAATAGTAAAATATAACCCCAAATCCTCTAAGTACCGTCGGACTCGAAACGTAGAAACACCCTTGCATTCACGAAAAAAGCGATCTATGATTGTCCTGAAAAAAGGGGAGATTTTTTTTCACGAAAAAAAAAAAAAGAAGGTATCTCATAGGTAAAAATTTTTGAAAAATAAAATATAACCTCATATCGGTTATGTCATAGGTAAATAATTACAAAAAGTGACTGAAGAAAGTTCTTAAACTACTAAGAAAATTTACATTAAACCCCACAAAACAAAACAAAACAAAACAAACAAACAAAAAAAGAAGAAAACCCTTTGAGGTCCTGTGAAAAAAAGATACTGTGGAAACTAATAGTGATGATAACGAAACGAAGAGAACCCTCAATTAATAGACTGACTAGTGAGTAAAAGACTAGTGAAATACATCCCAACGACATATGGTTTTCTATTCTGTACACCTATCGGAAACTGTACAAAAGACGAGTGAATTCGTTAGTATTTAGATAGAGGAACTTGAAGTTAAATCCCGGTCCAACTACTTATGTCGGATTAAAGTCAGGAAGTCAAGAGTACACCGTTCTCGGTGAGCAGATAATATCTACATAAAATGATGTATCTCTATAAGATGAAAAAGTCTATTAAATTTATTGTGTTACGTTCCGAGAAACGGAAGGTCCTACATAATACAATGACACCTGTAGGGGTAGTAGTGAAAGATGTGTTGACATGAGTTCTTAAATGAAAGTGACTCACCGTTTCTTATCTTAAGTGTATTTGGTACCTACTCAAAACAAAACGGAAAGGCTATGAATATCTTTACCTATCATAACAACTCTACACTGACGATGGGTTAACCAGATGTCTCAGTTACATTAAGGAAAGTTTTAGAGTTTCCAAAACAAAACAAAACAAAACAAAGTCTTTTTGTTTAGGTAGGATTTTAAGTGTATCATAGGGTTTCCTGGAGTTTATCAGTTTTATTAGAACTTTATTTCAACCTTAATAGTATGAAGGACTAAATTTTTATATGATGTTTCGATACCATTAGTTTTGTCGTGACATAACCGTATGTTTGTCGGTATATTACTTTGTCTCATCTGTCGTATCTGTATTTGGGAACGTATATACCAGTTTATTAAAAGTTGTTCTGACGGTCTGGTGAATTACTCCTTTCCAATCAAAAAAAGTTGTTCACCACTACCCTTTTGACTCATAGATGTACGTTTTCTTACTTTGACCTGGAGTGGAATGTGTTATGTGTTTTTAATTGAGTTTTAGTTTCTGGATTCGTTTTCCTGATTTTAATATTTAAGAAGTTTCTTTTATATCTTCCTTTCGAAGTACTGTAACCTAAACCGTTACTAAAGAATCATACTGTGGTTTTTGTGTTCGTTGTTTTCTTTTTCCTCTAATTAACCTGAAGCACTTTTAAATTTTGATAACACGTAGTTTCCTGTGATAGTTGTCAAACTTTTCCGTTGGGTTCCCACCCTCTTTTATAAACATTTGAGATAGACTATCTTCTAACCATAAGTCTTATATATTCTTCAGGATGTTGAGTTGTTGATTTTTGTTCAGTTAAAATTTTACCCGTTTCCTAAATTCGGTAAAGAGGTTTTATATGTCTACCATTTATTAGTATATTTGTCTACAAGTTGTAGCGACTAGTAAGTCAAGTCAAGTCAAGTCAAGTCAGTGAGTCAGCACAGGCTGAGAAACACTGGGGTACTTAGCATCGTGCGGTACGGAGGGACAGGTAGTGGTTGAGGGCCTCAAGTGAGTCTGAGGACAGGTAGTTCAGCCACTACGGTAGGTCGGTAGAGTAGGAGCCAGTAGGGGAAGAGGAGGACGGGGATTAGGGAGGGTCGTAGTCTCAGAAAAGGTTACTCAGTTGAGAAGTGTACTCCACCGGTTTCATAACCCTTCATGTTTAGTTTGGTGTTAATATATTATGAAGTGTAAGTAAACCTACCGATAACTCAAGTCAAGTCGAAAGAAGTGTCAGGTTGAGAGTGTAGGTATGTACTGGTGTCCTTTTTGGTATCGGAACTGATCTACCTGGAAACAACCGTTTCATTACAGAGACGAAAACTTATACGAAAGGTCCAACCAGTATTGAAAAGAAGGTTCCTCATTCGCAGAAAATTAAAGTACCGACGTCAGTGGTAGGTGTCACTAAAACCTCGGGGGTTTTTATTTCAGACTGTGACAAAGGTGACAAAGGGGTAAATAAAGGGTACTTCACTACCCTGGTCTACGGAACTAGAAGTAAAAGACTTACAACTCGAAATTCGGTTGAAAAAGTGAGAGGTGAAAGTGAAAATAGTCCTCACATGGGTATAAGTTTCTACCACTTATAACCTTTACTCACCAACGGTCCGAACCGTTCCTAGTACTTAAAAAAATCGTAGAAGTCGCGGATATCAAGGATGTAGGGGTTGGGGAATTTGAAGTTAGTTGTAAACGAGTGAACCTAGGACCACGGTAGAATCAAATACTGGGGACCATGTCTTTTTACATTCTTCCTACAGTAGTAAAAAGTGAGAATCTAGTGTACTTAAGTTGGCAACATATTCTTTAACTCTCACTGACGATTCTACAAAGGTTGAAAACAGTTTGAGACCTATTCTCACTCCTCGTTTGTCGCCTCCGTCATATTTCTTAGGACAATAGAAAGTTGTTCGTAAGTGTAGGACTCCAGTTTGAAGTAATCGACAAAAAGTTTTATAATCGAAAAAAAAAAACGAAACATGAATCATCTGTAAAGGAAGTATAAGACGGTAGGATAATGTTCAATACAGAGATACATATACAGACACTCAAACATGTTATCCATAAAACTTTAATAAAAAAGAACGTGTAAAGTCAGGTGACACTAACAGTTCGAAGGGATATATATATACATATATATGTGTGTGTGAACTTACTTATTAGAAACTAGTGGTCCCTACTGTGTTGATTCGTGTCAGAACCGGGTAAGAATAAAGAGGTTTAACCGATATTTCTAGTACAGTTTACCAAATTAAACAGATGATATAAAGAGACTAAATGGTCACATCGTAAGGATAGTTTCTGTTTTAACAAAATTTTCAGTATTGAGTGTTATGAGGAAGATATTGGTACGGTATCACTCATTGAGACTTTTATCAACACCCCGCCCCCCCCTACGTACTCGATATCAAATACTTCAAATCCCCATTCACATATCTCAAATTTGAACTCATCCCTTTCTTTTTCCTAACTCGGTCCTTTATTTTTACAATGAGTAAATGAAACAAAATTCCGATTCTTTATACAGAACAATTATTATTTCATAAAATTTTCAGAGGTTGTAAAAAGAGTTTACAATTTTCTCACTCGTAAAAACCTACATATTCATTGATTCTTGCTATGAAAATTGACTTCGTGATGTCATCGAAGACCGATCCACGTTCCAAATAGTTGTTATCGTAGGATGATGGTGGTTTATGATAATCTATCTCAGTTTCGATACCAAAAAGGTCATAAGTACATTTCTACACTCTTAACCTGGTATTTCTTCCGACTCACGACTTCTTAACTACGAAAGTTTGACACCACAACCTCTTCTGAAAACTCTCAGGGAACCTGACGTTCCTCTAGTTTGGTCGGTTAGGATTCCCTTTAGTTGGGACTTATAATAACCTTCCTGACTGCGACTTCGATTTCTAGGTTATGAACCCGTGGACTACATTTCTCGACGGAGTAACCTTTTCTGACTACGACCCTTTCTAACCTCCGTTTTCCTCTTTCCCCGTTGTCTCTCACGCTACCATCTATCGTAGTGGTTGAGTTACCTGTACTTAAACTCGTTTGAGACCTTCTGTTACTTCCTGTCCCCTGGGACCACACGACGTAAGGTACCCCAGTGTTTCCCAGTCTGTGTTGAATTACTGAGTTGTTGTCGTTGTTGTTGACAGTAGATAAGTTCCTTCGATAGATCGGGTGATACGTCCGTCGAAACGTTAAGTGAGACAACGGTGGTCTCTGAAGGTACCGAGACTTCTTGACCGTCGACACGTTCGTCGGTAGATCACTCGTTTCGGAAACGAGGAACTGGACCGTCTCTTCGTGTCCCTTTCCTCCGCCTCGACCGTCTTCGCAGCGTCGACTTCGTACTTGACTGTAGAATAGGGAGCTCACAGTCACTGGGTATTGCAGTCACAACAGGGGTCTGGTCCCTTTGACTTTTCTGCTCCTGGAAAACATTTTGTCGTTTAACCTCTACATTGACCTCTCGTCTCAGTGTTGGGAGGGATCCTCACTGTCACCGACCTTCAGAAGACCTCGTGGTCACCGGACCGACCACCGATGTTCCACCGGAGTCAGAGATGACTCCACCAGAGTCACCAAGGGTGTTCCCCCTATTTTTACTGGTACACTGAGCACACACACACACACACACACATGTACAAGTTTGGTCTGTCTCACCCCTAAAATCAGTGGTATTATAGCTGGTAAATCCCTCTGACGTAACCGAGTTAAGACCGGTTTTATCTACCATAGTTTTATTAAGTGTCTGACAACTTATTTCTCTAATAACTGTTCCCCCATACTTCCTACATCCCTTTACTAATTCCCTTTAGACTTGGAACTCATTCACCTCAATACACAAAATCCGGGTTTCCTCGTTCCCCTACCTCACTACCATCGTTGGGTATCTCTCTTTACTACGATACATCTGTCGGACACCAGTCTCAACTCTGGACACCTGTGGCTATTCCGGGTGCACCGTCGGGACGTCCCTCCCTCACCTACTTCTGTACGGGGGGAGTGAGGACGGTGACAGGTGTAGTCGGGTCTCCACACCGGGTATGTCATAGGGACCAGTTCTCGTTCCCGTTTCCTTTCCAGTACCCCCCGTCTCTTTCAATAGTGTCTCTCCCTCTTGAAAAGGAAAGGTTCCTTTTGTTTCTCTTTGGCTCCTTCACTCGACCACGGGGGTCCCATACAGATCTAAGGTTTATGACATTACAGTCAAAATGTATTAGGGATCGTTAGGGTAAGGAAAAAACACGGTCTATGAGGGAATCTATGACACGTGTAAAACAAAGAGAATTCGAAGTGTTTGTACTGTATTTATAATGATAACCGTGTAATGTTTACTCCTTTGATTTTGAGTCTCTACGTTTCTTTCCTTCATCCCCTTTGACTTAAATTTGGGTTCATAGAGTCTAAGGTTCCAGACAGAGGGCTTGGTACACCATCCGGTAGTCGTCTTTTCTTATATTGATTGCAGTTTTCACCGGTAGTTTTCATCCCATGTACACCGGAGAAAATTCTTTATCTCTAGTACTCGAGAGAGATCTCCGTCTTTCCGTTGGACCGAGGCCACTCGACCAGGAGTAACCGTTAAGACCAACCTTCCCACCGTCGTCCTCAAACTTCTACATAATTATTTACCAACCCATCGACCCTCCGACCTTCACCACACAAAAAACTCCGTGACTAATGTCGAAAAGATTCGACAAAAGGTACGGATTCTCTCTAAGATACGGTGGAAGTAGGAAGTAGAAATCTTTTAACTTACGTAACCGGATGAAAAACAATTTAAGTAGGGTTTGTTAGTCGTACATCTACCTACTTTCGACCTGTCGAGAGTACCGAAATTAATTTTTGTACAAATAACTTGTGGATGATACACGTTCTGTGATAATGTCTACTAAGACTTCTATGTCACCAAATTTCTGTCTTAGTAAAGGGTATCTCTTCGGTCTCAAACCGATAATTCGATCAGTTTTAAAACGGTTTAATAATGATCCTTCCGTTATTTGTCATACTTGGTTATCCGTCGTTGACCTTTCGTTTCACAGATGAAATGAGTCTATTATTCCTTTCTGGAGACACACCTTGTTACTATTCGATTATAGACTTTCTACCAGTCTCCGTCGGTTCTGACCATCGTAACCGACTCGTAGGATCCGGCTACATGGGTCTGTCGTCTTTTGACCTTTCTCTTTTCATGTTCTAGTCTACCTCTCTCTTCATCCCGGGTCCAGTACATCCGAGAAGTTCTGGAAAAACCAAGACAATTATTTTAGGTTTCCTAACAAAAATGTGACCCCTAACTGTATTATGTTAAAGAAAGAAATTTTCTAACGAATCCCAGGATTCTACCACCTCCTTATCCTGTCCCTCTGGTTAAAGAGGGGGTGTTTAAGTAGCTTTCTAGTAAACTTGCGACTCGTTTAAGGTGTCTTGTTGAAGTCTTGCGACCGTCTCCTGTGGTCCGTGGCCCTTTCCGTCGGGTAACAGAAGTTTTCCTCCATTGTATTTTATATTTTCTATTTTTCTCTCTGTTTTCTCTCCCTACCTCTGCGCGGGGTCCCTCCCTCAGTATTTTCTCCTCTGCAAAGGTTTGTGGTCCTTTGGGAGAGTGGTCACCCAGACACCCCTCAAAGTCCTAGAGTCTCCCGTTGCATTGACCCTCCTTTTTATTTATTTATTTATTTACTTTGGGTGTCTAATGTGGGGATTTCCGTTGAGGGTCTCCTCTTCAACGGGTCTGCGAGCACAGGTGGTGGTCGTTCACCCCCGACTTGTCCCTCCGCACCCGACTTGACGAATCCCATCTCTGGCCCGGACTCACGGGACTCCTGCCAGACTCCCTCGATTGCACTCTGTCGTTGGGTTAGACACCCTATCGGTCTCTCTCTCTCTCTTGAAAGGGCTCTTTTCGACATTGGATTCCGTAACGGTCCGTTGAGCGCCTTGTTTCCTGACTCGCTTATGGTCTTCTCTCGATTGGTCGACGCCTGACCGAGTAGGGGGCGGTCTCCGTCCCTCTGTCCGTCCGCTGTCGGTCTCGACCTTCCCCCTTTAGATCCGGGGTCTCTACCGTAGGAGATGGTTTGACGTTCGTCCGAGGTCAACGATTGGTTCAGAAGGACCCTAGGACCTACCAACTGTAGACGACCCTCCCAACGTTGGTCTCTAGTCGAGGGGTCTCCTCTGTGTGTCGTGTGGACTCTGCTACGAGGGTGACGCGTGGGTCCTTTGGTTCACCGACCCTGTCTCTTCCCCTATCTATTCTGTGTGGCGTGTTGACCCCTCTCCCACGAGAGGTTCGTGGACCAACGGATTCGATGAGTCTGAACCCTTCCCGTGTTTTGCGTCCGGGTTGACTCAGACACGGAAACACCTCATGGACTCTTGGACTTGAACTCGTCGAATCTGGACCCTTCACGTGCGTTGGGTCCCGGGTGAAATCTGTCGAAGGGACGTCTCGTTGGACCTCGGACTCGTCACATCTGACCCTTTCGTGTGTGAGACACTCACGCCCGTTTGGGTCACACCGGCTCTGTGACACTCGTGAGCGGTGTGTGCAGTCACTATAAAGAGACGTCACAAGGAAGGAGGGGTGTCGTGCTGACTTGTCCACTCTGATTTATTCACTGGTGAAAGTGGGGGAACTAAGTCCTGTCTTTAATCTGTGACTTCTCTGAACGTTTGTCTTCTTCGGTTTTATTTGTCTCCCTTGGCTTCATTGTCCACGTTGTCTAATTTTGGGACATCAATCGTGGTTGATGTGACCTTCCCCGGATATCTGGAACTCTTCATATTCGACCTTGTTCCTTGATAGACTTTGACTTGACTGGGGTGTGACGGGTGTTGTCGAGGTCTCTTTAAGGATCTATATAAAAATGATAATAGTAAATTTTTAAAAAAATTAAAAAAAATTTTTAAATTCAGGAAATAATGAGGAAAAAGTAAAAATATTGGATGATAATGGAACGGTTTTTTGGGATAAAAATTTCGTTTAAAGTATATATAAAAAAAATATTAAAAACACTAAAACAAAACAAAACAATTATAACATAAAAACTGTCAGATTGGAGACGAGATCTAAAAATTAGAAACAAAAGACCATAAACAATAGTTAAAACATGGAAATTCTTAGTCACGGGTAAAAATGAATCCTCACACTAATGACCGAACTAACGGGAGATGGAGAAAACTGAGAGGAAAAAGAGGAGTTCCAGTGGAGCTAGAGGAGGGAGGGTGAAGAAAAGAGATGGGTTGAGACTTAGAGATACACACAAGACCCGACACCTCTTGTGAATCCCTTGACTAATGGCCGATCTAGACAGAGAGAGGAAAACTGGGGGTGAAAGGGGAGGGTCAGTGGAGATAGAGGAAGGAGGGAGAAGAGAAGAGACACATTGAGACACTTGGAGAGACCCACAAGGTCCGACACCTCTCGTGTATCCCTAAACTACTGACCGATCTGACCAGAGAGGGGAAAACTAACGGGGAGAAGAGGACCAGTGGAGATAGAGGGAGGAGGGAGAAGAGAAAAGGTGCATTGAGTCGCTTAGAAAGACCCACTCGAAGTGACACCTCTTAGACAAGAGGTAATTGGATCTACAAAAATAGCAACCACGACATACCTACCCCTTCAGAACTCCGATGACATTCTTATTCTGACTTTTGGTCTCCGTCCTCCGAATTTAGGTTTTGGATTCTTGTGGTCTCTTAAGGACTGAGGTCCCTTGTAATTAGCTATTTTCGAGTAGTTTTTCGGAGGTATGGATGTGACTTTGGTTCGAGGTGGGTTCTCGGTTGTTCAAGGTCTCGTTCAGTAAGGTACGTTTAAGAGATCGTTGTGTCCTTGTATCGGGACTCGAAATTATATATCCGACGGGGTTTCAGTGTGGTTTGGGTATCTATGGAGTTTTGAGTGTTAACCTGTGAAGTAACGTGAGGTCTCTCTTCTTTAGTCCAGGTGTGTGGTCTTGTGACTGTGTTCGAAGGGATTGGTCCTTTGGAACTGTTCGGTGGGCAGGTTGGGGTGGGTGTCGCTCTTTGGAGGTGTCATTTCTCCTCGGTGGTTGACGGTCTTATGTCTATCCGGTAGGGTTTGTGTCGTTAGATTTGTTCTACTTTTCCGTCTCTTTATGAATCGTCCATTTTTTTGTACTATTTACAGGTGGTTTGGTTTGTTTTCTCTTCCTCTATCCTTAAGATGGACTTTTTCTTAAGTCTTATTATTGTTATTTTTACTAGGTTTTAGAACTTTTGTTTTACCTCAATATCTGGTTATCGGACCTCTGTTCCCAACTCTTATACGTTCTTTACAAATGGTTCCTAGATCTTCTTTATTTTCTCAGTTAGTTATTACTTATTACGTTATTTACTCTAATTTTTTTTTGTGAGACCTCCCTTGGTTGTCATCTTATTGACTCCGTCTTCTATCCTATTCACTCCACCTTCTGTCTTACAACCTTTATTTACTTCGTCTCTCCTTTTTTTCTTTTTTCTTAATTTTCTTTACTCCTCTTGGAGTCTCTGGAGACCCTGTTACAGTTTACGGGGTTACAAGTTTAGTGTCCTCAGGGTCTTCTTCTTCTGTTTTTATTTCCGGTGCTCTTTTATGAACTCCTCTATTATCAACTTTTGAAGGGATTTTACCCCTTCCTTGATCGGTGGGTTCAGACTCTTTAGGTCTCTCAGGGTTTGTCCTATTTGGGTTTCACTTTGTGGGGTTCTTTGTATAATTAGTTTAGTTGTTTCTAGTTTGTGTTTCTTGTTTATACTTTTCGTCTTTCCCTTTTTGTTGTTTATTGTGTCTTCCCCTAAGGGTATTCCTATTGTCGACTAGAAAGTTATCTTTAAGAAGACCGGTCTTCCTTACCGTCCTGTATGAATTTCACTACTTTCTTTTTTTGGATGTTGGGTCTAATGACATGGGTCGTTCCTCGAGTAAGTTTATACTTCCTCTTTAGTTTTCGAAATGTCTGTTCGTTTTCGACTCTCTTAAGTCGTGGTGGTTTGGTCCAGAGGTTGTTTACGATTTCCTAGAAGAGATCTGTCCTTCGTGTCTTCTCCACATATTTGAGCTTGGGTTTTGTTGTTCCATTTACCGTTACCCTAGTATAAATAGTTATTAATGGAATTTACATTTACCAAACTTACGGGGTTGGTTTTCTGTTTCTGACCGACTTACCTAAGTTTTTGTTCTGGGGATATATACGACAGATGTTCTGTGGGTGGAGTGTTGTTCTCTGTGTATGTCTGACTTTAACTTCTCGACCTTTTTCTATAAAGTGTTTTTGCCTCTGGTTTTCTCTCGTCCTCATCGTTATGAGTATAGTCTATTTTATCTGAAACTTATTTCCGACACTTTTCTCTGTTTCTTCCGGTGATGTATTACTAGTTTCCTAGTTAGGTTCTTCTTCTATATTGTATTTATATATACGTGGGTTGTATCCTCATGGTGTTATACATTCCGTTTACGAGTGTTCACGTTTCCAGGTAGATCAGTTCCGATACCAAAAAGGTCATCGGTACATACCTACACTCTCAACCTGACACTTCTTTCGACTCTTTTTCAACTACGAAAACTTGACACCGTAACCTCTTCTGAGGACTCTCTGGGAACCTGACGTNTCCTAGTTAGGTTCTTCTTCTATATTGTATTTATATATACGTGGGTTGTATCCTCATGGTGTTATACATTCCGTTTACGAGTGTTCACGTTTCCAGGTAGATCAGTTCCGATACCAAAAAGGTCATCGGTACATACCTACACTCTCAACCTGACACTTCTTTCGACTCTTTTTCTCAACTACGAAAACTTGACACCGTAACCTCTTCTAAGGACTCTCTGAGAACCTGACGTTCCTCTAGGTTGGTCAGGTAAGACTTCCTCTAGTCGGGACCCTAAAGAAACCTTTCTTACTACGATTTCGACTTTGAGGTCATGAAACCGGTGGAGTACGCTTCTCAACTGAGTAACCTTTTCTGAGACTACGACCTTCCCTAACCCCCGTCCTCCTCTTCCCCTACTGTCGCCTACTCTACCGACCTACCGTAGTGGTCGAGCTACCTGCACTCAAACTCACTTGAGACCCTCAACCACTACCTGTCCCTCCGGAACACACGACACTAAGTACCCCAGTGTTTCTCAGCCTGTGTTGACTCGTTGACTTGACTTGACTTGACTACTATCCCCTTTAATTGTTATTGTGTTATTTTCACCCTCTGAAATTATGGAGTGAGTGTGGATACCTCTCTAGTTGATTTGTCTTTTAATCGTTCCTTTGTGTTTGAAATTTACTATGTTATCTGGTCAATCTGGATTACCTATAGATATACTGTAAAGTGGGGTTTTGTTACTTAAAGTGGAAAAAGAGTTCACGTGTTCCTTGGAAGAGGTCCTGTCTAGTGTGGGACCCGGTATTTAGATCGGAACCATTTAAGTTTTTTTAACTTTAGTAAGGTTTTTTTAACTTTCGTTGAAAAGACTAGTGTTACGTCATTCTAATCTACAGTCGATGTCCTGTTTTGATGATTTTTAAGGTTGTATACCTCTGATTTGTTGTGTGGAGACTTATTGGTTGTTTAGTGTCTTCTTTCGTTTCTTCTTTAGTTTTATACGTATCTTTGCTTGTTTTTACTTTTGTGTTGTACCGTTTTTAGATGTTTCGATTTTCGACCAAGAAACTCTTCTATTATTTTATCTGTTTGGCAATCGGTCTGAGTAGTTCTTTGTTTCCTTCTTCTTAGTTTAGTTGTTTTAATCTTTACTTTTACTTCTTTAGTGTTATCTGTTGTGTCTTTACGTTTCCTAGTATTCTCTGATGATAGTCGTTGATACACGGTTATTTTACCTGTTGAACCTTCTTTACCTGTTTAATAATCTTTTCATATTGAAATGTTTTGACTTGGTCCTTCTTTGTCTTTTAGAATTGTCTGGGTAGTGTTCCTACCTTAACTTTGACATTAGTCTTTACAAGGTCGTTTGTTTTCGGGTCCTGGTCTGTCGAAGTGTCGACTTAAGATGGTTTTTAAATCTCTTCTCGATTGTGGAAGGGATAAGTTTGAGAAGGTCTTTCAACGTCTCCTTCCATTTGAAAGTTTGAGTAAGATACTCCGGTGGTAGTGGGATTATGGTTTTGGACTGTTTCTACGGTGTTTTTTTTTTCTTTTGATGTCTGGCTATAGTGACTACTTGTATCTACGTTTTTAGGAATTGTTTTAAGATCGTTTGTCTTAGGTTGTTGTATAATTTTTTTAGTATTTTTTTATTTTTATTTATTTTTTATTTTATTTTTCTAGTATGTAGTACTGGTTCACCCGAAATAGGGTCCCTACGTTCCTAAGAAATTATAGGTGTTTAGTTAGTTACGTGATGTGGTGTAATTGTTTAACTTTCTATTTTTGGTATACTAATAGAGTTATCTACGTCTCTTTCGGAAACTGTTTTAAGTTGTAGTTAAATACTATTTTTGGGAGGTCTTTCGTCCGTATCTTCCTTGTATGGAGTTGTATTATTTTCGACGTATACTGTTTGGGTGTCGTTTGTAATGGGAGTTACCGCTTTTTAACTTTCGTAAAGGGGATTTCAGTCCTTGTTCTGTTCCCACGGGTAAGAGTGGTGATGATAAGTTGTATCAAAACCTTCAAAATCGGTGTCGTTAGTCTCTTCTTTTTCTTTATTTTCCGTAGGTCTAACCTTTTCTTCATTTTGAGAGTGTAAAACGTCTACTGTACTAGGAGATGTATCTTTTGGGATTTCTGAGGTGACCTCCATTAGTTACTTATATCATTTCAACGTCCTATATTTTAGTTGTGTCTCTTTAGGGAACGTAAGGATATGTGATTATTACTCTTTTGTCTTTCTATTTAATTCCTTTGTTAAGGTAAGTGGTAACGTTACTTTTCTTGTTTTATGAATCCTTATTTGGATGGATTTCTTTGTTTTCTGGATGTATATCTTTTGATATTTTGTGACTACTTTCTTTAGTTTCTACTGTGTTTATCTACCTCTTTATATGGTACAAGTACCTAGTCTTCTTAGTTATATCACTTTTACTCATATGATGGGTTTAGTTAGATGTCTAAGTTACGTTAGGGATAGTTCGATAACTGTCATAAAAAGTCTGTTGATCTTGTTTATTAAAGTGTTACACATACCTTTATGTTTTTTAGAGTTTATCATTTTCGTTAGAACTCTTTCTTCTTACCTTAACCTCCTTGGTTGGACGGAGTGAAGTCTATATGATGGTTCCATGTCAGTAGTTCTGTCATACCATAACTGTGTTTCTGTCTTTATACCTAGTTACCTTATTTTATCTTTCGGATCTCTATTTAGGTGAGTGGATACCTGTGGAATAGAAACTGTTTCCTTTGTTCTTATATGTTACCTCTTTTCTGTTAGAGAAATTGTTCACCACGACCTTTTTAATCAGTTGGTGAACATTTTCTTACTTTGATCTTGTGAAAGATTGTGGTATGTATTTTTATTTGAGTTTTACCTAATTTCTAGATTTGTATTCTGGTCTTTGATATTATGCGGTTCTCCTTTTGTATCCGTTTTGTAAGAGACTGTATTTAGTGTTGTCCTAGGAGATACTGGGTCGAGGGTCTCATTACCTTTATTTTCGTCTTTATTTGTTTACCCTGGATTAATTTGAATTTCCGAAGACGTATTGCTTCGTTTAATATTCGTTCCACTTTTCTGTCGGAAGTCTTACCCTCTTATATTATCGTTTACTTCGTTGACTGTTTCATAATTAGAGTTTTTATATGTCCGTCGAGTTAAGGTCTTCTTATTCGTTGGGTTAGTTTTTTACCCGGTTTCTGGATTTGTCTGTAAAGAGGTTTCTTCTGTATGTCTACCGATTGTTTGTGTACTTTTCTACGAGTTGTAGTGAGTAATAGTCTCTTTACGTTTAGTTTTGGTGTTACTCCACGGTAGATTGCGGTCAGTCTTACCGACGATAGTTTTTCAGACGTTTGTTATNTGTCTGTAAAGAGGTTTCTTCTGTATGTCTACCGATTGTTTGTGTACTTTTCTACGAGTTGTAGTGAGTAATAGTCTCTTTACGTTTAGTTTTGGTGTTACTCCACGGTAGAGTGCGGTCAGTCTTACCGACGATAGTTTTTCAGACGTTTGTTATTTGCGACCTTTCCCACACCTCATTTCCTTTGACAGAATGTGACAACCACCCTTACGTTTGATCATGTCGGTGACACCTTTTGTCACACCTCTAAGGAATTTTTTGACCTTTGTCTTGACGGTATGCTGGGTCGTTAGGGTGACGACCCGTATGTGTGGCTCCTTTGGTCTTGACTTTCTCTGTACACATGGGGTTACAAGTAGCGTCGTGACAAATATTATCGGTCCTGTACCTTCGTTGGATCTACAGACAGCCGTCTCCTTCCCTATTCTTTCGGCATCATGTATATGTGCTACCTTATAATGAGCCGGTAATTTTTCTTATGTAAACTTAGTCAAGATTACTCCATCTACTTTGACCTCGGATAATATGTCTCACTTCATTCAGTCTTTCTTTTTATGGTTATGTCATATGATTGTGTATATATACCTTAGATCTTTCTACCACTGTTACTAGGATACACTCTGTGGTTTTCTCTGTGTCTACATATCCTGTCAGAAAACCTGAGACACCCTCTTCCACTCCCACCCTACCAAACTCTTTTATCGTAACTTTGTCCATATAATAGTATACACTTTGTCTAGAGGTCAGGTCCAAACCACGTACTCTGTCCCACGAGTCCCGACCACGTGACCACACTGGGACTCCCTGCCCTATTCCTCCCTCCACCCTCCCCCCAAAGTCCTACCCCTTGTGTACATGTGGGTACCGACTAAGTACAGTTACATACCGTTTTTGGTGTTGTTATAACATTTCATTAATCGGAGGTTAATTCTATTTATTTAAAATTTTTATTTCTGACGAGTCCGATGAAGACTCTCCAGTCAATTTTCCGTACTCTTTAATTTCCTCCTACTCGGTGACGTTTCGATGACGACGTCAGGTACATTTTCCGTAGAAAATACTGTCAACAGTACGTACAACCCACTTCCCAGACTCCCATAAAATCTCGAATTTAGAGTTCTTAAAACTACTCAGTCCACACCCCTTTACCGTCTATATTTCCTTCTTTCGTTCTTACTACAGTCCAAAGAATAAACTTGTTGACACACTTACTACTACTATAATTACCTGTTCTCCTTTTGACTTCCCTTCGTATAAAGTAAAACGTTCATAACTCAGACGTCAACGAAACTCCCGTAAGTTAATGTCAACAGTCTATACATCCACCGATGTCTTCAGACCTCGAGTTCACTTTCGACCTCTTTATTTAAAACCTCAGTGGAATAAAATAGACTATATTTTTCGTACTCTTGTCTATTCTAAAGAACTTCTTTCTAAGATATTTCTTTCTTTACCCGGTTCCTAATTTCGAGAATGTAAGAGATTATAAACTTCGGATTTCTATCCATTTCGTACTATCAGTAATAAGATACAAGAGTTTCGAACTTTGGGTGGTAGAGTATAAAACGAAACACTACGGTCTCCATCTTGGGACTTTTGTTTTAAGTAAGAAGTGGTCGACCGAAGGAAAATCCAAGACGGTTATCCTCCGTTATCTTACTTTGGACTTTCGGTTTCTTTTCTCTGCCTGTATAAGGAAGAGTAAAGGACAAACGAACGACTGAAACAGTCAACAACAGAGTCGTCGTTGGGACGGGTCTCTGTCTTCGACGGTCAAAGTCAAGGACCTTCACCAGGAGACACGTCATTATCTCGTTACTCGTCTTGCGTGAGGGGCCTCAGACTCTAGTTGAAACAGTCCCGAGAGAAGACTCAAAGACCTCACACCAGTAGTCGGTTTACCATAGGTGACGAGTCTTTAAAGCCAGGGTTAAGGTGTCCCTGGGAGGAGACTCTAAGATCTAGGTCGCTAGGGTTGTAGAGGACATACAAAGGGTAAGGAACTCTACAATGGACGAGGGACGTCCATGATATAGATACAAAGAAAAAAAGTCACGAGATTGTGGATACATCCCGAAGGGACCACCGAGTCTACCATTGTTTACACGGACTTACGTCCTCTGGGTCCAAGTTAGGGACCAGCCCTTCTAGGGGATCTCTTCCCTTACTGTTTGGTGAGGTCATAAGAACGGACCTCTTAAGGTACTAGTCTTCGTGGACTACCCGATGTCAGGCACCCCAGGGTTTCTCATCCTGTGCTGACTCGTTGGTTGTGTGTGTGTGTGTTTGTGCGTTGTGGACACATTGGTCAAAAGATATAATTTAAGAGAGCCGATTTTATGGATCACACCAAAGACAAAATGTCCTGAGAAATGTTCTCTCAGTCGTTTCACAGGACTTTACGGTTCCTTTGTTTGTTTTGTTTTGTTTTGTCTACTCATACCGAATTTTCGGTATTACTCTTCCACGGAGTCTTTTGACTAATCCTTTCTCTAAAATTCGAGTCTCCAGTTTATTCTACTTTTTGTCTATCGTTATTTAACCTAAATTGATTTACACCCGACAACTCCCGAAACTGATGTCTACAAATTACCTAAACTAAAGACCCACTCCTGTTCCCGTACTGAGTAAGACCGACGGAGTTCCTAACCCTATTCTTTCGAAACTGAGTCGAAACCTCATCGGTAAACACGTTAAAAAAAGAAAAATTAAGGATTTTTGTATAAACTGACTCAGTTATTAAAGTTCATAAAACAATAGTTTATAACTTATGTAAATATATTGAATAATATACATTCTACATTTACTACTGTTAATTTATCGGTATTTGAGTGGTGGACTAAACTGTATATCTTGAGAGGATTACATACCTACACTCTCAACCTGACACTTCTTCGGACTCGCGGTTTCTTAACTACTAAAACTTGACACCGTAACCTCTTCTGAGAACTCTCAGGGAACCTGACGTCCCTCTAGGTTGGTCAGGTAAGACTTCCTCTAGTTGGGACCCTAAAGAAACCTTCCTTACTACGATTTCGACTTTGAGGTCATGAAACCGGTGGAGTACGCTTTCCAACTGAGTAACCTTTTCTGAAACTACGACCCTCCCTAACCCCTGTCCTCCTCTTCCCCCGCTGTCTCCTACTCTACCGACCTACCGTAGTGACTGAGCTACCTGCACTTAGACTCACTTGAGGTCCTCAACCACTACCTGTCCCTCCGGACCGTACGACGTTAAGTACACCAGTGTTTCTCAACCTGTGTTGACTCGTTGACTTGACTTGACTTGACTTACAATAACCTCGAAAAAGAGACTTTTAGACGTTAATACAGGAGAGAGGGTTGATTTTCATTTGGGTAAGTACTTAAAAAAAAAATAGTAAGATAAAGAAAGGATATATCGAAAGTGTGTACACGTAAATCGGATAATAAAAAACGAGAAAAAAAAAAACATCAAAATTGTGTTTTCAAAATAATAAATTTTGATCGAAAAGAGTTTCAAAAAAAGAAAAGAAAAAAAAAAAAAGCATCTAAGTAGATACATTGTGTAAATAAAGAGAGACCACATAATAATGTCACAATATTATAAAGAAACATACTAGCATCTTGACGAATAGGGTAAGAGAATTAAATAACTGTAAATAATTGTCAAAAGATTATAATGTTTATAGTGTTCGAAAGAGACACAATATCCTTTACAAGTCAAAGTCGAAGTGAGTCATTACCGTTTGATGAAGGGTTTCGTTTAAATGGAAGGATGTTGTCAAAGATTTTTAAACGAAACGAGATGTAAGAATGATTAAGTAAACACAGTAAACTATAATTGAAAACGATAAGTCTTTTGATATTTAAAATAGAACATAAATTACAGAAAGGAATTATGATTACTTGAATAGAAAAGTATAAATAACGATAAACGTAAAGGAGAAGACATTATGTTGATAAACACAGAAAACGAGTAATAATATGAGACACCTGAAGAAACAGTTTAAGAATAACTCAGACCCCTCAAGACCCGTCAAAAAAGATATAAGACGTATGGTTGTCAAACAATGAATATAGATATCTTTTATTAAAGAGGGTCAAATATTGAACGTAAAAAAGGGAAAAATACTAGACTACTCGTCCAGAGAATTAAAATGACGTCAGTTCAATTAGTAAAACATGAGCACCGTAGAACTAATTCTTTATAAAGAGATGGAACTCAAGTGTCTTTATGAAAGAACATAAAGAATATTCTTTACAAATTTCACAAAGGAAGGACTAATTTCATAAGTCAAGTGGCTCTTAACTAAAAACACTTTATATATTCTATACCAAAGGGACCACCGAGTCTCCAATTTCGTAAACGGAAGTTACGTCCTCTGGGCCCAAGTCAGGGACCCAACCCTTCTAGGGGACCTCTTCCTTTACCGTTGGGTGAGGTCATAAGAACGGACCTCTTAGGGTACCAGCCTCTTCAGGTACTCCAGCGTTTCTCAGCCTGTGCTGACTCGCTGAAGTGGATATATTCTATACTTAGATTGTAATAAGAGGTACACATATCAGTTGATAGGGTTGTGTTAACAAAATTTATTAAAATAGAAAGTATCTTCAGACGGTGTGACCTAGAAAGCGTCAAGTCCAAAATAGAGAGAGACCTGAGGTTCAGGACAAGATAACAAGACCAACAGATAAGGAATTGATTCTTATGATTATCGAAACATTGTTCAACACTATGGGTCATCTCGTATAAGGTAGTTGAAAAAGAAGGAAACCTTCACACAAAGTTGAGATGAACTGTAACAAGAGATTTATTCAAATTTTTAGTCGAACAATCCAAGGTTCTTTTTATAAGACAACCCTGATAATAAGTTTAGTTTCCCCAGGAAACACACCCTCTACTGTAAAATTTTAATAACTCTGAGGGAAGGGACTTGAACCATATAAAGAGGTAATTAAAATTCTAAGAAATTATATAATTTTAGAATATTAAAAGAGTTATCTCCAAAATACACAAAAAACAGTTTATATAGGAAACTAGGTAATGTAAAAACCAACGAGAATAATTTAAACACAAAATTTTATTATTGTAAAAGATAAGGAACACCTTCCATATATCTTTATGTTCAAAAGTTTATTGAGTATAATAAATATTTATAAATGAATGTCTTAGAAATCCCAATCGATATAAATGTAAACCGATTCAGGTACCCTAACGTTTCTCGACCTGTACTGAATATATGATACACTTATTACTGTTAAAAGAAGGTGAAAATACTTAAAAAGAAGAACAGAATGACGGGACCGATCCTGGAGGTCTTGTTCTGAGTTCGATGAATGTAACATAAAATGAAATTTCCTTTACAAGATCTGAAATGTAGACTTATATAATATACGTCATTCAACAACTATCTATAAGTCCCTCAAAGAAAGATAATATTAATGAAGGATCAAAAACTCCTCAAAAATAATAACTTACGAACACCTGTAATACCCATCTAAGAGATATAGATAACGACACAAAAAAAGAGTAAATCAAGAAATTATTCTATTTTATGTTATTATTACAAGGTTACATTTTAGTAGGTACGAAAGGAACCTATTAGGTATAGTCTGTACTGTGTAATAGAAAAATTTTACGATATTTAAACAAATTGTTTTTATGAATTTAAAAAACGTAGATATAAGTACTCACTCTAACCGGATATTAAATGAAAGAATATGACAGAGGAATACCAAAACAATCCCCTTCGTGTGACTAACTTCGGTGGGTGGGACCGGTCCGTGGTATCATTGGAAAACGTACTCAACAAAATACTGTCCTATAGGACCATTCCTTATGCCTTGATTATTCGATGGTGGTTGGTCTTCTCAAGCCCTTTACAACTTTCCTCTGTGACGCACAGGCAGGTGAAGGGTCTTAGGAAGAGCGATCGTAGGTAGAACCGATTCGCTACACACGCGGTGGTCCTTTCTGAGACTTAATCTTATTAACCGGTTTCTGGTGGGCCTTCGATTAGGGTAGTAGTATTTTGGGCTCTGACACTCGGTGCGTCGTCTCGTCAAGAGGACCCAAGGGAATGGGAGGACGAGAGGTGGGCCCACGGGAAAGGGTTATTTTAGAGAACGAAACAGTCGTGTACACAGAGGAGCCTGTCAAGTAAAGACTCACAATCTGTTCTCGGGTCAAAGCCCGGGACCTTCCCCAGGGGGAAGGACGTCGTCAAAACAACAGTAAGAATCTTTCATCGTAATATAATAGATCATTTTAAATATATGATAATATTAAAAGACAATGACCTAACATACAGTCTTAAGTTTATATTTCGTCAGAACCAGAAAAAAAAGAAGAACAACAAGAACTACAAACGTACCTCTCCAAAAAATAAAGACACCTCAAAAAAGTTACTTTTAACAAAAGAAGGGACTTTGCATTAACACCTATTTTTTATATTAGACATATGATTAGTGTGAACGTAAACAACAGTAAAAAGTCAGCGAGTCAGTACAGACTAAGAAACACTGGGGCACCTGACGTCTTTCGGTCCGAAGGAACACGCAAACAAGTCTAAACTAATTATAGAACCATACATCTGTTTTTTTACATAGAAAGATCAATGACTTACCCGAAGGGACCATCGAGTCTCCAATTTCGCAGACGGACGTTACGCCCTCTGGACCCAAGCTAGGGACCCAACCCTTCTAAGGGTTACGTGTCAAGACATAAAGAGGTAATCTGGTTCGAACTATTAACCCAACGAACGTAAAAGTTACAATAAGAACGGGTAGAAAAGAGACAAACTAGAACATGGTGGTCCAATATATTGAGGTCCTCTTTTTAAATGTGTCTTATCACAAGAGTTTGACAGAACCGTAGTCTTAGTGGTACCTCACGTACATTTTTAAACGTAAATTAAACGTAAAATTTTATGTTTATGGACAACGGACAGGGGTAAGACTAAATTAAGAAGACTTCAATCCGAATCCTTTGATACAAACGAAAGAAAAAAATTAACCTCCTATTAATGAAGTGTTACAATATTACCAAAAAACAGTATGTAGTTATACTTAACCGGTATCCATATGTGACATTGAAGATAGGGTTTAGGAGGAAAGTGAAAGGAGGGGTGAGGTAACAAAGTCCAACAGTGTCTCCTGACCAAAACCCACGGGATATAGAATGTCGTTTGATGGTATCCGATAGATGAAATGTATACCATTACAGATACAAAGTTCCGATAAGAGAGTTTAGTGGTGTAGGAGGAGAGGGTGACTCCTGTCTCAGATAAGAAATACAGACACAGAGGAAACGACGGGATTTCCGGGGTACACTAAACTATTCGTTCGTTGTACCTCATCGTAACAAGAAACAAATAACCTAACTGACCAAAATAGAGGAACGACAGGCTCCCTGAGAGTTCTCAGAAGAAATTGTAACGTTAAGTTTTCGTAGTTAAGAAGCCACGATCGAAAGAAATACCAGGTTTACAGTGTAGGTATGTATTGATGACCTTTTCGGTATCGAAATTACCTGGAAATAGTCGTTTCACTATAAAGACGAAAAATTATACGACAGATCCAAACAGTGTCGAAAAGAAGGTTCCTCATTCACAGAAAATTAAAGTTCCGACGTCAGTGTACACACACTGAGGCATCACTAAAACCTCGGGTATTTTTATTTTAGACAGTACCGAAATGACATCTAATTTGGATCAAGAACCAGGAGTTCTCTAATCGTCCTCTTAGAGAGACGGATACTACCGAATAACAAGAAAAATCTATAAATATCCCTTTGTGACTTGTAATTAAACGGTCCCTTATAGTCTTTCCTCAGTAAGTTGTTTGAGACCTTCCCTATTCACTAGATCACACAACGTTCCTAGTCTCCGTAACTTTATTGAACTCTCGAACAATCTTTACGTCTTAGAACCAGTGGGAGGGTCTGAAGACTTGGTTCTAGATGAAATCTGTTCTAGAACAATTTTAGAACTTTATTATTCTTATTATTGTTTAATAGGAATATAATATATATTATATTAAACGTAGATATAAGTGTACATGTATACATGCACAGGTTGAGAAACGTTGGGGTGCCTGACATCGGACGGTCCGTTGAGACAGGGACCCTAAAAGGTCAGTTCTTAAGATCTCACCCAACAATAAAGGAAGAGGTCCCTTAGAAGGACTGGGTCCCTAGTTTGGGTCCAGAGGATGTAACGTCCGTCTGAGAAATGGTAGACTCGGTGGTCCCTATAGTACAAGTATACATTCTGTGTGAAATCTTCACGTCTGGCTAAGACGTAGAGATTGTTCGAGGAGTTACTACGGTCATGATAACCGTGACCCGTGTGACTCGTCGTTCCCAGTAAAAGTGTTCTTTACATTTATCTCCCTCCTTTGTGAATTTTACTAAGTCCCTACGGGTGTAGGAGAATGACCGTGGTTCCTACGATATCCCCGTATCCCATAATTACTGTGAGTCTCTTCTTGTGTAGAGAAGGGGTTAAGTTGTATTATACTTTCCCGTGGTTTGTGACAGAAACAGTCCGTTGTTTCCGTGAGTTTATAGGTACTCTATTTGTGACCCTTATTACTTTTGGAGAGTGGAAGAAACAACGAAGGAGACACATTCTGTCAGACGAGGACAGACACACTGAGTTTAAGTATTAGGAGGAGACATTTAAAAGTACCCGTCGGACGTCGGAGAACGGGGAAGGACGGAAAGTAAAGATAGTAAGTCAACCGATAATAGAATTTGTCAGTGTTGACACTTACCTTAGGTGTCTCTTGTATAATACGATAACTTTACTCGTTCTATAAAGGTCAATCAAAAATTTCTAAGTCATGAGTGTGTGTCCATTATAAGTGTATCTTTTATAGAGAAGGACCAACCAGAGTTAAGACGGGTAAACTCGAAGTAAAGACTTTCAGTTCGACCATACCTCCCCTTCGTCTCGTCTTGAGCCTGGAAGGAACCCTGTTTCCGTCTCACTTTAAGTAAGTCACCGGTATCAGTAGTGTCGAACGGTTTCGAGGGGTTAGTGAAAGTCGTCTCCTTTCAGAGTAGAAAGTATCTAAGAAGTCCTTCCCGAGACTTAAGTCATAATGGACCCAAAAAGTTATATTAGTAGGGAACCATAGGTGCCCGAGGACCTTGTTTAGGGGGTACCCATGGTTTAAGGTGTCTACGAGTTCGTAGAAGATATTCTACCGACCCTAAACGTTTATGACGTATCAGATACGTGTAGAAGGGTATATGACATTTAATAGAGATCTAATGAATAGGTGGATTACGTTAACTTTACGATACATTTATAATTGGTCACACGATGTTTAAGTTCAAAACGAAAAACCTTAAAATATCTGTCAAAAAAAAAAAAAAAAAGAGGTTTATATACCGAAAAACCGATACGTTTCACTGTACACCCTAGAATCAAGGGACAGGTCCCTAACTTGTACGTAACCTTCGAGTCTCAGATATTGGTGACCCGGTGACAGTTCCTTCAGGGAGAAAGATTTATAAAAACTAGGAGTCAACCGACTTAGGTGTCTTCGTCTTGGTCGTGTATCCCTCCCGACTGACATAATTTGGACAAAAACTATTAAGACTATTCACTTCTGGTCAAACAGACCTGTATTTCAGGAACCAATAGTGAAAGAAAAGGAACTCAACAATTTTTTTTTACTACGAGGAAAAACAAGAACGAAACATCCAACGACCTTTTTTCAAACTACGGTGTGACTAAGAAAAAAGAAACAATCGATATACTAGAAAAGACGGACCTCCGGTCTCTAAACAAAAAGAAATAAAAATTTCAGATTTTAAAAGTGGTCCTATACAGGGTCTCGACAAGTAATGACCAGTTAAAAGGTTTGAATGTCATATTGTAAAACTATATATCTTCCTCTAGTAAGAAAATAAATATCTAAAAAAACTAAATGTTAAAATTCATAATTAAACTAAGATAGAAGACAAAAAGAAGAAGTCTCTAAGCTTTTTATACATTAGACCTGGATGAGTAGAAAATATTGGATAAAAAGTCTAAGAAGATAGTAGAAAGTAATACTATCAATGAAGAAAAAAAGACAAAGTCATAGAGTCAAGTTATAGAAAACCCATGAATATTAAATCAAAAGTAAGGAGTCTAATGAACAGGAAAAAGAAGTTTAAGAAAGAACTAAATTAGTGAACAGTAAAGTAGAACAAGAAAATTATAACACCAAGTAAAGAGGACACTCACAAACAAAAATTTAGTTGTAGTATTTAAAAGTTTAGTTGTAATTATAGACGTCCACAAATTATCATCAAGTAAGTACAATCTTATAGTATAACGGTAAAAGGATAAAGTCAAAGTAAAATCCTTTTACAAAAGGAATTGATTTATCTAAGAGTAAAAGTTAAAGACACGTCTCAACAAAACGTAGTAGGAAAAAAAATTAAAGGAAATTAACCTTTCATAGAAGATGAAAAGATCTGATCGTCAACTGGAAGAAGATACGTCCTTCCAATTTTGAAAACCTAATCAGATGATCCAACGAATCAACTTCTCATAGGAGAGAACGAGGTCTCTCATATTAAATAAACTCCTGTCTTAACATGGACCTCTTTCTCACAGAAGGTTAAGTAATTCAATAGAAAACAAACATATCCTAACAAATAAAGGAGATACACGGAGGAAAAAATATAAATAGTGGTTAGGGGGTCTCTACGAACAGAAAAAGTTCTATGGATGTCTTTACCTCGGAAGCGGATTGACAACGAGACCAAAACGTGTAAAAAGTCAGATAAGGTTAAGAAGCCATTGACATAAGGTTTAATTCTCCTGAGTCTGGACAAGACCATAAAAGAGTAAATACCTTTTTGAGAAAGACCATTATTAAAATAATTCCGGTGGTAATGACCCTGGGTAACGTGTAATAATAAAGGACAAATCAGAGAGGGGTTCGTAGGTGTGACTAGACTTTAAGTCTCGTTCGATACGACACCCATAAATAAAGGAGTCAATGTAAATGTAAATTAAGATAGAGACCTAACGTGAAAATTAAATACCCAGTTTCCTCTCAAGTTTTACTCTTTAGTCATAAAACTTGACTTACTAATACTTTTATGTTGTATAATTTTCAATAACTTACGTTGTTTCCGTCATAATTTCCCTACAAATTTTACGACTATAAAATTTTTCTTCGTTCGAAAGTCAAGTTACTAGTGTCGACGAGAGAATTGTTTAATCCCCCCTTTTTTCTTGTTTATTTCCGTTTCATTCGTGTTCCTTCCTTTATGACTTTTAATCTAATTTTAGTTACTGTAACTATTGTCTTCTTTGCTCTTTTTAGTTACCTTGGTGTAGGTCTTATATATTTCTTCAGATTTTGTTATTTCTTATTAAAATTTCTAAGTTTTACTTGGTTTGTAAACTCAACAATAAAGTGGTTTTTATTATATACTACCGTTATTCACACATACGTGGTCAGTTATCAGTAATCTGTAACCTGTTTACGTTTAATTTTCTGTTATTATAAGGTGATAGGTGACAATCTTTGCACTTTCGATTTTCTGACTGGTATTGTTGAGAAAGTTCCTACACTTTGTCAACCTTGAGAGTAGATGACAACTTTACTTGTGTTTTACTATGTTTGTGAAACCTTTTGTCAGATCGTTAAAGTATTTTTCACTTTTATATAGATGATATTCTATGTCGGTAAGATGAGGATTCGTAAATGGGTGCGTTTTAATTTCGTATACGGGTCTGTTTCTAAACATGTCATTGCAATCATTATCGAAACAAACGTCATCGGTTACTGGCCTTTGTTATGTCTACATGTAGTTGTTTCTATTTCTTTAACGACATACAGGTAAACTACCTTGTGGTGAGTTGTTAATTACCCCCCCCCCTGATGATTATGTATGCAAACTTAGAGTTTTATTACTATCACTGACTTTCTTCGGTCTGTTCTTTCTCACGTAAGATATACTAAGGTAAACATAAGTCAAGTCAAGTCATCGAGTCAGCACAGATTGAGAAACGCTGGGGTACTTGACGTCGTGTGGTCCGGAGGGACAGGTAGTGGTTGAGGGTCTCAAGTGAGTTTGAGTACAAGTAGCTCAACCACTACAGTAGGTCGGTAGAGTAGGGGACGGGAGTTAGGGAGAGTCGTGGTCTCAGAAAAGGTTACTCAGTCGAGAAGTGTAGTCCACCGGTTTCATGACCTTAAAGTCGAAGTCGTAGTGAGGAAGGTTTTCGTAGTGAGGAAGGTTTCTTGTGGGTCCTGACTAGAGGAAATCTTACCTGACCAACCTAGAGGAACGTCAGGTTCCCTGAGAGTTCTCAGAAGAGGTTGTGGTGTCAAGTTTTGGTAGTTAAGAAGTCGCGAGTCGGAAGAAGTGTCAGGTTTAGAGTGTAGGTATACACTGGTGACCTTTTTGGTATCGGAACTGATCTGCCTGAAAACAACCGTTCCATTATAGAGACGAAAAGTTATACGATAGATCCAACCAGTATTGAAAAGAAGGTTCGTCATTCGTAGAAAATTAAAGTACCGACGTCAGTGGTAGACGTCACTAAAACCTCGGGGTTTTTTATTTCAGACTGTGACAAAGGTGACAAAGGGGTAGATAAAGGGTACTTCACTACCCTGGTCTACGGTACTAGAAGCAAAAGACTTACAACTCGAAATTCGGTTGAAAAAGTGAGAGGAGAAAGTGAAAGTAGTTCTCCGAAAAATCAAGGAGAAGTGAAAGACGGTATTCCCACCATAGTAGACGTATAGACTCCAATAACTCTAAAGAGGGCCCTTAGAACTAAGGTCGAACACGAAGAAGGTCGGGTCGTAAAGAGTACTACAGGAGACGTATCTTCAATTTATTCGTCCCACTGTTATATGTCGGAACTGCATGAGGAAAAGGATAAACCTTGGTCAGACGACAAGATACAGGTCAAGATTGACAACGAAGGACTGGACGTATGTCCAAAGAGTTTTCCGTCCAGTCCACCAGACCATCAGGGTAGAGAAAGTCTTAAAAGGTGTCAAGTAACACTGGGTATGTTAGTTTCTGAAACCGTATCAGTTATTTCATCTTCATCTACAAAAAGACCTTGAGAGAACGTAAAAACTACTAGGTTACCTATTCAAGGTCTTTTATGTTTGATTGAATGTTATTGTCCTTTGTCTAGTCACCAACGGACCCCTACCTGTTTCCCAACCTCTCTCCTTAATACTCATCCGTGTTTCAATGAAAACTCCCCCTACCTATACAAGTAATAGAACTGACATTTTACCAAAGAACCGTCAAAGTATCCACATATGTAGATAAGTTGAGTAGTTTACTGTATGAGATATGTACACGTCAAATAATATTTAGTTGAGTGGAGTTATTTCGGTGACTTTTCAAACTTTTACATCATGATGAGTGTGACTACAACATTTATATTTATTTTCTCCCTTGAATTCACCCTTGTATTGAGATACGCGACTCTGTTCACTTAAACATGGATGTCACTAAATCCTACTCCTGGATTTTTTATTTTATACTGGTCTTTTATCTCACTATTTATAGACTTTTACCTCTAACTACCTTGTTTGGTGAAATAATTGAGGCTCAGGAATCACACAATAAGATGGAGACCTTTATCCAAAACTTAAACACCCATCATTTGTGTGTAAGTATGTGGGTATGTGGATATATTTAAGGATTGAAAAAAACCATTTCCTATGTTTGGAGTTGTCTTCGTACTTCGTACCGTCACTGGGGTCTATCTTTGTCCGGGTCCGACAGTAAGACCCGAGGACAAGAACCTTCGATTCAGAGGTCATTTAGACCGTTCAGTCCACCCTGGGTCCGTCTTCATGTTCTGCCTGTTAAGAACAAAAACGGAGAAGAAAAAATAAACCTATAATGATTACACCTTTTTATTTGTGATTCTTGGAAAAGGGAAAAAACTTCCCTTACAAATGTTTATGTTGTGAGAGGACCAAGTATCTGGTTTAATTCGTTCCGAGTACTAACCTTCCCGTGTAGAAGTAGTTGTCTTTCTCCTTAGTACGGTCGACAGGGACCGTGACGGAAGGTGGTCGAGGGGTCCTCAGGTCTTTTTAGTACGACGATGACATACTTTTGGAATCGATCATCACTGTACTTCAGTAGTCTCGGACTCCAAGTGAAAGTTTCCATGTTGCAGAAGAGACCTTTTTAACTAAATTTTTTCATTACGATCACAGGCGTTTAAGTCAGTCAATTGAATTCATTCTCTGGCTTCCCCTTTTTTTCCCTCCCGTAAAAAGTTTCGACATAAAGTGTATGTCTTTTTTTTTACCATGTTCGATGTTATAGATAACTATTCTGAGGACACTAAGTATGTCTTGATCTCGGTTTATAACACGAGTCTTGTCCGAAAACCACTTAAAAGATGTCGTTTATTGTGGTGTATACTATCGTCTGTACAAAGAAATGATAACCTACTTTGACGACTGAACGTTTCTTACTCAGCCAAGAACCGTATACACGCATCATAAGTTATAAATATTTCCTCTTTACTATTTATAAACACGAGAAATCTTTTCTATCAACAAACTCGTTTACTGATAAAAACCTCCGTGTTAATACAAATCACTTCAACAGAATCTTAGTCATAACACTTTAAATTTTTTTTTTTTTGTTCAGAAGGACAAGGATTTTTTTCAAATCTTTTATTACTTGGGGGAAGAGAAACTAGTTCTTTTTATACTGTAAACTTTTACACTCAAAGGGAAAATTCGTCTTTTAGTCGAAGAGATCGTCCTTTTGACCTTTTCTCAGATTTCACGAAACAAACAAGTCCGGAGTATAATATTTAACGAAAGGAAACGACTATTCTTTTCGATTCTGAAGTCTTATAAGTACTAGGTCCTTCGATTTGTTTTTGGACGGACACTTGATTAGTCCAACTCTGTTTACACATTCTGAGTTTACATTAAGACAAGTTAGTATTCACTGTTTAAGGGATTCAACACAAAAGGACAGTAAGTTGTATTTCTCTATTCATAAAAGAACAGTCAAAATGATTAATTCTGACAATGTAGATATTGTGTTAGAAATAGGAGGTAAGAACTCTCTTGACGTTCCTTAGTGTCTTTACAAAAGTGTCCTTTTCTTCTTACACTCAAGTACCCCCGGACAAAAGAAAGAGAGGGGATGTTAAATATGACGTTTCGGTAGTGGTTACATAAAGAGACAGAAAGAAATGAGGTTTCTCATATTCTTTCTCGATCTCATCTAAGACCAAATCTCTTCTCGATAGTCTTAGTTAATAGAAGAAAAACGGTTTCTCAATTTTCTTATTAATTTCTGTGAGGACTGTCGTAGTTTGTATTTATTTGGTCTTTCGTCTCAAATCACAAACTTTAGGGGTGACGTCATGGTGACTCCATACGACCGAGTACGTTTGTAAACGTGAATTTGGAGTTAGGGGTAAAAGGATATAAGGATCTCTACTCAATCTCAAGTTAATAAAGGACTAGAACTTTGTTTAGTCAATATTTAAATAACTTCTTTTTTACCTAAACTAATAAAGTTGGGTTGACTTACAGAAAACTCGTAGGATACACTTCTTTACCCGTTGTACGTACTAAGACAGAAAGGTCCTCTTTCTACGTGTGTGTCCAGAAGTTTTACTTCCTACGTTATTCTCGTCAAAAAGGTACCGTGACTATTGCGGTCGTTCCTACTAGCGACACTGGAGTCCACCGACTGAGGTGACCGTATAGAGGTGTAATGTCAGTCAATAGAGGTTGTGGGACTTGGAGTGTGTAGTCCCGACTTTGCCGAATACGAATTACTCCTCTTACTATACAGGTCCTTAAGGACTCTTCTGGTTTCACACCATGTTCGGGGCACTAGTGGTTCTCAGACTCAGAGGGATTTTAATAGAAAAAAAAAAAGGTCTTCCCCTTTTGTGGATTACTACAGTAAAAAATTTTAATATAGATTTATGATTTTGCTGTTTTTAATGTAGATTTCATTTTACTGTTTTACGTAAGTGCTCGACTCATTTTGGTTGCTTATCCAACTTTTGAATGATCGGTGAGGAATAGACTTAATGTTGAGACTTAAGGGGTCATAAACTTTCACGAATAACTCTTCCTAACGTCCTAAGTAAGTAAGTTGTTTAAATAACTCGGTGGTGACAGATGGTCTAGGAAAAGTTCCGTGACGCGATATTGTCTCGTTTGTTTATTTTTTCAGATGGGTATATGTCGGAAGTAAGACCACACACCCACCCTCCCCTCCTAATTCTCTTTTGTTTGTCGTTTGTCATTTATTCACTCTTTTTGTCATGTAACCTTCCTGTGTGAAAAACACAAATTTTTTTTTTAACTCATTCAATTGATGAATAAGTCCTAGTCCTTACGGACAACTTCCTCTCACCATCCCTCCCATCTCCGGTACTGTTATACGACTACTGGTTGTCTATATACTTTTCTATGAGTTGTAGTGATTAGTAGTTCCTTTATGTTTCGTTTCTCTCATCGTAACTTTGTATATGGAATGGTATACATTTTAATCTATCGGTCACCTTTATACTATGTCCCTCGAATTTAGGTACTCTGTTGGAGATTCCCACCCTACCCCACCCTCCACCCTCCTTTCAAGTTCTCCCTCCCCTGTATGTATACGGATACCGACTAAGTACAACCATATACTGTCTTTAGTTGGGTTATAACCTTTCGTTAATAGGAGGTTAACTCCGGAGAACTACTTTCACTTTCTCCTCTCACTTTTTCAACCGAATTTCGAGTTGTAAGTCTTTTACTTCTAGTGCCATAGACCAGGGTAGTGAAGTACCGTTTATCTACCCCTTTGTCACCTTTGTTATCGTCTGAAATAAACTCCCCTCGAGGTTTTAGTGACGTCTACCACTAACGTCGGTACTTTAATTTTCTGCGAATGAGGAACCTCCTTTTCAATACTGGTTGGATCTATCGTATAACTTTTCGTCTCTGTAATGAAACGGTTGATTCCAGGTAGATCAGTTCCGATACCAAAAAGGTCATCAGTACATACCTACACTCTCAACCTGACACTTCTTTCGACTCGTGGCTTGTTAACTACGAAAACTTGACACCACAACCTCTTCTGAGAACCCTCAGACCAACCTCTAGACGTTCCTCTAGGTTGGTCAGGTAAGATTTCCTCTAGTCAGGACCCACAAGAAACCTTCCTTACTACGATTTTGACTTTGAGGTCATGAAACCGGTGAAGTATGTTTCTCAACTGAGTAACCTTTTCTGAGACTATGACCCTCCCTAACTCCCGTCCTTCTCTTCACCTACTATCTCCTACTCTACCGACCTACCGTAGTGGTTGAGCTACCTGCACTCAAACTCACTTGAGGCCCTGTCCCTCCGGACCACACGACGTTAAGCACCCCAGCGTTTCTTAGTCTGTACGACTCGTTGACTTGACTTGACTTTATTAAAAAATTTTTGGTGGAATGTGGACGGTCTTACTGATAGTAGTTTCTCTTGTGTTTATTATTCACAACTACTCCTACACCTTATTTCCCTTTGGAGTATGTGACGACTATCCCCACGTTTGACCACGACGACGACGATGACGATTCAGCGAAGTCAACACAGGTTGAGACACGCTGGGGTATCTGCCGTCGGGTGGTCCGAGGGGGTAGGGACCCTAAGAGGTCCGTTCTTGTGACCTCACCCAACGGCAAAGGAAGAGGTTGCGTACTTTCACTTTTCACTTTCACTTCGACGAGTCAGCACAGGCTGAGAATCGCTGGGGCACCTGACGTCGGGTGGTCCGAGGAGACAGGTACCCTAAAAGGTCCGTTCTCACGACCTCACCCCACGGTGACCACGTCGGTGACATTTTGTTTTGTTTTTTTTTCTGTTCTTTTCTTTCTTTTTATGTTTTTCTTTGTCATATCTCTAAAGAGTTTTTCGATTTTGTCTTGATGGTATACTGGGTCGTTAAGGTGAGGACCTATGTATAATAAATTTTTTTTTTTTTTTGGTCATTGTGATTAAACTTTTATACGTACGAGACGTTACAAGTCTCGTCGTAATAGAGGTTAACGGTTTTTGGACTTCGTTTGATCCACGGGTAGTTGTCTACTTGTCTATTTCTTCTACACCGTCGGTACTTGGTGACGGACGACAGCGAAGGTACGACGACGACGACGACGATTCAGCGAAGTCCGCACAGGTTGAGGGACACTGGGGTATCTGTCGTCGGGTGGTCCGAGGGGACAAGGACCCTAAGAGGTCCGTTCTTGTAACCTCACCCAACGGTAAAGGAAGAGGTTACATACGTACGTACGATTCAGCGAGTGTACATTTTAGATTTTTTACGTTGTTTGATCAATTATATTGTTTTTTATTTGTCTGAGTGTTTATATCTCTTGTTCAATCACCAATGGTCACCTCCGTGCCTTCTACCCTCCCCACTATATCCCCAAGCCTTCATTCTCCATGTTCGATATTCCATAGTTTATTCGATGTTTCTATATAACATTTTGTCCCCCTTATAGAATATTACTTAAATTTTTAACATTAAGTGATATAACACGTGGACATTGAATTTATTATAACACGTCATTGCTCTGAAGTTACTTTCTTTGTCACTATTTTATTTTATCCCACGAGATGCGTCCGGTATAACATTATCACTGTTAACTCTTTTCTGTTCCTCTATTCCTTTCATTCATACGTCTATTGACCTCCTTCGTCGGTCACATCTCTGACCTTCCTCCGATAGACCCATGGCCTCTTCCGTCACCCGACTTTACCTCGATGACTCGTACTCCTTGAGTCCCTTACTCAGATTCTTCAGTGACTCCGGCCTGGGGCTTCTGGGAGTATTCCTGTCACCGAAAGTGACACTTACTCGGCTTCATGAACATCCCAAAAACTTCTGACCGGGATAGACCAAATCTATAATGTACTTCTTAAAAGTACTGACACAACTTTTAACTAATACGTCCTCCTCGTCTCATTCTTCGGCAATCTTTTACTGACGGCACTAGGTCCTACGACGACTCTACGACTTCCGAACGGGGTCCCACCGCCGCCTCCCCTGTCACTCTTCACAACTTGAGACCTACACAAGATATCCACCTCGGTTGTCGCAAAGGACTGTTGTCTCTACGGTAGACACACTCTCTCCACCCCGTTAGTACCACCGAGTTCAGAAACGAGGGACTCGTGGATCTTCTGGTCTAAATGGTAACTGACTGAGTGACAGGGATTGGTCTTCATGTCCGGTTTGGATGTGTCTGTTTCGTAGTGTATCGAGGTCCAACTCGTCGAGGGAGAAGAGATTCCAAAGCGACAGACACCAAAGTTAGTGTACGTTAGTTGCCGTCAGGGTTTTACAATTTACTTTTTAAGGTCTTTTTTCTTAAGTCTTTAAAATTTAACACGGGAGAAGACTTATCGTACTATTTTGGAGTACGGTAGAAGGGTAAGGACGGACTTTACCCTTAGTAGCGAAACAGGTCACAGAGGGTAGACAATCGGGGTACAGTCACTAGTCTAACAGACGACGCCATAGTATCACGAACACAAGTTCAGTGGGACTGACGTTAAGTATTACCGACGTTTCATGTTCTCGTCACTACGACCGTTAAGTCTATACGGTTTCTCCTCGACGCGTCAGGGAAGGAAAGTGACTTTTCTCCTTTCAAGAACTGGATCATTCTCTCTTTTTTTTTTTCTAAGTATGCGACTCAAACGATTCTAGATGTCATTCTTGTTTAGAAGATAGGACTTTGACACTTCCTTTTCATGTAAACACGATCCAAACGCAACGTGGAGTTTGACGTTTTCAACGTCGGTGTCTCGTACCATTCACGAACCTATTCTGGTTTTTTCGTCATTCAAACCTGTTGTTCTATAAAACTCTCTTTCTCTCTGGTGTATGTGTATTAAAAACAATATCACATAACAATTAGTAACAAGACATATTAATAACAACGATCAGAGAATGACATGGATTAAATATTTCATTTGACATAGTTCATACATATCCCTTTTATATCATATAGTTTCTCAGTCGTGCCAGACACTAAAGTTCGTAAGTGACCCCCAGAACCTAACACAGGGATGCCTATTCCACCTGACGACATGAGGAAGGCTCGTTGAAATCCCTACTCGGACCAGATGTCAGTGTAAATAAGTCTATGATTTATGTTCCATAATCTTGAGGGAAATGTGTCACGTAATGTTACGACCGGTGGACAATCTCTCCTTTTAAGGTCTCGACCGAATAGAAGTACTAGGAGAACGGGGTGACTGGTACAGTAATTCAAGTTGCACAGGGTGTCGGTCAGGTGAATTCACCATGGAGCACTCGTACCTTTAGGAATACAGCAGTAGAATGATGAGGGTCGTGGAGTCTAAGGGTTACTCATAAAACAGTTTCTCTTGACTTGTTGACTAGGAGATAGGATAAAGGGATCGTACTTGTCAAAAGGATTCCCTTTTATCGACATGTCCTCCTTACACGTAAGGAATTTATTGAAACTTGCCTATCTCATTTACGACGGAAGGATAGGACCGGACACTAATCACTCCAAAGGTTATGTCTCTGTTGGTTACGTCCTTTGTCCCCGTCTTTACGGGGGGACCTTCGTTCGGACGAAGGGATGATGTCACTCTTGAGTGAGTCCCGGTGGTCGAGGAACTGTTATCCCGTACGGTTAAAGTGGACCCTTTAATTACCCTCTACCGGTATATCGGTTCTTACTACGGAAAGTGTGTAGGATCCTACACAAAGAAACTCAGGGGTATGACGTCGGTGCTACCCCGACACAAGAGATCCCGGACCTTCATACTGCGTGAGAGTTAGGGTTTGAAGGAAAGTGAAAGTACCTTATCGTGTTCCTATGGTGTCTCACGTCAACTAATGTTGTCATAGTCGGCGTTGCTAGGTTCTCTCGGTCCAGTTTAGAGACTAAATTTCTATAACAACACTTACAGTAAACGTACCCCATCTTCCTTTTTTAGTTCCTTATTTTAGTCCCAATACTTTTGACAACGGATCTCCTCCCCACTTAAAAATGAAATCGTTTTCGTTTCTCCTTTGTCCTGGTGTCATTTCTTTTTATAGTGAACCCAATGAGCGTTGATTTGTCCTAGTATATTTTTACTTTACCTCTTATTTGTATGACACTACAACTACCTAATACTGCTCTTGACTCAATTCCTTTTTATTCACGAAATTTTGTAGGTTGAGAGATTTATTGTGACCTTTGGTTCTTTGACCTACACAAGTTCGAATAGACGTGGTTTAGACTTTTTACAACGGTTCTACTGATTGAGGTTAAAGTGTTACTGTACTACCCCGGGGTTTTCGTTAAGACTTCTGTCGAACAGAGGAAGGTCTCTATTGTCTGAGTCTGTATTAGACCCAAGGAAGTTTCCCAGTTAAGTCCCCAGTGACGGTTCTAATTCAAACATTAACAACATTAAAGTGGAAGGTGACCGTCTGTCGTAGTTCAGTCTCCTCCGTGAAGGGTCTTCCCTCGTTAAAAGAGATATTTTACTAACAGTGATTATCTCGAATCCTCCTTCCACCGGTCGGGAACTAAGAAAGGGTCCGAGAGTAAAACACGACGGTATCGTTCATCATCCAGTGTGTTAAACTCTCTGAGATTCGCTACTAGTACTTCGGTGTTGAAACTCTAGGATTTTGATGGTTGGTTTTCTAGGTAAGTCTTTTTGTAGAGTAGAAGAGTACGTTCTCGTCAATCTGTTCGTATTACCATTCATGTGACGGACCCGTTGAGACTGACAAACTCTCTCTCCGAAACTGACAACGGGTACGAAACGTTTTCGTCTTGTTTCCGAGATCAGGAGTATACAGGAGTACCGATCCGACCCTTCTGCATCGTGTTGAGAACCAAGACACCCTTACCCCGGAGGGATCGGGTAGGTTCTTTATCTATAAACGAGTCAAGGGTTTCCGGTGTACCGTCCGAAACATGAATGTCTTAGCTTTGTCCTTTGAACACGAGTCAATCTAGTTCCTTTTTGACACGAGTCAATCTAGTTCCACCACTTTGACTCTCGGTCTACTCCACTCCCTGAAAGGGTTCAAGTATGTCAGTTAATCACCATCTCAAGTGAAATTCAGAATATAAGATTGGTAACCCGTTGTGAAAGATGAACTCATATAAACTACACCCATTAATGAGACGGTTGGATCTCCTCTTTCGATACCCCTGTCTATACGCTGAACCTGAACGACAAAGGACAAAAATAACATGATTAATCGTAGTAATGACATTCATATGGTCCTCTCAAAGAATTCGTATTAAAAATAGATCTCGGTGTATTATACATATGAAACCCCTATACATATTAATGACGGGGGGGGGGCTAAGTTAGCACTCCGGTTCGTCATAGACACAGAAAGGTATAGTTATAAAAATCGAAGAAACGGTGTTCGTCTCTTCACTATTAATAGTCTACGTTAGTCTAGACCTCGTATTTTACGTTAAAGGTTTATAGTGACTTTTGGTTTACATCTTTTCACACGATGTAAGAATGCTCGGTCTGAATTGGTCTTTTGATTATCGTGCCCAAACAACTGGATGAATACTAAGCTGTGCACTTTCTTCTCATCCTACGGGAGTTGAGTCTTCAGTATCTCAGTGGTCAGAAATCAAGAGTTACACCTCTTAACTTAAAACGTAACAGTAAACTAACGGATTACCCGATCCTTTTCTATCCAAACTAACTTATACACGAAAGTCGAGACACAAACGCGGACTGTAACAAGTATTGGTACCCAGAAGTCAAGGGCCGGGTTAAACTTTTTTCACAAGAATAGTATAATAATTGGTAGAGTACTATTCTTCATCCTGACAAAGAAGACGTTTAACGTTGACTTTTAATCGTACAAATCCCTTCTAATTCGTTTATGTATGTGTGTACGTAAGTTAACTTTCGTCTATCATTCTCCGGTGGAAGTTGGTCGAGAAGACTGAGGTTAAAGACACGACTGATAACTAAACACAAGAGTCCCTCTCAGTCTAGGGTCGTCAACCGGAGTTTACCGTTCAGTCAGATTCGTTTTTGATACTAAGGAATAAGGAACCGTAGACTGTAAACTTCTCTGACTACAGATTACTTCCAAAGAAAAGTCTCGACGGGGTAATTTTCTTTTCATGGGTATCCAGTTAGTCACACCCGAGTGTTAGGGTTTTCGAGACCCCTGGGTCATACTCTCTCCATTTATACTTCCCCACCCGGTGGGTGGGAGTGACACTACATTTATTCCCAACATCCTGACTCCGAGGGGAGGTTGTCGGACCTTACTTGGTGGTCTTCACCAAGAGGATTAACATAAAGACGACTTGTGACCTCCCGAAGGGAAAAAAAGGAAATTACATCTCACTCTCTTTTTTTTAGACGGACCAGTTTCGGTGTGTTCCCTTAAGAGAATTTTATTTGTCGATTTGAATTGACATCCTAAAAGAAGGGTACCTGTATAAAATTTACACATAATACAATCTACCGACGACCTTTTTACTGTTCACAGACAAAAGTAATCTGAGGGGTTCACGTACCTAAATTGACTGTCGGAAAGGCTCTGTACCTCCTTGAAGGTCGAAGTCCCAAAGGTATCTTTGCACAGGGGTGACGATCCTGCCGTGAGATCGAGGTCGAGTTCAGTAGCAAGTGTCTTTGGGTGTAAGGTCTGTGAGACAATTCAATAGGTCCTTAAAGTTGTAGGTTTTCCAATTGTTTAGGTAAAAAGGTTCACCCATTTTAAAAGACGAAACGTCCGATTCGAAGGTGAAGTCTCGAGGTTCTTAAGAAACAAGTTTAATGTACGGAAATACAAATAAGGTCAGACCGAGACATCGTATGGCTAACATATAAAATTTCGATCCTCCAAATTTAACAGGACCAAGAGAGAGGTAGAGAGAGGTTTCCTTATTGTAACGTGAGAAGGAGAGAAGACCCTCCATAATGAATGGTGAAAATTAGTAGATTCTACTCACATCGGTGTAGTTATTTGAGGTCCAAGTGCTCAAACGTCCATTTCACCCTACTTCTCTCTCCTCCGTCCCAATGGTGTTCCCGTGAACCGGGTCCTTCACCGACCACCCCCGACGTCGGGTCAGGTGAGAGGTGAGTGGTACGGTTAGACACCCCAACATAGTGAGGTCTACTACGGGAAAAAGATTCTGTCCATTCGTCGGACTGGTATACATTGGATGAATCGTGTGTAATAAAGTGAATTAGGAGTCTCGGACTACTGTCTCAAGAATAATTAGGATTTAATATAACTCGTTTTAGTTGTAATTCGTGGTACGAGTCCCGGTGTGTCGGACATTTACCGTTTCGACCCTAAAGTTTCATTCAGGAGGTTGAGGGTGCGGGCATAAGAGGCGTGTCATGAGCTCTCGTCTCTTTTTTTACGTCTCACACTTGAGGGACTGTAGGAGTTTCCCCTTCCAGACGACCTGTGTCTTTCCCACCCAAGACGAGAAGTTTAGCAGGTTAATCTCTTCAAAGAGTGTTTGACGAGAGGTAGTCCAGGTGATTGTGAATTTTTTTAGTTAATAAGAAATTTACACATACCGCGGTGGAAGACCCGACGCGGTGTGTGTCCGAGGAGATAAATTGGCTCTCCTTTACTATCGGCGGGACTGTCGAAGACCCTGTACTGCGAGATACAAGTTTGTTCTACCAAACCTAGACACGATTATCTAAGAATAGTTAATTAGCTTAGTCAGTGACGAGTAAATGGACCGGTAGAGACTACCCGAGGTGTTTGTCGGAAAGTGTTCGTTCTAGATTTTTACTCTACGTATTCACTTGGCGAAGGAAGTTTGACATTGGACGAGTGTTACTCATTCCTTCCGAGTCCAGAGTATAAGGACACGTCCCTCTTTTTCACAATTCGTCTCCTGTTCACACCCAAATTCCGAATTAGTAAAAGTAAAGAGAATTAACTTTATAACACAGCGTTGTCGAAACAGAAGTGCGTCAAAAATTATTTTCTCCTTAAATCTGTACTCTTCATACATTCATACTTCAGTCACTGACTCACTTAACTCCCCTGAGTGGTCATTGATTGACTAGGAGTCTGTACTGTTACAGATGGTGATACCAGTTCGGATCCCGACGACTAGTGACACTGGATGTCGAGTCGCTTAATGGAGGGGAGTATTAAGTGTCCATTGTCTGTTACTACTCCAATTTCCGTTTTCCCAACATCTGTATCTCCAGTCACAGGTTACGAAACTTTATACTGTCGAGTTTTGCTCGTCTCCTGTTCAATTTTTTTTTTTTTTCCTCCTCCTTTTCTTTCGGTCTTATCATGGGACGGGTTTGGCCCCGTTTCACCTGAAAGAGGTCCGTAGAAGGTTCTTAGAATAGAAATGGGGTTACGACGGTTGATTTAGTCGATCACTTCTCGTGTGAAGTTTTACGTGAGAAAGGTCAACCTTTAAGATCGGTAGGTTGACGTTGGTTTGTCCTCCTCTGTCCCTTTCTCTTTCATTAACGTCCGAATCTCGTCCTTTCGTCTATCTTAAGTGAGTAGAGAAGTAAGAAAGTTGTTTATAGATAACCAAAAATGATACACGGTCTGTGATCCCTTCCTCATTATTTTATAAGAGTACCTTGTATGTGTGACCATCCCCCTCTGTCTCCTTCTGTGAACCAGTATTTTCTTGTTACTTTTTATTTCATTCTATTACTCCCTTCCCACGGTAAAACAGTATCCCTCCAGTGTCACCGGAAAAGTTACTCCACCGTAGACTGGTCTCCGAACTTTACTTCTTTGTTCGGTAATCCTGTACGTTTCCTTCTCGTTACGCCGTCTTCTCGGGTACGTTTCCGGGACTCCACAGGAGTCCCGTCTCGGACGAGTGTGGTTCGTTCTCCGATGCCTCGAACTCCCTTCCCCGGTTCATAACGTTTTACCCTGGCGATCCTTCGACTGAGACTCTTACTTACTAAAACGTCTTTCACATAAGTCCCTCATGTGTACCCTAGTTGTGCGCGTTTTCTCCCTTTCGTCCTGACTCGTTTTTCCTCTTAGCCTGGTACTGTACCAGAACTGTTTCCTGAGTCGTCGGGGAATCCCTAGAGATTCCGACCTCACTCGGAAGTCTCGATAGGACGTAGTGGAGAACCTCTGACCTGAGTCACGGAGGTTTAACCACTCTTAGGAACCACTGTCCCCCTCTGCTCTTGTCTTAATAGTCACGAAACGCGTACTCAGAGACAACCGTATTAGGTCCCTGGGTTCCTAGGATGAGTCCCTCCCCCTGACCCTTCGTCTACAAAGTTTGGACTCTTGATGACGGGATTTTGTCCTACTCCACTACGTCCTGTTGAGACTTCCCAGTAAGGTCGAACTCGGTGTCTACTGGAGGTTAATACTTTGATAATAATCTTGTTCTTCATTTTTACATACATAAGAAACTGTCTTTTTGTCTTGAGTTCGTTAGTAGTAAAGATTCGTCTCCTCGAACTTCATCTAGGATATCCGAGAGTAGGGTACAATGTTGATGTTATTTTTGGACATGTTGTAGTCTCTTGGACTGTTCTTTGGTATCTCTGTACGGTGATAAGTGGAGGTAAGGATACCTTTCTATTGTGAGGGTAGACGACTACGGTGCCCAGAACCCGACGTATTTCCCTAAGAATGTTCCCTAAAGGTTACTATCCCTATGTTGTAAAAATTAGTTGTTCCATCACCACACCCTGTGTTTTTAAATACTGTCTAGCATAAAGTAAAAGTCTTTTGTACTTCCCCTTTTGCACTGGGTTCTAGTTGCGACGGAGTCAGTTCGACAGTAACCGTTCATTTCGAACGTCTGTTTGTTAGAAGGCATGGTTGGAGTCTTGATATAGTCGGTTAATTGGCAGACTGACTTTCTTCTTCGTAATAGGCCTTCCGATTCCCGACTTACTTTCGTAACAACGGAACCTCTGATAAACTATTCATCCATCTCTTTGATAGGTTGTCTCTTATTTTAGCTTTATTTGTCTCCCATTCCGAAAAACGATTATTCATATGAGATGATACCAAGATCACCGAGTCAACCATTTCTTAGACGGACGGTATGCCCTCTGGGTCTAAGCTAGGGACACAGGTCCTTCTAGGAGACCTCTTCCCTCATCGTTGGGTGAGATCATAAGAACGGACCTTTTAGGGTACCTGTCTCCTCGGACCGCCCGATGTCAGATACCCCAGCGTTTTCTCAGTCTGTACTGAATCGTTGATTTGTTTTGTTATTATGGTAGGATATAAAATCAATTATATGATATGATTGAAGTTTTGTTTTAAGAGTACGTTTATAACTCGTTAAATTCGGTACGTAATTTAATTATTACTTATCTTTTCCTCTTCACCCTCGTTGTTTTGTTCGGTCTTTCGTTCTTCAAGAGTATAAGGTATTTTACCAATGTAAAGTGGTGTGGACCTACTAATGTATTCTTACAAAGAAAAACAGAATTTATTAGTGAAACTAACGATTTTTGTTCTTGTCAATACGACGTTAAAAATGATTCTTATTTCTTTTACACCGGTAAGTTGTTTTTCCAATTTATTTTCTTTTTGTCATTCTACACACGACGGAATACCCTACTCATTAAATATAGTATATTTCTTTCCTTCAAGACATTCATCCCCTTCCCACATAAGGAGTTCCTTCCGTAGACTTGTTTGTCCTTTGGGTTTCTTTTCTTGGTCCTGTCGTCGTCACTCACGTTCTGCCGTCTGGTCTTAGTTCACTCATTCCAGCTGAGTTATGGGGACGACTCTGGGGATTCGGTATTCGTTATACGGTGGTGGTACGTACAAGTCTGGGAATTCACACGGATGTCCTTGAACCGATACTTGTAAATGTCTTATCAAATTCGTTTTGGAAAATATACATAATCGATATATCAGAAGCGGTGTACAGAAACTCCTTCCAGTGTAAAACCAATCATATCGTTAACCCAAAGATTGGATAGGTTAGAATCCTAATTTTAGTGTGAAGATCTAAAGGATGGCCTCGTGTGTTTCTTGTGTTATTGTCATTTCAATCTTTTATTAATTTTACTACAAATTTTATCGTTTTGAATATCCTCGGACCGTGTCGACTGGAGTAAACATTTTAATCGTGTAATCTACTAAGACAATGTGGTATTTTCGTTTTTATTACTGCGATTCGTAAGGTGAATTTTTAGAATCCCTTTTTTTCTCCTTTTATTGTACCCTATTATTGTATTTGTTTTCATCTGTATTCACTTATCTTTTTGTCATTTTAATTATTTAGATTTTAGACCTAAGAGACCTTTATGATTATTTTCTCTGTTTGGTACAACCTTGATTATTTCTGTTTCTCCTTTCCGTATTTAGTTGTTTTACACCTTTCTCCTACCTCTACATCGGTCGATATGTGTTCTCTGACAAAATTTAATATTCACTTATAGGACATGTAAACCTTTTACTACGGTAACCCCCTTTTTTAGGAGTTTTCCTATTTTATATTTTTGACTGTGTTATTCCGCTTTATACTTGTCCGATTTTTCACTATATATTTAACCTTTTACAAAATTCCTGTGTGAGTCTCTTTTCGAACAAAAGAAGATAAAACGTTTGGCAAAGAACAAAGATGTAGACCGTCAGGGGATTCGTCGTCCGTTCACCCCGTCTGTAAAAGTTACGTCCCTGACGCTCCGACCGATGTGTTGACTTTCCAATACCTCCCTTACCCTAGTGTCTAAAGGAGGTAGTCATTCATGGATAATTGTTGGATCTATGTCTTATTTTCGATCTCTGTGGTGGTCACCACGACCTTTCGAGCCCTGGGACTTCCTGATTTTGTCGAATATTGATTTCCGAGGGAGCCTTTTAAGGACGTTCTCCACGAGGAACCGAGTCTCGATACCGACCAGGGTTTCGTCTACTCCTCCAACCCTGGTCTTATCAGTCATCCAGTGTCTTCGTGGATAAGAGAAGGTTGGAAGATCTTTCTCCAGTAGTATCAGTTACACCGGGTCACGAGGACTTTCCTTTTGTTCCCTAGTGGTACCCCATGTTAGGCGATATGACAAGTTGGGACTTAAGGATTTCAGAAACCCTTTCACTTTCACAATCAACGAGTCAGCACAGGTTGAGAAACATTGGGGTACCTGACATAGGACGGTCCGAGGAGACAGGTACCTTAAAAGGTCCGTTCTTATGACCTCACCCAATGGTAAGGGAAGAGGTCCCCTAGAAGGTTTGGGTCCCTAACTTGGACCCAAAGGACGTAACGTCCGTGTAAGAAATGGGTAGACTCAGTGGTCCCTTCGGGGTTCAGAAACACTCCCCAATAATTTACACATACACACACGTGCGAGTCAACGAGTTAGTACAGACTGAGAAATACTGGGGTACCTGACATCGGGTGGTCCAAGGAGACAGGTATCCTAAGAGGTTCGTTCCTATAACCTCAACCAACGGTAAAGGAAGAGGTCCCCTAGAAGGATTAGGTCCCTTAGTTTAAGTATAAAGGACTCAGGGGAAGTATGAGTACAAAGGACTCAGAGGAAGTAACCGTCCCTCTAAGAAATGGTGACTCGGTGGTCCCTTCAGGTGAATAATTTATGTGTTTGGATTAACGGTCCTTCCTTTGTCGTCCTTGACCACTCTACCGAGACGGGTCCGAAAAGTCGTGACTCCGGAGTGTCAAGGGTCCGACCTCTCCGCCCACAACCGTTCTGACGACCCAAGACGGGTGGGGTGTCAGACGTGTCCTCCGGTGTTCTCATCGTCTTCTCTTCTGTACCCGTCGTCCGTCCTTGAAATGAGTCAACATTACTCAAAATCTACTCATTTCTGGTCCTGGGTCACAAGTGACGTCGTGATAAATTTATCGGTCCTACACCTTCGTTGAATTTACAGGTTACTGTCCACTTACCTATTTCTTCTGGACCATGTCTATACATATACCTTCTATATATATAGACATATATGTCACCTTATATTGAGTCGGTATTTTTCTTGACTTTAACAGTGAAGATCTCTGTGCCTACCTGGATCTCTGATGGTGATAATTTCACTTCCTTCAGTTTATACGTACGTCTAAGGTACATATATACATCTTAGATCTTTTTACCATGTCTACTTGGATAAACACCCCGTGCTTATCTCTGCATCTACAACTCTTACCTGTACGCCCGCACCTGCCACCCCTCCACTTTACTTAACCCTCCATCGATCACCCTTCGACGACATATCGGGTCCCTCAAGTCGGGTCCTGAGACACTACGGGATCTACCCACCCTACGTCCCACCACCTTCCCTCCAGGTTCTCCCTCCCCTATATATATAAATGTATATTGACTTTTCTGAGACTACGACCCTCTCTAACCCCCGTCCTCCTCTTTCCCTGTTGTCTCCTACTCTACCGACCTATCGTAGTGGCTGAGCTACCTGTACTCAAACCCACTTGAGGCCCTCAACCACTACCTGTCCCTCCGGACCGCACGACGTTAAGTACCCCAGCGTCTCAACCTGTGCTGACTCACTGACTTGACTTGACTTGACTTAGGTGAAACAATATGTTGTCTTTGATTGTGTTGTAACATTTCGTTGATGTGGTACTGAATTCTTTTTTTTATTCTAGTTTCGGGGTTTGTAAGAGTCATCCCTTAAGAAAGTCCTTAAAAAAAAAATTAAAAAAAAATTAAAAAATTTAAAATTTTAGAAATTAAGAATGTACACAAGGGTTTGTACTTGGGGGGAGGGTGGAGGGAGGGGTATTGTAGAGAGACCCAGTAGGGGTACGTGGTCGGGCTTCGTACGACGTGGGATGCAGTCTGTACCTGACCGCTAAGTTAAGAATGTACTGTCATATGTACAATCTTAAGGGTAAGAGGGTTTAGTAGGGTGGGAGAGGGAGAGGGAGACTCAGGTTTTCAGGCCATATGTGTAGACACAGAAAAAAGGACAGAACGTATGTCCCAGCAGTAACGGTAGAAGGATTTAAGGTATATATACACAATCATATGACATAACCACAAAAAGAAAGACCGAATGAAGTGAGACATATTAGCCGAGGTCAAAGTAGGTAGAGTAGTCTTGACTAAGTTTACTTAAGAAAAATTGCCGACTCATTATGAGGTAACACATATACATGGTGTCGAAAGAATAGGTAAGTAGACGACTACCTGTAGATCCAACAAAGGTACAGGACCGATAATATTTGTCACGACGCTACTTGTAACCCCATGTACACAGAGAAAGTTAAGACCAAAGGAGCCACACATACGGGTCGTTACCCTAACGACCCAGTATTCCATCAAGATAAACGTAAAAAAATTCCTTAGAGGTGTGAGAAGAGGTATCACCGACATGATCAAACGTAAGGGTGGTTGTCACATCCTCCCAAGGGAAAAGAGGTGTGGGAGAGGTCGTAAATAACGAACGTCTAAAAACCTAGCGTCGGTAAGACTGACCACACTTCACCATGGAGTAACACCAAAACTAAACGTAAAGAGACTATTACTCACTACAACTCGTAGAAAAGTACACAAACAATCGGTAGGCATACAGAAGAAACCTCTTTACAGATAAATCAAGAAACCGGGTAAAAAACTAACCCAGCAAATAAAAAGACCTTAACTCGACGTCTTCAACGAACATATAAAAACTCTAATCAACAAACAGTCAACGAAGTAAACGATAATAAAAGAGGGTAAGTCTTCCGACAGAAAAGTGGAACGAATATAAAAGGAAGCAACACGTCTTCGAAAATTAAAATTAATCTAGGGTAAACAAATAAAAACGAAAATAAAGATCTTAAAACCCTCCACCTAGTATCTCCTAGGACGACACTAAATACAGACTCTCACAAAACGGATACAAGAGGAGATCCTCAAAATATCAAAGACCAGAATGTAAATCTAGAAATTAGGTAAAACTCAAATAAAAACACACGCCACAATCTTTCACTAGATCAAAGTAAGAAAATGTTCACCAACTGGTCAAAAGGGTCGTGGTGAACAATTTCTCTAACAGAAATGAGGTAACATATAAGAACGGAGGAAACAGTTTCTATTCCACAGGTATACACACACCTAAATAGAGACCCGAAAGATAAAACAAGGTAACTAGATATACAGACAGAAACACGGTCATGGTATGACAGAACTACTGACACCGAAACATCATCTCGGACTTCAGTCCGTTCAACTAAGGAGGTCAAGGTAAGAAGAAAGAGTTCTAACGAAACCGATAAGCTCCAAAAAACATAAAGGTATGTTTAGAACTTTAATAAACAAGATCAAGACACTTTTTACACCGACCATCGAACTGTCCCTAACGTAACTTAAACATTTAACGAAACCCATCACATAGGAAACCTTTCAGTCCCCGTTGTCCGGGATCCGACTCGAAAGTCTTTATAGAGGAATCCACACACCTAAATAGAGACCCGAAAGATAAAACAAGGTAACTAGATATAAAGACAGAAACACGGTCATGGTATGACAGAACTACTGACACCGAAACATCATCTCGGACTTCAGTCCGTCCAACTAAGGAGGTCAAGGTAAGAAGAAAGAGTTCTAACGAAACCGATAAGTTCCAAAAAACATAAAGGTATGTTTAATACTTTAATAAACAAGATCGAGACACTTTTTATGGCAACCGTCGACCTATCCCTAACGTAACTTAGATATCTAACGAAACCCATCATATGAGTAAAAGTGATATAACTAAGAAGACTAGGTACTTGTACCATATAAAGAGGTAGATAATCACAGGAGAAACTAAATAAAGTGGTCTTAAAATATCAAAAGATATATATCTCCAGAAATCAAAGAAATCCATCTATATAAGGATTCATAAAATAAGAAAAGCGACGTTACCACTTACCTTAACAAAGGAATTAAAGAGAAAGATAAAAAAGTAATAATATAGGACGTTGAAATGATATAAGTAACTAATCGAGATCATTAAAAGACCACCTCAGAAATCCCTGAGGAATAGAAACTGTTTCCTCCGTTCTTATATGTTACCTCCTTTCTGTTAGAGAAATTGTTCACCACGACCCTTTTGACCAGTTGGTGAACATTTTCTTACTTTGATCTTGTGAAAGATTGTGGCATGTGTTTTTATTTGAGTTTTACCTAATTTCTAGATTTACATTCTGGTCTTTGATATTTTGAGGATCTCCTCTTGTATCCGTTTTGTGAGAGTCTGTATTTAGTGTCGTCCTAGGAGATACTGGGTGGAGGGTCTTATAACCTTTGTTTTCGTTTTTATTTGTTTACCCTAGACTAATTTGAATTTTCGAAGACGTGTTGTTTCCTTTCATATTCGTTCCACTTTACTGTCGGAAGACTTACCCTCTTTTATTATCGTTTACTTCGTTGACTGTTTGTTGATTAGAGTTTTTATATGTTCGTTGAGGACGTCGAGTTAAGGTCTTTTTATTGACTAGGTTAGTTTTTTATCCGGTTTTTTGATTTATCTGTAAAGAGGATTCTTCTGTATGTCCACCTATTGTTTATATACTTTTCTACGAGTTGTAGTGAGTAATAGTCTCTTTACGTTTAGTTTTGGTGTTACTTCATGGTAAAGTACGGTCAGTCTTACCGTCGCTAGGTTTTCAGATGTTCGTTATTTACGACCTCTCCAACACCTCTTTTCCCTTGGGAGAATGTGACAACCACCCTTACGTTTGATCATGTCGGTGATACCTCTTGTCGCACCCCTAAGGAATTTTTTGACCTTTATCTTGACGGAATACTGGGTCGTTAGGGTGACGACCCGTATGTGTTACTCCTTTGGTCTTAACTTTCTCTGTGCACATGGGGTTACAAGTAGTGTCGTGACAAATATTATCGGTCCTGTACCTTCGTTGGATCTACAGGTAGTTGTCTACTTACCTATTCTTTCGACACCATGTATATGTGTTACCTCATAATGAGTCGGTAATTTTTCTTATGTAAACTTAGTCAAGATTACTCCACCTACTTTGACCTCGGTTAATATGTCTCACTTCATTCGGTCTTTCTTTGTGTGGTTATGTCATATGATTACGTATATATATCTTAAATCTTTCTACCATTACTATTGGGATATACACTCTGTCGTTTTCTCTGTGTCTACATATCTTGTCAGAACCTGAGACACCCTCTCCCTCTCCCACCCTACTAAACCCTCTTACCGTAACTTTGTACATATTATAGTATATACTTTGTTTAGTGGTCAGGTCCAAACTACGACCTACGAACCCCGACCACGTGACCCTACTGGGTCTCCCTACCATGCCCCTCCTTCCTCCCTCCCCCCCTTGTGCACATATGGACACCACCTAAGTACAACTATATACCGTTTTGGTTATGTTATAACATTTCATTAATTGGAGGTTAATTTTATTTATTTAAATATATATTTTTTTTTTCTTTATAGAGGATCTTGGTATTGTCAAAGTCAAGCCTTCAACGACGAGACACTTGGGTGTTGGTATAGTGGAGACTGAGATGAGGGTGGTGGTTTTCCCGTCGGGTATAAGACGACCCAAGGGGCTCACCAAACATAGATTGAATATCTTAGATTCAGTGTACAGACGTGGGACCGTCATTCCCTCCAACCCTTTATATCCACAAACCACCATTACCACCGAAATGAAAAAACGACCTTTCCATCCTAAATGTTTTATCCAGTGACAGTTTGATACTTCTCTCGTGTATACTAAATCTCGTAGACACTGTTGATTACGGTTCATGACACCGATACCCGTTCAGTGCAGACAGAGGAGAGTGTATTTTTTTTTTTTTTTTTTCTCATACATGATTTTTGAAGAGAATTCCCTACACTCTTAATTTATTCTTATACATGCGAGTAGTGGCTCCGACTGTGTATTAAGAGGTTTTCACAGTTAAGTGTTTTCTGTGGGCAGGATTTACATATACATTTTGACAACAACGGAGAAGGACTCAGACAAGGGTAGTTTTTCTACGACTTAAACTTTTACAGTAAAGTGTAAGGTAGAACCACCTCCTGTTTTGTAATGGGTTTTATAAGTGTTTCTCAGACCGATGTTTCAGTTTTGTATGTTGGTCACTGGGTACTTTTGTGGGTCTTACCTCAATCTTCGGTGTAGTGAAGAGGAACTTTCGAGTTCTTGTGTCATACGTCTCTTTCTACGAGGTGACAATCGATTACAGGACGGATCGTTGGTTTTCCGTTGTACTGTCGTTACTGTTTCGGGTTTCGTCGGGGGTCTACGACTCGTACAGATACACGGCTCGTGACACTTCACGAGAAAAGAAGAGTTTAATGTAACTGAACTATGTGACCAGAATGTTCTACCCGTCTTGACGAAGGAGGAAAATATCTAGTTTTTCTGATTTTGACTCTGTCCGTTCCTAGTACAGTCTACTCATCCGCAATCTCACATTCAGGTTGAGAACAGACTAAGGTTTCGAAATGAGAAAGAGGAAGTGACTTTCGGAGACCAGAACCCGAGGAGCGGTCGAGTACCGAAAGACACCAAACCGACAATGGTATTAAGGAAACAGACGTAATGTGGGTACCGAACTGGGTACCCAGATTACCCCTAGGGGTCCCCTAAGGAAATCAAGGGTTAAAAAGTTTTCAACCGACAGTGACACGGGGACCGTGACTGAGAAACAAAAGATTTGAATCGTAGACTTGGAAACCAGAGGTACTAGTAAAAGGACTAAAGAGAGTCCCGAGGTGTCTGGTTAAAACCGGACTTGGGAATCTTCGGGTTTCGATCATTGACTGTTAAAATTTTTACTTCGTCGTTTCCCCGTTTCAAGTATAACCCAGAGAATTAAAGTCCCGTAGGAACATATCTTGTCAACTCCTGTGAGTCTTCTTGGACAACTGTGAGAAGTTTCAAGTTAGTGAGGGGGTGGTCCGTTCACAAGGCATGAATAAGAGGAACACTAAAGGTCGAACTATCGTCAGACACGAAGTCTAGTAATCGATGAACGAGGAATTTACCTTAGGTAACCGATTTATATTGGTCCCCGGAAGTCATCAAACGTGATTAACACAACTCAACGAAACAATTCCATTTATTGTCTTCTTAGGTAGTCACATATGTACACTTTCGGTATTAAAAGGACAAACGGGTCTGTCATTCGTGAAACCAGTAACAAATTGTCCGAATAAGTCGACAGTCTATTTACCCTACTAACTATCACTCCGGGACGAGGTCACTCTTCGGGTGTCGACCCGTCGTGAGTTAGTGTGAAAAGGAAGGACGACTTACTCCTCCTCGACCCTGAGGAGTCACACGTGTAAAGTCCAACCCTTGAGTCGGTGTACAAGGAGAACCCTACTCCGGTACATCATCCTCTGGACCCAGACTACCAGTGACGAGATGGTCACGATCCTGTCGAGTCTGGGTAGCTCTCCCTCTCCCTGTATGTAAGAACGGGGAGTCTACAGAACACTTCCCCTCACTGGTGTCTTGACGGAGTCGATCGAGGGAGATGTCTCTACAGGTCGTCAGTGGGAGGTCTGGTCACAGAAAGATCGGAGAAAACTCGGTACCTTAGTATTTCATAGTACCTCAACATTTACGTTCTCGTTTTACATTTTTCTGTCTACTGTACCAACTCCATACCCACGGACTACTCAGTTGTTGGCAGGAGATGAAACAGTGATTACGTCCCCAGGGGTTTCAGACCCAACACCTGACCATGGAAGGTAGTCTAGTCACCATCGTAATTTAATCTTCTTTTTTTTTCACGTTTTTTCATATTACGTGAACTTAGTAGGTCTTTGTTGGGAGGGTGGGGATCAGGTCCTTTTTAAACAGAAGGTACTTTAGTTAGAGACCACGGGTTTTCCAACTCCTGGTGACTTACCTAGGCATCCTGCTAGTCAACTTTTTGTGATGTAAACAAGGTCATCAAACCCATTTTTCTCTTCGCTAAAGGTCCATAGGGTTTCAATGTGTTTCCAGTTTTTATTCACTAAGATAAGTCGGGTGGTTTATAACACAACCGGTAAAATAGATGGAGTATGTTGTGTTTGTGTTACAGAATCTTTCGTTACATTAATCGACCAAATATAAGTTAGTGTTGTACTAGTAGAATTAAAACATAATGACTTAACGTAAATCCAGTTAATTTGCAAACCAGAGAGGGATTTCTTATTGTTTTCGGACACCCTTATTCTTGTCGGAGAAAGAAGAAGACTCGGAGAACAGATAGGTCACATATTTTACAGGAACGGAACACACTGGAGATAGAAAGAACACCGAGTTATTTGGTAGGGTTTGGTGAAGTCAAATCGGTGTTGATAATGATGATCGCCTGTTGCGGAAGTAGGGTTTCGACACTATCTACCTCCCCTACGACTCCATAACAGTCCGAAACTTCACACTAAAAGGTGTCCGTCTTCTATACGCTCTTTCTTGGTCGGTAAAGGACTCTCCTCCGGGTGCGACATGGGTTAAAATTTTGACCCAACGACCCGGAACGGTTTGTGTAGAGAGAAAAATCTGTTGTGTTTGTTTAATGACAACAAAAATGATCCACCCTATTACCAGACAGTAATACATTTTTTCCAAACACCAAAAATCCGTACATATGGTTTCTTTTATGCTCACTTCATGATACCATAGAGTATAAGTCAAATTGTATAAAGACGTTTTTTTTTTTTTTCTTTAGGTATTTCGTTTGTACCGTTTTAGAATTAGTAACAACTGAGAAAAAAAATAGTCGAAACAAAAAATTTTATATAAATGAAAATTAACGACATATTACAACACAACCAAAGACGGTCCATCGTAACTTTGTATACGTAACGACGACGACGACGACGACGCAGCGAAGTCAGCACGGGCTGAGACACGCTGGGGTATCTGTCGTCGGGTCGTCCGAGGGGGCAGGGACCCTAAGAGGTCCGTTCTTATGTCCTCACCCAACGGTAACGGAAGAGGTTACGTACTTTCACTTTTCGTTTTCACTTCAGCGAGTCAACACGGGCTAAGAAGCGCTAGGGTACCTGACATCGGGTACTCCGAGGAGGCAGGTACCCTAAAAGGTCCGTTCTCATGACCTCACCCCACGGTAACGGAAGAGTCTTTGTGTACGTGATGGTATGCATTTTATCAGTCACTCTTAAACGACATACTGTGTCCCTCGAGTTTGACCACGAGACTCTGTTGGATCTCCCCATCCTACCCCATCCTCCACCCTCCGTCCAAGTTCTCTCCTACTGCATATATGGATACTGACTAAGTAACAACTGAGAACTACTATTTTACATGTCCAAGTAAAAAATAAAAAAAATTAACTTTTTAGAGGGAACTTGAGTTAGGAACCTCTCTAATTAGAGAGAAAGTCTTCATTTTACTAGACCTTACGTACACTGGTTCTATGGGGACACTTTTCGAACACTCTTAGACTTGTATGACTTTTGAGCCTACAAGTCCACTTAAAGTAGGACCCGTAGGATACACACCACTTCTCTGGTCACACGATTTTAGTGTAGAGGGGTTTCGAGACGACGTTTGGGGTCCGAACACTGTTCGAGGTTCGTTCTTTCGTGCGGTGACAGTACATACGAACCTTTTGTCGATATGAACCTCGTGGACGGTCACTCAGTGGTGCATGTAATCGTGAGCTTTCTAACGACTCAGAGTGTTTTCCTTTTTGTTGTGCCACAGTAGAATTGGACAAACAAACTCCCGAACTCTCTCCTCTCTCCTCAGGTCGAACCCTTTTCCGTCCCGCCCATGAAGGAAGGTAGGGAGTCCCAGAGACGTGTGTGGTCTGTAACCCGACTCACTGAAAGGACTACAGAGGCGATCCAGGAGTCTAATACGTAAGAGTGTCGTGACACATGGAGGGGTCGACCTTGTCCGTAAGGACGAAATGGCACTGAAGATCAAGTCACTAAGTAGAAGGGACAGTATACTACTTGACGAGTAGTCATTTCAGACATAGAATACGATTAGTGACTATCCTATTGGTGACAATAGGAAAAGTGAGTTACATAAAGAGTGGTTTAATATCTACGGGTTCTTTATAGACGATCCATTTATCTACACGATAGAGGATGTTAGGGGTCCAGTCGGCATCCTCTATCGCCAGAGGGTGACATGTCTGCTCCCGGTCTCTGTGTACCGCTACTTTATTAAATAAGTCACGAAATGTTGATCCAACACCGTATAGACCACAAGTTTTAGTCAGAACAGTCGAGGACTTTAAAAATGTGTGGCAGTGATTACTGTTGACATTTTATTTTAACGTCGATAAGACTTCTTATCTCATTCTTTTCCCTTTTAGTCATGTCAACTGGGAACTTGTTACACAGGAACTTACCGTGTCCAGGTGAATATGAGCATATAAAAAATATCGTTTATGACGGATACAAATGATGTGTCTGTTACCAACCAACTTAGGTACCCACGTCTCATTGGTGCCTATGTCTTCCGATTGATGTGTAATATCTGTCTCTTCCCCGTAATAAGAAGGAGGTGTCCATGTGTCCGTAGGAGACGTGATAGAAACGTCGAAAAGTATAAGACTAAAAAAAAAGTCTAGTATATATAGAAAACGGGAAATAATAGAAACGTTGAAAAGACATTCAGATTTTGATAAAGTTTTATTTTATAAAAAATTTTCTATATCGTTATTGACATACTATTGGATACTGTCTGTGTCGAACGTAATTTTAGTCTAAATATCTAAGAGTTCCAACATATACTTACATTTCTATAAAAAGAATGACTGGTTTGAACCCTCCAGGAATCCTTAATGTTAGACACCTCTTTATCTCAACAGTTTTTTATTGGGGAACTCGAGAAAGACCTTTTACAAACCGTAACTCGATCGTCCTACTTCTCGAAGATGTCTTTGAGGTCACCAACCATTTGGTATCACAATAGTTCCATTGACTAACTTTGGGATCCATAACGTGTCGACTTTTGTATTAAGAGAGGGTGAGAGGGGTGCGTTTTTGTCGAAGACTTTCGTCTCCGGAAATTGGAGTGTGTTTTTATTTTTATGTATAATACAATAAAATAAAATAATACCCGAAAGGACCACCGAGTCTACCATTTCTTAGAGGAGCGTTAAGTCCTCTAGACCCAAACTAGGGATCCGACCCTTCTAAGGGGATCTCTTCCTTTACTGTTGGGTGAGGTCATCAGAACGGACCTTTTAAGATACCTGTCTCCTCAGACGCCCAAATGTCAGATAACCCAACGTTTGTCAGTCTGTGACGACTCGTTTATTGTGTGTATAATATAATATAATATAATATAATATAATATAATATAATATAATAAGAGAGATTTCTTTGATTAACTACACAACTCCCTATGAGAGATTCCATTCACCCCATTCAAATCTTTCCCTTCAATTCATCTCGTCTTCGTTGAGGTCCCCAATGGTTGTCTATGGTTCTTTGTCCCATTTTGTTCTTTTGTGTGTCTCGTCGACCTTACTTTTGTCTGGTGGAGGGTCCATTTGTGGAAGAATGATAAAACCGGTAGTTCTCCTCTGCCCCCAGACGCGGACGACCAGACGAGATGAGGATGTTTTGGTTAGATTGTGGAGAGAGGGAACGACATACCCATTGTGTCAGATACCTCTACTCCTTCTACTCCCCTTATGATCATACCTCAACCACTATCTCTGAACCCCTTTGTCTGCCTTCTTTAGGTCTTAAGACAGAATCTGTACAGTACCCATACATCATACATGTACTACGATTCAACGAAGTCAAGTCAAGTCAGTGAGTCATCACAGGTCGAGAAACGCTAGGGTACTTGACGTCGTGTGATTCGGAGGGACATGTAGTGGTTGAGGACCTCTGGTGGGTTTGAGTACAGTTAACTCAGCGACTACGGTAGTCGGTAGAGTAGGAGACAACAAGGGAAGAGGAGGGTGGTAGTTGGAAAGGGTCGTAGTCCCAGAAAAGTTTACTCAGTCGAGAAACGTAGTCCACCGGTTTCATAACTTCAAAGTCGAAGTTGTAGTCTTGTAGGTTACTTGACTAACCTTGACTGACTAGAGGAAATCCTACCTGACCAACCTAGAGGAACGTCAGGTTCCCTGAGAGTTTTCAGAAGAGGATGTGGTGTCAAGTTTTCGTAATTAAGAAGCCACGAGTCTAAAGAAGTGTCAGGTTGAGAGTGTAGGTATGTACTGGTGACCTTTTTGGTATCGGAACTGATCTGCCTGGATACAACCGTTTCATTACGGAGACGAAAACTTATACGACAGATCCAACCAGTATTGGAAGGAAGGTTCCTCATTCGCAGAAAATTAAAACACCGACGGTAGTGGTAGACGTCACTAAAACCTCGGGTTTTTCTCTTTCAGACTGAGACAAAAGGTAACAAAGGGGTATATAAAGGGTACTTCACTATCCTGATCTACAGTACTAGAATCAAAAGACTTACAACTCGAAATTCGGTTGAAAAAGTGAGAGGAGAAAGTGAAAGTAGTTCTCCGAGAAATCAAGAAGAAGTGAAAGACGGTATTCCCACACAGTAGACGTATAGACTCCACTAACTATAAAGAGGGCCGTTAGAACTAACGTCGAACACGAAGAAGGTCGGGTCGCAAAGAGTACTACATGAGACGTGTCTTCAATTTATTCGTCTCACTGTTATATGTCGGAACTGCACGAGGAAAAGGATAAACCTTGGTACAAAGGACAACAAGGTACAGGTCAAGATTGACAACGAAGGACTGGACGTATATCCAACGAGTTCTCCGTCCAGTAAGATAAGACCATAAGGGTAGAGAAAGTCTTAAAAGGTGTCAAACAACACTAGGTGTGTCAGTTTCCGAAACCGTATCAGTTATTTCGTCTTTATCTACAAAAAAGACCTTGAGAGAACGAAAAAGTTACTAAGTGGCCTACAACCGTTAAACTAAAAACCAAGGAGACGGAAAAGATTTTGGTCGAACTTGTAGACCTTCAAGTACCAAGTGCATAACGACTTCGGACCGAACCTCTTAAAACTCGTAAGGAAATGATCGTACACTCTACTCACGTTGACACCCCATCAAACTCGTAAGAAACCGTAACGGAAAGAAACCCTAACCTTCCTTTTGACTGGAAAAGGTCAGGACACCGGTGATGACTCAAAAGGTTTAAACGACCGTATTACTCACGTCGTGAAAGTGTCGTAGTAGAAAATCCTAAACTTTGTCGAGTGGACCTTAAGGTAGTGGAGGTGATCGAAACAAACATCACTACGAAAGATTCCGGGTGAACTGAAGTGTAAGGTCCTACAGACCGAGATCTACTCACTAGTGTGGTAACACTAATAGACCCAGTACTTCTAGAAAAAACATGTAAAGAAGAGACATAAGAACGGTGGAGAAGAATTATAGAAGACGAAGACAATCCAGGTATGATAAAGACAGGAAATAACTTAGGTAGAGACGTACTTTACAAGGGAACCATAGAGATTAAAAGAACTTCTCTAGAGGTCAGAAAGGGTAAGACAAGGAAAGGAGATAAAGAAACGTAACTAGCGACTCCTTCCGAAAGAATAGAGAGGAACGATAAGAAACCTTGAGACGTAAGTTTGCCCTTATAGAAAGGAAAAGAGGAAACGAAAAGCGAAGAGAAGAAAAGTGTCGATAAACATTCCGGAGGAGTCTGTCAGAAAACGAAAAAACGTAAAGAAAAGGTACCCCTACCAGAACTAGGGACAAAGGACATGTTACAGTGCTTGGAGACAGGTATCAAGTAGTCCGTGAGACAGATAGTCTAGATCAGGGAATTTAGATAAAGAGTGAAGGTGACATATTAGTATTCCCTAAACTAAATCCAGTATGGACTTACCAGATCACCAAAAGACGTGAAAGAAGTTATATTCAGACTTACACTGTAGTTCCTCAAGTAAAAGACTCGGTGTCAGTCGAGGGCCCTAACAAAAACGACTGACATATCTCGAAGAGGTAGAAACCAACGTTTCTTATATTAGTTAGACTAAAACCGGTAGACCACTACAGGTACACATTTCAGAAAAGAACACAACAATCTTCTCCCACAAACGTCACTAGTCACACAAGAGAACCGTTTAGAGATAATCGGAAACGGGACGAAGTAAGACATGAGGTTCCGGTTTAAACGAACAATGAGGTCCAAAAGAACTGAAGGATGAAAACATAAGGTCAGGGGACATTACTTTTCCTGTAGTAAAACCCCACAATCAAGATTTTCCAGAACATCCAGAAGTATCTTGACAAGTCGCAGGAACCGTAATGACCAGCCCCGTATCTGAACCTAATGGTACTATAACTTACCAAACGGAACCTTTACTTGTCTCTAGTAAGACAGTAAAAACTCTGACGTAGGTTCATGACGTAAAGTCTGAGAAAACAACTGATAATCCCGATGAGGTAAAGAAGACTCCCTAAGGACGGGTATCATCATCTACATTACTAGTAGACTCAATTTAAGTGGGTAAGGTCAGGTAAATCAAGCGACTAAGGATCTTACAACTGCAAGTGAGAACGGTAGAGGACAAACTGGTTAAGGTTAAACGGAACTAAGTACCTGGACTGTAAGGTCCAAGGATACGTCATAACGAGAAATGTCGTAACCTGGAACGAAGATAGTGGTCAGTGTAGGTGTTGGCCCACAAAAAAAACGAAACCGAGATAGGGAAGTAAGAAGGACCTCAACAAAGAGGTGACTAGCGGTCATAGTATAACCCGTGGATGACTGGACCCCTCAAGTAGAAAGTCACAAGATACAAAAACGGAAAAGTATGACAAGTACCCCAAGAGTTCCGTTCTTATGACTTCGCCAAACGGTAAGGGAAGAGGTCACCTGGTGTAAGACAGTCGGGAGAGGTGGTACTGGGTGCGCAGAACCCACCGGGAAGTACCGTACCGAATCAAAGTGACTCAGTCTGTTCCGACACCAGGTACACTAGTCTAACCGATCAACAGACACTAACACCAAAGTCAGACAGACGGGAGACTACGGGAGAGAGTCGCGGATGGTAGAATGAACCCAAAGAGAATGGAACCTGCACTCCATAGAGAAGTACCGACGAGGTCGTTTCGTGTCGGTGGTGAGGAATGGAACTTGCACTCCATACAGGAGTGTCGGCGTCGAGGACTGCAACCTACACCCTATAGTGGAGAGACGGCGATCGGCGAGGACGTGGCGTCGGTGACGAGTGGAGAGAGGGCGAGTGACGAAGTTAGTACAGGTTGAGACACACTGGAATCCTTGATATCGGGTGGTCAGAGGAGACAGGTACCCCAAGAGGTCCGTTCTTATGATCTCATCCAGCGGTACGGGAGGAGGTCTCCTGGTAGGTTGGGTCCCTAGCTTGGGCGTAGAGAATACAAAAGACATAACCGTCCGTCCAACAATGGTGATCGTGATGGACCCTTCGGGTTATACCCATACTCTTTTATAGTTTGTAGTTGAGACCTTTTTTTTTACGTTGACAAAATTTGAGAAGAGAGTTTTATTTTTAGAGGGTCTAACTTACTTTTCTTTTATATTTATATACGACGAAGACATTCTATGTTGGTTTTGGTTTACTGTGATTTTTGAATTTTAATTTTCCAATGAGTTTCAATATCATCGACGATTGTTTTCTTTTATTGGGTCTCCGTCCGTAAAATCATAGGTTCATCTTAAGTTCCGTTTTACGTAATTCATCCCTTTTCCAATGAAATGTGTCTGTCTACCACATCGGATATTACTTCTGGGATTATTGGTACTTGAGACCTTTACTTAATTAATGTATCATAGGTTATGAAACCGGTGGACTACGCTTCTCGACTGAGTAACCTTTTCTGGGACTACGACCCTTTCTAACTCCTGTCCTCCTCTTCCCCTGCTGTCTCCTACTCTACCAATCTACCGTAGTGGTTGAGCTACGTGTACTCAAACCCACTTGAGGTCCTCAACCACTACCTGTCCTTCCGGACCGTACGACACTAAGTACCCCAGCGTTTCTCAGCCTGTGCTGACTCGCTGACTTGTCTTGACTTGACTAGATTCGCATCCCGTTTCTGGTGATCCTTACGTACTCTTTTGACTACCTTTGATAATGTCATCTTACGAAAGTCACGGTGGTTTACAGTTTCTATGTAATTCGGTTCTTATTTGTTGTCTTATTTGTTTCTGTGTCTCCAAAACTTGTTATATTACCTATGTACACTTCTTAAAAATGGCGTATGTGAACGTCACCATTAGAATTGGTTCGAGGAGAAAAGAGGAAAAGATAGATGAGGGAGGAGGGAAGGGGAAGATGGATGGAGTAAAGGAATGAAAAAAATCTTTCACACCTTTAACCTTGAATATATATATACACACACACATACATACATACATATATATTTTGAATGAAGTTTAGAGAAATCTTACTACCCCTTACATTTATTTATCAGTTTAGTTATACCTTTTCACGAGGTTCCCGCACTTCCTTCAACACTATCGATGTCTGGGAGGGGCGGGTTCCGTGGAAACGGGAGTAGTCTCCGTCTCGGGACTCGGAAGACCAAACCCTTACTACCAAAACCTTAGAGAGAGACACTGGGTGATAAAGGTAAGTTCGGTTTCTGGCAAGTCGGAAGAACCGGAGACGACCTCGTAATACCACGTCATCGGAAACTGAAACAGCACTTCTTCCCGGTAAAACAATAATAAAATTTGAACAAAGTGAAAAGGGGGAAGACCACACTCAAAACATACATAGAGAATCCCTAAGACCTGTCAAGAAGAGTTAGATTGTAGAAGGGTCTACTCTGGACCCCTCCAAACTAAAACCACAAAAGGTTGATGTGTTGAAACTTCAGACTCCCTTGTCAGGTGTCCTGGTGGGAAAGAAGACTATCGTCCATGTTCACACTCCCCAAGAGTTTTGACGGAAGTCCTAACTATTAAAAGGGTTTCCTGAATGTCTATCGACAACAACGGGAAATGATTTCCCTTTCTGTGACTAATTTTCGTTGACTCCTTACTTCGTGTCTCCTGTCTCAAGTCCTCTTCTTGGTTTGCGTCTCAAAGATCAACAGGAGAGGGGTTCCTTCGTACCATGACAGTGGGGACACCACTACGCACTGTTGTGCGCACCTCATAACAGTTGGTCCGTTTACCTGGGTCCGGAGTCACAAGTCTCAAGAATAACCTGAGTGACACGCCTGTACTAACTGACTAACGGGGGTTCCAACTAAGGGAGACCTCCGACTAAGGTACTGGGTTTCGGGGGTGCGAGATAGTGTATCAGCCAGAAAGACAGAACCGTCAGGGGTGGGACTCTCATAGATCGCATCCGTCGGGGGTGGGATGTAGTATCACAATCTGAGGAACCGTACCAGGTCCCGGAGATCCTCTTGTTTTTGTGAGGATAGTCCGTACTACAAGGTTGTCCCGTCATTGAGGGAGAACCTTGATGAGGGAGGAGGGGTCTAGCGAGGTCCCCGTTCCTATGTAAGGGGTGGAGTCTCTGCACGATACGGAAGTCGAATTCATTCCACATACCACTCAACTTTCTCTATTCCGTGTCTAGTAAAAAAAAATTCCTTATAATTATCGTGATAGACCCTAAGCGACTCGAAAAGATGTGTAGTTCAGTGACGCGATGTGGAGGGACTTTACAGTTGGGGATCTCCCCTTATCCACCACTATAGGACGGGGGTTGCGGTACGTCTACTCCTAGCACTCCAGTACACTAGCCAGGAGTCAACACGATTCTGAGCCGAGGAAGGAGACGACGGACGTCAAGTTCCCCCCGTCTACCTTCTACGGAAAGTGTCGTTTCACTGATGTTAGTACCTGATTAGAGTTTTAAGGTGACATCCATTCAAACCCGTCGACGTTGACCTTACTTTTAGGTAAATCCGTCTCAAATAGACAAACCAAATAATGACAGAGAAGTCGTGATTCTTCTGACATATCGTTTTTCGTTTATGAGTTTCTTATAAACAACTGACTTACTTTATAGGATTAGGTTCTACGTAAGAGATCACAATTCTTCTCATCGTTCCAGGGACCTTAGATCAATTCACGAGTCATTGTTATCATTAACGACAGTCATGATAATAATAAAAATAATTAATGATTGTTCGAGTCATCCCTTAGTCCGAATCTGTGACTATTCAAGGAAAGTCCTCACCTTACACATAGACTAACTTCACTCACAGAGAAACACGGGAAGTCCCCAACGTAGACTTTCAATACCGTACCAGACGCATCCCATGAGATCCTAACGTCTCCTGTTTTTTCGGGGTTGTGTTTTGACACAAAGTGGATATGTTGACACGAAGTTCTTTGAGGATAAATAAAAGATGAAGTAGGTAAAGGTTATTATAGAATTACGAAAGAGGGTAAAAGAAAACTAAATAGAATAAGAAACTTTAAAAATTTACGTATCCTAAAAGTGAAATTCGAAAGTTAAAAAAATTTACTACCACAAATCCCGACATTTTAAAGGAGATTCATACCGAATCGATAGATTCAGAATAGTACTATGTAGGAGTAGTAACGAAGACTCAATCACACATTGACGTATGAAAAGGGGGGGTAGTTTAGGACATTGACTGACAATTGAAAAATTTGATTTTAAGGTATAAGGGACTACTACTCCGTAAACTTTCATAACCAACCCGACCTAAGGACCATCTTTTAGATTCAGAACACTTTAGTTTCCGGCTTTAATTCAACAAATTTTACCCTGTACGTCGCTGAAAGGACCGTCAGGTCACCGATTCTGAGACACGAAAGTGTCGTTCTCCTCACCCAAGTTAAGGGTCAACCTCTTTATTCTAGGGTGTAGGAACCGGACCGGTTCTTTTTGTAAATTAAAAAAAAAAAATTACCCTGTACGTTGTAAGTTATCGTTTCAATGACCCGAACGTAGTAGTTTGTAGTACATTGTTCTGACCGTCTGACAAATACGTCCAGGGAGAAGACTCCAGGAAGGAAGTTGTCCATACCTGTGGTCGGAGTCATGGAGGAAGATCTTAAAAGGACGTGACTCACACCTGGGACACAGTCACGAGTCCTTACCGAGTCGAGTGGCGCGAAGAAGACAAGTACAGACGTCTCTTGTGTTAAGCGATGACCGACACTCTCGCCCTCTTTGCTGACTCCCAGTGAGAAGGATATGGATTTGTCTTAGAAAGGGAATACTCAAGTGGTGATATTTAAGTGAAAATTGTGCATTCTGTTAATACAGATATGTCAATGAATAAAGAAAATTAAAAATCCTCTTCAAGGTGACCAGGGTGAAGAAGAAGCCACTATGACATAAAGACCAAGTGGTACTCGGGTCAGTAAAGAAAAAAGAGGTTCAGAGTTGACACCCGGTGTGGTCAGGATCCACAACAAGTTAGTGAGCCAGTATATGCTGAGAAACGTTGGGGTACCTGATGTCGTATGGTCCGAAAAGACAGGAAGTGGTCGAGGACCTCAAACGAGTTTGAGTACAGGTAACTCAGCTACACCCGTAACCGACTTGGATAGTCTACTTTCCGATCGTGACATCCATGTTCAAGACCGTGGAGTGAGTCCCTAGTCCGGACTCAACAAATTTTACCCTGTACGTCGTCCTTTTGTCATTCATAGTAGACCCGTTCTGGGGAATCAAAGGTTTCGTTCTACTGAAATAACTGGATATTTAAATAAGGTAGAAAGAGAGTGTGACTCCTACAGACAGTGGAGGTCCTACACGAGTAAATGAGTGTCACATTTGAACCTGTTCAGCAAAGGACAGAGATCTAGAGTCAGAGGAGTAGATATTTTACCCATGTTATGGTTACGGTGACTGAGCGGTACTACTAATTTACCCTCTTACATACATTTTGTGGGTTGTATCATGGACTGTGTATCGTTCATTATTTATAATCGAAAATAATAAAAACGATAACAAAACGATTCTTAATTTGAGTCTTCTCAAAGGATTTATGAGAATTTACGTTGTCAGGACTATTCTTTTGTATTGAATTATCTTTTTAATTCGAAATTCAACACACGAATCCCTTTATCCTTTTTATTTATATATATATATACATCTATATGAAGACATTATTACGTTAATTTACAAACAATTGTATATTAATTATGTCGATATTTATAAAAATGAATAGTAAAAAACTGTCTTAAAGGAATAACGAAGGGATTACCGAGTCACCCATTTCTTAGACAGACGGTATGTCGTCTGTGTCCTCTACGTCTAAGTTAGAGACCCAGTCCTTCTAGAGGACCTCCTCCTTTACCGTTGAATGGGACCATAAGAACTGACTTTTTAGGGTGTCTGTCTCATTGGACCACCCGATGTCAGGTACCCCAGTGTTTCTCAACCTGTGCTGACTCGTTGATTCGTGGTCTTGAATTTGAGGAGTTTCGACGATGAAACCGAAGAATAAATATTCGAAACACAACTACAGAAAATAGAATGGTACCTTGACCCTCATTAAAGACACAAGAAATTTGACCATAGTGTCCATTCAAGACATTCTGGTCCCTAATTACATCTACCGCAGACTCAGACTACAATTTCGGTGGTACGAGGTAAAGATTATTCGTCTAAGAACTGTAGACCCCCACTGTCCGGTCCCGGGGATTCTATAATCCTCCTCAAAGAACGAAGTCGTGGTCAAGACGTCGTCTGTTCCGACGAGACCGTTCGACCACTGAGTGTTTGTGTAAGTCGTTAGTCCACATAAAATGGCAGTCCTACATGAACTTTTTGTAAAGGGAATAAACGGTTGTATTTTTAGTCTAAGGTATATTAATAGACCGTGACGTAGTCCTTTAGAAAAATTTATGTCTTTTCACAAGTAAATGTCCCTACAAATAATATCAGAATGAATATTATTACTTATAACTTTTTAGATTTATAAGTTGTTATCCCTTCAACGATTCATTAAATATAGTAAAGATAGACAAGCTTATAATACACCGGTAATTTTACTTTTTCACTCACATTCACTTTCAGTAAGTCGACACCGACTGAGAAACCCTGGGGTACCTGATATTTCATGTACCTTAAGAGGTCCGGTCTTATAACTTCACCCATCGGTAAGGGAAGAGGTCCCCTAGAAGGGTTGGGTTCCTAACTTGGGTCCAGAGGGCGTAACGTCCGCCTAAGAAATGGTCGACTCGGTGGTCCCTTCAGGTTCTTATGACCTTACCCATCGGATAGGGAAGAGGACGCATAGAAGGGTTGGGTCCTTAGCTTGACTCCAGAGGACGTAACGTCCACCTAAGAAATGGTCGAAATTTCAACAAATATTTCTCAATCATTATGTATTACACTTTATTTTACGTATAATTTTATAGTATCAAAACTTTTTCATAGATCCGTCTCATTTTTTGACTTTCTTTTAACCGAGTTTACGGTAATACATAACAGAGACCTATCGTTTTAACGTCCATAGTAAAAAGAGGAGAAAGGAAAAATAAAAGATTTGAATTGTTTTATGTCTGTAAAATTTACTTTGTTGTCGGAAACAATTCCTTCCTTTCTTTCTTTTCTTCCGTATTCCTGACTTCTTCTTTTCCTTTTTTTTCCTCTCCTGTAAATAAAGGAGGGGGAGGAGAAGGACTGGGACCTTTCCAGGGTAGGGTCCTTAAATCAGGTTCCTTCTCGAATACTTGACGACCAAATAATGGACGGTGATTCCATCTCACAGGGAGGTGTAGATCGATTGATTTGAGAATCGTAGACCTTTCGACACCAATGACAAAAAGTCGAGGTGACGAGTCTTGTCCCAGACTCATTACATTATTTGTGACTTGATTCTCGTTCTGGTTTAGTACAACCGGACTAAGGTTAGTAAGAAAGGTTTCCCTAAAAATCAAAGTCAGAGGTGACGTTTAGGATCTACCTTTGTCGTAGTGTTAAAGGAGTGACAGAGGGTCCGAAATCAGAATGAGTAGGATTTTGTGTTTCCAAAACTTCCTCAGAAAACCCGGATCTTTTCTTTTGTTGTCAAAGTTTCCGGGAACGACTTAGTAGATTGAGGTCTCTTTTGTTTTGTCTTGAAATCCAGGACGGGACTACAAGGTCCGACCAACGTAGATAGGCCCTGAATAGTGAGGGACAGGTCTTTGAAAGGTGAGGGATGTGGACGGGTCTTCTGAATAGTGGGGGACAGGCCTTTAGAAGGTGGGGGATGTGGAAGGGTCTTCTGAGTAGTAGGGGACGGGTTGATGTTTACGGTAGAGTTCATTTCGTATGGGTTTTGTAGGGCGGACTAATTGTAAAGGGAATAGTGAATGTGTTTGGAGGGATATTTATACCTCGGAGGGACTAGGGAGAGACGGGAGTCGGACCAGAAATCCGGCTGACAGCGGGGAGGAACGGACTTATTTCCATTGGATGAAGACAACTCCAGCAAAGGAAAAAGACGGAACCGGACTTGATATGGAATGTCCAAATCAGAGAGTTTGTCGGGTCCTCGGGTTATGACGTTTGAACAGGTCAGGTAACCTCGTGTACCGGTTTCTATGTTCGATACTGAACGTCTCTGGTTTCTACTTGAGAACCATTAAGTCTCTTACCTCGTTTTAGTCATAGAAACCCCCAGCTGAGATGGTAACAGGATGTTCTGTTGGACTTCAAGGAAGGGAAGAGACGTTTAGACTATAGACAGTGTACAAGTGGAAATGAGGGGCTCAGTTTTGGTAAGGGACCGGTCGAGTGTAAAGACGTTTAACTACAGATAAACATCGTTAAACTAAACAATAGTGACCAAGTCCCTGTTAAATCTCGTCTAAAACCGTCTGAGAACACTGTCGTTAGACGGGACAACAAGAGGAATCCCTTCTGTAGACGAAACGGTCCTTCTACGTAATCAACACCCACTGACTTATTCTGGTATTAATTCGACAGTTTCAAAGGTGACCTGAGACGACCCGGGTCCTTGTCTTTTTGAGTCATTGCGGGTAGAGTATACAACCAGTGTAGATGTAAACCACAATCTTGTGTAGTTATTTCTATGTCTCGTGAATCGTTTCTCTGCTCCCGAACTCTCGAAGTAACTATCAGAGACTTTACCAATAAAAAAGGTCTTAGTGTACGAAGATTGGGTTCTCTTGGGACATTAGTCGGATTTCTAGAGGGTGTTCAGTGTTATGACGGTCTTGTCCAACCTTACTCGAAGTACTCTCAGGTCGGAACAAGGTTGAACTCAGAAGTGGATCCTGTCTCCGAAGATAAATGACTACCGGTTCTTCTATTTTTCTTTGTTCAGTGCTAAGGAGTCGTTTTCTACTGACTGAGCCCTACAGTCCCCGCCCCCAGTATACTCTAAATGCCTTGGTTAGTTAATACAAAGAGATAGGTGACTCGGTCGGAAAGGGTGGTTCTTCGTGAGGCTAAAATTAGTACCTGTCGAAGTGTTTTCTTTTTCCCTCCTTGATTAAGAACAGGAACCAAAACGGGAGGGAGTGGTCAAGGTTTGATGGTCCCTGACTTTGACGAGTCGGGGATCGGATATTCAAGAGAAAGGGTACACTACACCAAAACACCTTTCCCGTGTTCAAAACCTGAATATAGGTGTACTGGTGTTTAACCAAAACTGGGAATGTTCGGAGTTCTGGAGTCCGTTTACTGAATTAGAGACATATTCTATGGTGGAATATGGAACACTCAATTTACTGTAAAGGGGGGTTTCTAGGACCATTACAGTAGTAAGTCCCCAGTGGTCGGAAACCCTAGATTACGGACTACTAGACTCCACCTCGACTACATTATTGTTATCTTTATTCACAATCGACGAGTCAGTACAGGTTGAGAAACGTTGGGGTACCTGACATTGGATAGTCCGAGGAGACAGGTACCTTAAGAGGTCCGTTCTTATCATCTCACCTAACGGTGAAGGAGGAGGTCCCCTAGAAGGGCTGGGTCCCTAACTTGGACCCAGAGGACGTAACGTCCGTCTAAGAAATGGCAGACTCGGTGGTCCTTTCGGGGTATCTTTATTTCATGTGTTATTTTCATTACAAGAACTTAGTAGGACTGTACTAGTGGGTGGCGGGTCCCCTTTTGACAGAAGGTGCTTTGTTCAGGGACCACGGTTTTTCCAATCCCTGACGACAGCATTATCTACGATCAGGGAAAGAAATAGTATATCGACTAGTCGTTCCGGTAAGTTCACAGTCGGGTTCACAGTAACGGAGTTTTTTCGGAAGGAACTGGTGGGTGAGATTTCGTAGGAGGGTGAGATTCAGGGGTGAGATTCAACGACTATTCGTGTAGTGGAAAGTCTACAATAAGTAAATGAGTAAGTAGATAAACGAACGAGTAAAATACGGAACGGTTGGTAATGTTCGAGGTGTTATCGTCCCCGGAGTAAAAACAACGGGTGACATATGTCGTGGGTCTCGTCAAGGACCCTGTGTCTCTCTTGGGTATTTTAAACAACGTACTTATTTAACATTCGGACCTGGGATCGACTCTTCTAGGGGAGCATACTTCTCCCTCCGTACGGTGAACCGACAAAATACCCTGGTCCCGAAGTTATTTCGAAGTGTCTGTATGGTACCAAAAGACCCGGACACTACCCATTAAAATACACAGTTGAAGTAACCCGATTCCCTATGGTCTATAGACATTTTGTAATAGCGACCCATACAGATACTTCACGAAGACCTTCTCTAATTGTGGATTTAGTATGTAACTCATCTCGTCTAGTGGGAGTGGTCACGTCCATCCGTAGTAGGTTTAACAACTCCCGAACTGATCTTGTTTTTGAACCTCTTTCCCGTTCAAATGACAGAAACGAACTCGATCCTGCAGGTAGAGGAGGACGGGAGACGGTAGTCACGAGGACCAAGAGTTCAGAAGTGTAAGCCTGACTTCACGTGACTGCCAGAGGGACCAAGAGGTGAAGCGTTCACCATCAAGGATCCCGAGGAACCAGACGTATTAACGTTTTCGGTTAAGGTAAAACAGAGAATGACCAAAAGAAGGAGCCCTCTGAGGACTATGATGTTCCAGGATCTAAGATCTGTCCTTCAGAGTCGTCCACCAAGTCTCGAGTCCCCATTCTCGAACCGCCGTGTCTAAAGTGATGACACACGGAGGTGTTAGAAGACTTCAGAGACCATTCGTCGACTCGTCCCCTTCTTCGAGGGTAGTCTGGTTTAGTACGACTCTGGAAGAGTAAGACCTAGGGACTCTTCTGTAAAGGTTACAAAAAGTACCTATTCGGGTCTTCACTTGTTTTTTTTTTTTGTCCTCCTTTGGAAGAACCCTCCCTTCAAACCTTCGTGTTTCTTGGTTACTGCAAAAGGGTCGGTGTCTCCGACTTTCGTGTTCAGAACCCATCCTCGGTGTTTTGTGGAAGACAAATCGACCCCTTGGTATAGACCCGAGTCGATAGTTGAAGACGAATTGTAAAGACACAATTTTTTCTCTTTTTTTAGATAGAGATCATTCTCCTCTGTCAAGAAATCTTTGTTGACTTTATTTCATTGTAAAAATTCTGAGTGTCCGTTAGATTTATTTATATTTATTTATTTCATGGTAAAAGAGGACGTAGGTTAATCTTATAAATTTTATTGAGGGGTTTGACTGACTGCACTCCATTTTACAGTGTAAGGTTGTACTGATAATCCTCTTATTTAATGATAATGTAACACCTTTCCTTAAACCTTAGAATCTTTATACATTTGTAGACCGTGAAAAACTAACACGTTTAATATAAAACGTGTGGGGGTTCATCGTGATAAGTGAACGTTCTTAATACCAAATTAATACCTCTGTTAAAGGGGTGTTTCTCGTCAGTTCACAGACCTCCTTTCCCACGGAGAAAGATTAAACGTGTTTCAACGGAATAGTCGATGACCGTTCCCACTAACTGTATGCACTCGTGTCATCGAGGTAAAGGTGCTTTAGATGTGTTTCATTTTTTAAGGGGTTACACCTTTTACAAAATAAATGTTTCTACAAGTAGAGTCGTAATAAGTTTTTAACGTTTGTTGCATTTACAGGTTATCAGTCCTTTACTAATTTAGTCGACATCATATATGTTAACCATAAATACTTCACGGATATTATTGTATCTTTTTTGAGAGACGATACGATAGTAATATTAAAATATGAATCCCTATGTTTTAACACATATGTCGTACTAATGGTGGTACATTACGTTTGTTTTTTAAAATTGTCGATAAGTATTATTTTTACGTCCTGCCATTATTCGGTTCTATAATCGTCGTCAACAAAAGCCCACCATCTTAATGACTACGAATAAAAACGATGAGATAAATGATATAAAAGGTTTATAAAATTACTCGTACATAAGTAAACTATAACTTTAGAGGTGGTTATGTAAAAATCTTCGTCTCTTCTCAATCTTTAATGTCTTAATTTTGGAAAGTTTTAAGACACCGACTCTGTTCTTCCGTAACTTTACGGACTACACCATAAAGTCGGGAATACCTCCTACAAAATCATGGACCCGGTTTCTTTAATAAAAAGTGGTGGACGAGGTCCTTGGAAGTCACTCTCGTCCTCGGTCCCTAATTTCGAGATTTCCTCTCTATTACGGACGGTGGTTTTCATATTTACGGACTTATAGTCAGTGGTCTGGGGGTTCATTGAGACCCATGATAGGTACTCCACCGTTTTTTTTTTTTTTNTACTCCACTTTTTTTTTTTTTTTTTCGGAAATAGGTTAGTAGTACCCTACCAATACGGTCTTTGTGAGGATTTCTAGAGATGAAGTGAAGATAATCCCTATCGTTGGTCATTAACTTCAAAGTCACTTTAGTGACTAGTAACCGGAAGAAAAAAGAAAAAAAAAAATTAAATTAAAATAAATAAATAAAAAATTATTAAAATTTTAGAAAGTAAGAATGTACGTAAGGGTTTGTACTTGGGGGGAGGGTGGAGGGAGGGGTATTGTAGAGAGACCCAGTAGGGATACGTGGTCGGGGTTCGTACGACATAGGACGTAGTCTGTATCTGACCGCTAAGTTAAGAATGTACTATCATATGTACAATCTTACGGTAAGAGGGTTTAGTAGTAACCGAAAGAATACGGGAGACAACGATGTAAATGATGGGTATAGTGTTTCATCTAAAAATCGAACAAAAACGAATCAGCGATTTAGAACAAGTTAAGAATTCCTGACATCGGGCGGTCCAAGGAGAAAGGTACCCTAAAAGTCTGTTCTTATGACCTCATCCAACGGTAAAGGGAGAGGTCCCCTATAGGACCGGGACCCTGACTCGGACACAAAGAACGTCCGTAGGGGACGTAACGTCCATCTAAGAAGTGGCAACTCGGTGGTCCCTTCGAAGTTTAAAAATGAATTGACCTTGATTTACTAAATAAAACGTAAAGGACCCTAAGGTGAGGATCCTTTCCTCTTCCTACTGAAACTCTTCCGAATTTCCAACCCTATCAAAAGAAGGGCCAGTTTGGACCTGTCAATGTGAAAAATCCGAGATGGGATTGGTAAGGAATTACCAGGACCGGGTCGGTTTATCTTATACATCCGTGTTAGCTGGGGATTGGTATCTGTGTTCCTTTAGACTGGATTTAGGTTTCAGACCGTACGATATCCAGTTAGTCCAAGTAAAGAAGTCATCAGTGATAACATAAAGGAGACGGACCGGAGACTGAATCAAGTCTGAAGACACACCTGCCCTCGGGACGGGATTTAGGATGGGTGAACTAATGAGAACCAACAAGATTATGAGGGTGTACCGACCACTCCAGGATGAAGTTCGTTGCCCTTCGCAGGGCGAGTTGTGATGGCAGACGATAGTGGGAAATCCCATGGTGGTCCTTCAACGATGGTGGTCCGGAGAGGGTGCTCTAGTGCCCACGTAGGAAAGCCGTGTACACGAACACTTATGCATATTCTGCAGTCCGTATCAAGTCCGAGGCACCTCAGGTACTGCTGAAAGGGTGTCTTTTCAGTTTCGGGAACGGAGGTCCTTTCAATGTAAGATTAGTCTATTTACCTTTTACCTGTTTACTGGTTTATTTCTTGACTTCTATTATTCTCCTATCTAAACTTATTTATTTTACTTTCTTTATTATTCCTACCACTCTGTCTCATCTTCTTTAATACGGATTTGACTTCCTACCCTTACCCCGTCAGTACCGTTACCGACTCGGTTTAATCCTGAGAACATTTACTTCGAGTGTAGGGTATCTGTGTCAAACTTGAGACGTTAGTCTGACACAAACAACTACCACCGGTACGGACGAGGGACCGGAAGGGGTCCCCCGTGGGGGTGAAACTAAAGCGTCGTACGGGACATCGATATTTTTAATACCGATAAAACAATCCTAATACTCCGTGACTGACTTCCCGGTTCCTGTTAGTAATTCTACCTATCAGAGGATAAGAGACTTGTTGTCAAAGGTTTGAAATCGTTCTTGGTACACTTTCTGTATAGTAGTGAGTCGGGGTGACGGTCTCTAAGACTAAGTTATAAAGACCCGTTCCTTTTGTTTTTATTTGTTCACTCTCCCGTAGTTTTATTTTTCAACGATGTTTCGTTTTCTCCGTTAACTGTTTTACCTTTCCGTTGGATAATTTACCCTCTTTTATAGACATTTAGTATATAGGTTATTCCCCGATTATATATAAAGTTTTGGAGTACGTAGAGTTATCGTTTTTGGGGTTTGTTGGACTAAAATTTTAACAGTCTTTTACACTTATCTATAAAAAGGTTTCTTTTTTTACAATCAGTGAGTCAGTACAGACTGAGAAACACTAGGGTACCTGACATCGTGTGGTCCGAGGAGACAGGTACCTTAAGAGGTTCGTTCTTATGACCCAACGGGAAGGGAAGAGGTCCCGTAGAAGGATTGGGTCGTTATCTTGGACCCAGAGGACTTAACGTTCGTCTAAGAAATGACAGTCTCGGGTTTACAAAGATGTATCGTTTCCTTCGGTAACTGTTTTGCCCTTCCGTTGGATAACTTATCCTCCTTTATACGTTTAGTCTATGGGTCATTCCCCAATTATAGGTTTTGTCCCCGAAGGGTCCACCACGATTACCATTTCTTGGTCGGACAATTACGTCCTCTGTATTCTCTGAGCCCAAGCTAAGGGTCCAGTCCCTTTGGGGGACTTCCCGTGCCGGTGGGTGAGGTCATAAGAACGGACCTCTTACGGTATCTGTCTCCTCGGACCGTCCGATGTCGGGTACCCCTACGTTTCTCAGTCTGTGCTAATTTCACTGCCTCGTGTGTACAGGTTTTATCTAAAGTTTTTGAATATGTTAAGTTATCGTTTTTAGGGTTTGTTGTGTTAAATTTTTGCCCGTCTTTTAGACTTATCTGTAAAAGGGTTTCTTCGGTATAATATGTCTACCGGTTGTCCATGTACTTTTGGACTAGCTGTAATAATTAGTAGTACCTTTACGTTTAGTTTTGGTGTTACTCTATAATAGAATGTGATAATCTCACCGATAATAGTAAGTGGTTCTTCTGTTTTTTATTGTACACAGTCACTCCTATACCTTCTTTCCCTTGGGAACACGTGACACCACCTTTACCTTTAACTATTTGGTGGTACCTTTTGTCGTACCTCTGAGGAGTTTTGTAAAAGTAGCTTGATGGTATACTAAGTCGTTAAGGTAAAGACTCATAAATAGGTTTCCTTTACTTTTATGACACGACTACTATATAGACAAGGGGTACAAGGAGCATTGTAATAAATGTCGTCGGTTCTGTATCTTTGTTGGCTTCACAGGTACTTTCCCACTTCCTTTACACTATGTACATATTACCTTATAACAAGTCGATATATTTTTTTCCTTTGCTTTGTGAAGGTAAATTTGTTATACCTACCTTGAACTCTCGTAATACGATTCACCTTGTTCGGTCTGTCTTTTTCTGGAGAGACTATACGCCTTAGATTTTTTTACACCGTGTGGACTTTGATTATATTATAATATACAGTTTATATAAAGTTATTTTATAAATACCTATCCCGAGTCCTTGACTTATAAATTGTTGGTTAGGGTTCTCTAAAAATATTTCCCTCAGGAACCTGAGACACAACTCTTTGTCGTGAGTTCTTGTTCTTTTTGTACGGTTATAAGTTATAAACCACTTAATGATAATATTGTTACGAACCCCCCTACGTCATATCAGATCGTGGTGTCAATTTAGGTACCTCAAATGTCAGTCCGTCTTTGTTTCGTTTAGAACTAAGATAAATGACACTGGAGTCGGAGTGAAAAGAATAAAGATTTTTCTCTTTTATTTCTTCGGACGGAATACTCCAATAATATTTCTAAAGAAAAAGTGACACTTTTAATGACTTCTGTGAATGAGTCCCGGACCATAAGGTTTTTGACCACACACTATTACTACTACTACCATTACTATCACTATTGCTACTGTCCCTACTACTACCACTACTATACACTACCACTGCGTCCTCCTCACAGACTTTCCTCGTAAACCTTTGGATGTTCCCATAGCGAGTAAAATTTGTTTGACGTAAAAAGGATCTACTCCGTATCAAGAGGCGTCAAAGGTCAGACCCTCTTTTTTTTGCGAATTTATTTCCTTTGTTCTCTTTTGTCTTTTGTTTCTGAACCCATAATTGAGATCTCGGGTTTCCTGGGGTCTACAAAGTCCTCTTCTGTTTAATCACTCCAGACCTATCTCAGTGATGTGACCAGTAGACAACAAAACAAACGATTTGTAATTCAGGGAAGAGAAAACTATAGTCTCGGAACTAAAAGGAAACTTTTAAGAGGGAAAGGGGGTAGAATAAGATGGAACAAACGACCAGGACGCGGGTGGTGGGTCTGGTCCTCACTCTGTCCCAGTCTCTAATGACGGATGAAGTGTTCCGTAAAACGTCTTACTGTACCTTTAATTATTCCTGGAAACAAACCAAAGGACGAAGACGATTAGTCACATAGGTACACCCTCGTCTCTGTTTATGTGTTAGTCAAACCAAGGTGATTCCATTTATGGAGTCGAGAAACCAATATGGACACAAGTCCCGGTACTGGAGGGGAGTTAGGGGTGTGGGATGGGTGGAATTGTGTCCGGACCTGTGTAGTCATTTCCTTTACGGTGTTTCTCTACCTGGTTGTGAGGCCTTACCGACAAGACCATAATAGAACCGGTCTGTCTGTTCAATAAGGGATGTTAGTGGGATTTAGGACGAGAAACGTCAGGTTCGGAGTCGAAAAGAGGAATTGGGGAAGGTAAACCCAAGGTGTTTTGTTACTGACATGGTCTTGTCTTACCGATTCTGGGTCACACCAAGGACGAGGTTCTACGACTTCTGCACTCCTGCTACGTATGGGTACTTAAGACAGTGTCGACCCGACGCACAGATTTTTTCTTTGACCGGAACTCCCTTGGTCGACCACCAAGGACGGGGCCGACTCGGTGGTGAGGGGCCGGGTCTCCGATAGTCCTTTCCGGAACTCGAAGGAAGATCTGGTTCTACCTTCCGAGGGACTCCCAGAGTGTGAACGACGTCCTTTGGACGAGGCGGACCATATTTTGTCGTCCGACTCCTGACTAAGGCAGACCTTGTTTACCCTTAAAACTACACGTGTTGAGACCAAATCCCACAGTAAGCTTCCGAACACCGGTTATCTGGTCAGTACCGGTTTCTATTTCTTCCCTCCGTCTCCAGTGAAGAAGGACATGAACTGACAGAGAGATGCACCCCGTCGGGAGGGAAAGACCCCAGTTCAACCCAAGACTCGGCACCTGGCCCCGAACGAGGTATTGCTGTCGAGGAGATTGACACGATAGAGTAAGAAATTAGACGTATTATGGTTGGTTTTCTTAAAACTGACGAAATGACATCAATTACTTATAATCCTCTTGTTCATACACTTATGTGAAAATGTTTAAGATATTTGACGGATGGTAAGTTCGATAACTATACGGACGAAACTTTTGGTAAACGAGGAAGTAGTTCACTCTTATTACTGTGTTTTAAACTCCGTACGGAAGAGTACCGCCCCTCCTCTCTATATATCATTATCCTCGACTTAATAAACAATTAACGGAGAAGATACGGTCTATGATGTGGTCTACGAAATGCAATTAATGCCGTATATTAGGAGTGTTTCTACGGATATTTTATCCTAGTTAATAAAGGTAGACGTCCACTCTTATGACACTGACTTTCTATATTGTGACAAATGAGTTTTTAGTGTCTCGATTATTTTCCTTATCAGTTGGGAGTTTAGGTCTCGAGAGACTAAAGGTCTACGAATGTGGTTCTCTAAGAAAGGGGTTCGTACGCACGTATACGTGTGTACGTCTGTGTGTGTGTGCGCGCGTGTGTGTGTGTGTGTGTGTATAAACGTGTGTTCCTGTGTCCGTCCCTGGGTGAATCTACAGATATGTCTCCGTTTTGTGTTCGTGTATCGGATACACATATGTATTTTCAGATATATATTATCGAAACACATATGTGTGGTCAGACACATGTGTAAGAGAGACCTGACTGGTTACTCTTGTATCTTCGAAGTTCGAGTAGAGGACTTCATAAATATGGTCATACACCAAGGTGAATAAATGGGTCACTGTCTTTTAGTTCACTTTTCACCCGATTCGTCCGGAAGGTAGACATGACGGGACATGAAAACCGGCTGAGTTGACTGTTAATCGTGTGCCTGGGCTTCCTCAGGAGTTTATAGAGGGACGGACTTCCGTCTCCGATAGGGTTACCGGTTACTCTCTGAAGACGTCCCGGGACCAAAGAGTAAGAGGGTACAAGTCATTGGGTCAAGGACAGGCTCAACCCCTCATACGAACCCGAGGACTCACCCCGATCTCAGTTATATCCTACGGCCCCAACTTTTGTTCTTGTAGTGAAATCGGAAGTCCCTGGAAATCGGGACCGTGTGTCACCCCGGAGTGGTCCACAGACAACCGGTTGACCGGTGAATCGGTTGTTCGTTTTCTTTAGTCTTCAGGTCGGTGTCTAAGTGAAGACACCGATTGCCACCAAATGTCTGAAGTCCGGACGATGAGGACTCTTCTTTTGTAAACGTTGATTGAACAGGACTAAATAATATAAGGGAGTCCTCCCCCTTCTCCGAGACCGAGTCACAAGACAAACCACCAGGGTGAAAGGTCTGCTGTACCCGTAGGAACTCGATCTAAGTTGGACCATTTAAGGTGGTTGGGTGTGTCCGTAACGAGGAGTCCCCGACTAACGTTTGTGTTCGTGGATACGGTCCGTTCATGACCAGGGGGGTGGTATACGACGAGGATAGAAGAGGTTGGAGTGTCACAACTGAGAACGGATGTATACTAGGGGTCGAGAAAGACAAACCGATGGGAAAATTAGAAGAAAGTCGAAGTTCTAAGACTGAAAGACAAGTACCACGTACGTACGGTTCAACGAAGTCAACACAGGTTGAGAAAAGGTACCTGACGTCGGGTGGTCCGAGGAGACAGGTACCCTAAGAGGTCCGTTCTTATGACTTCACCCAACGTTACGGGAGGGGAGGTCCCCTAGAAGGACTGTGTCCGAGTCTTAGACGTAGCCAATATAGAGGACGTGACCTTCCGTTCAAGAAATGGTGATCGTGGTGGACCCTTCGGAACAGAAGGACAAGTGTAGGCTGATAAAGAGGGGGAAACAAAACTATAGTAAACATCGTAGACGACTCTTTAGGGATCAAGTTCGGGACTGGGGAGTTTTAGAATGAATTTCTAGAGAGGGACAAGGGTTGGTCTTAGAGTCGGAAGACTTGTATAATGTCCGATTCCTTACTCAGGTGTGGGGGGATGTGTGTTTGTGTATCTTTCTCCTCCCCCGTCGTCAGAAGGTTTGTAGGGTCAATGTTTCCCCTTCGTATGGGAGGGTCCGGAACCGTCGACATAAGGTGACACTACGGAGGTTAAATTTACGGTCATGTTAAACGGGAATATTTTTTTGTGTCGAGGGAGGGGGAGGCGGTCGTCCCTGACGTAGACATTGGTGCCATTGTTTTAGGTCCACGTCGTCGTGCTGGTGGCAAAGATACTCCTACCTCTCGTGTCTCTCCCGTTTTCCTTCCTCTCTGTGATTTTACAAGTGCACGTCGGGCTCCAGACGTGTCCTAGGCGGAGACAGGAGGGAGTCGGGGCGGACCCTCTCCAATCCTTGTACCCGTAGATAAAGCGTTACCTTCTACTAGGGAACGGTTCGTTAGTTTGAGAAGATAGACGAGCAGATGCGGGTTTGGAGACGAGATAAGTCATGAAAATAGATTTTCTTTACCAGTCAAAGTCCTCACTTTATCAACTTCGGGAACCAACTGAACGGATTTCGGTCCTACAGAGAGACACGTTTTCTACACAAACTCGAACCAAAAGGTTAACTTACTCTATGGAAGAGAGAGAGAGAGAGACTGAAAGAAAGAAAAAACGAGAGAGAGACTGAAAGAGAGAAAAAAAAGAGAGAGAGAGGAAATGAAAAAGTGTGTCGTCCGTCTTTCCTTCCCCTTCTTTCTGTTTTACGATTCTTGAGGGCAAGGAAACTAGTTGTCTGTACCGTGATCTCGAAGTTTTCAATGAACAAATTATGAAAGTAGTGAATTGTGAGAGGGTACGCACACCGTCATGTGCGGAGATACACCTCCCAGTGTAGACGTGCTGCTACCCATGTACATACTCATGTTGGGTCCAAATTATTAAACGGATTTACTGTCATTGGTAGTCTCAACCCGTACGAGGTCTAAATACTAAGGTTTCGAAAGAAAAGAAATCTTGTACAACAAAGGGTTTATCTTAAAGTTCCTGACGGGTTTCCGTTCGTTATTTAAATGAATAAGTTTATTTTAAGTTAACAGTACTTTCTGTGTGGTGTGTCGAACCCTGTTTATTTGTCCTCCCGTGGAGACAACTCAGAGATAACACCCGACCGCCATAACGGTCTGGGAGAGGTGACAGTCGGGACAGAACCGAGGACTTGTCACACACGGGTTTGTATCCACGGGAGAAGGACGTTCGTGTCCCTTGAACGGATGAAAGTCTTCAGGACCCGTGGTCCTTTTTCCACCCTTTTAGGAGAACTCCTACCTCGTGTTCATGTTTTTCGACGTCCTTCTTCATAGTCCTTTTTAAAACGGTCTAAGTTCGCTATGAGGGCTTCTCTTGGGAAATAAAACTGAAATGACATAAAGAAGTAGAGGTGAACCCGTGGATGGGAGAAATGGAGACTGTGTCACTATGGATAGGTAAGAGTCGAGTTCTGTGAGTTGAGGTGGACGCGATGTGACCGGTGAGACTGGAATTGGTAAAGTAAAAGATTGAGATTATACCTGAATATCAACTTTTCAGGTGTGACGTCTGTGACTTTGAATTAAGACACAAACCTGTGTCCATAAACCTAGTTGAATCAGTTACCGTGGGGTGAGGTCATGAGAACGGACCGTTTAGGATACCTACCTCCTCGGACCACCCGACGTAGGTACCCCAACAATCCTCAGTCTGTGCTGACTCGTTGAAGTGAAAGTGAAAAGTGAAAGTACGTAACTTCTTCCTTTACCGTTGGGTGAGGTCACAAGAACGGACCTTTTAGGGTCCCTGGCCCCTCGGACCACCCGACGACAGATACTCCAGCGTGTCTCAGTCTGTGCTGACTTCGCTGAGTCGTCGTCGTCGTCGTCGTCAGTAAGAGTTCCGAGTCGGGGGTGGTCGACGACATCGTTTAAAAGAGGGTAAAAGGTATCACCTCTCTTTTTGATCTGTATTTTAATTGTTCCTTTATAATACTGAACTTGTTGTGTGATTTATGATTGATCTGGATTGTCTGTAGATATCTCGGAGGATACGGTGTTTTTGTATTGTGTGCAAGAAGAGTTCATGTGTACGCTGTTAGAGTTCCTATCTAATATACAATCTACCGTTTTGTTCAGAATTATTTCCATTTTCACAACTTTAGTATGTGCGATATAAGAGACTTGTGTTTATTTTGATCTTTAGTTATGTCTATCTTTAAATCCTTTAGATGTTTATATATCTTTAAAGTATTTGGTGAGGATTAGTGGTTATCCACTACCCTCTTTAGTTTTCCCTTTAATCTTTTAAGAAACTCTACATAATTTTACTTTCACGTCATGTGGTTTTGTTTGTCTCACGTCACTTTCCGAGTTTCCGTGCAAATGACGACATTTACGTCTATAAATGTTTGTTCTTTTTATAGTTTAGTAATTTGATTTGAAGATAAAATTCTTCGAATTTCTTCTTGTTTTGGATTTTTGTTCAAATGATTTGGATTTCATTCATATTACTTCCTTTTTATTTCTAATCTCTTTATTTACTTTGTCTTCTCTTTCTTTTTTTTTTTTTCGGTTTTCACTTATCTTTTTTTCCTTTCGGTTTTCAATCAAGGGACTTTTCTAGTTCATTTGACTGTTTGAAATTCGATCTTACTTGTTCCCTTTTTTTTTTTTTTCTTCTCGAAGTTCAACGTTTTTAGTCTCTACTTTTTCCACGGTAATGATATCTTTGATTTTCTTAATTTTTCCTTATGATACTTTTTAACGAATAAAAATTGGTTAACGAATTTTTAACGAATACGTCTCATGTAGTACTCTTTGAGGCCCGACCTACTTCGTGTTCGACCTTAGTTCTAACGACCCTCTTTATAGTTATTGGAGTCTATACGTCTACTGTGGTGGGAATACCGTCTTTCACTTCTTGATTTCTCGGAGAACTACTTTCATTTTTTCTACTCACTCTTTTAACCGAATTTCGAGTCGTAAGTCTTTTGATTCTTCTAGTACCGTAGACCAGATAGTGAAGTACCGTTTATCTACCCCTTCGTCACCTTTGTCACAGTCTGAAATAAAACCCCCCAAGGTTTTAGTGACGTCTACCACTGACGTCGGTACTTTAATTTTCTGTGAATGAGGAACCTTCTTTTCAATACTGGTTGGATCTGTCATATAAGTTTTCGTCTCTGTAATGAAACGGTTGTTTCCAGACAGATCAGTTCCGATACCAAAAAGGGTATCAGTACATACTTACATTCTCAACCTGATATTTCATTCGACTCGTGGCTTCTTAACTACGAAAACTTGACACCACAACCTCTTCTGAGAACTCTCAGGGAACCTAACGTTCCTCTAGTATGGTCAGGTAGGATTTCCTCTAGTCAGGACCCACAAGTGACCTTTCTGACTACAACTTCGACTTTGAGGTTATGAAACCGATGGACTACGTTTCTCGACTGAGTAAACTTTTCTGGGACTACGACCCTTTCTAACTCCCGTCCTCCTATTCCCCTACTGTCTCCTACTCTACCAACCTACCGTAGTGACTGAGTTTTTTTCTGGGACTACGACCCTTTCTAACTCCCGTCCTCCTATTCCCCTACTGTCTCCTACTCTACCAACCTACCGTAGTGACTGAGTTACCTGTGCTCAACCCATTTGGGGTCCTCAACCATTACCTGTCCCTCCGGGCCGTGCGACGTCAAGTACCCCAACGTTTCTCAGGCTGTACTGACTCGCTGACTTGACTTGACTTGCTTTTTAACACGGTTGTTTATACATAGGATCTATTTTACTTGTTAAAGGATCTTTCTGTGTATGATGACTTTAACTAAATTCTTATTTTTTAAAGTTATATGTATATTAATCATTTTTTTTTTTTTAATCGTGAAAAATTATTAGGGTACTTCGTCTCGGGTTCTGGTCTACAGAAACAAGTACTTAAAAGGTCGGATCCTCCTTTTTTAAAGGTGGAACAAGATCCTTTGATCATATAATGGGACTACGGTTTTGGTTTAGGGAGTGTTTATTACTTTTAAATCTACTTATAGGTATAACTTATATCTCCGTTTTTAGAAGTTGTTTTGTGATAGTTTAACTCAGGTTGTCGTGTAATTTTCCTAATATGTGGTACTTGTTAACCCTAAATAGGATCCTTGCGTTCTAACCAATTGTATACTTTTAGTTACCTGATTTAATATAATTGTGCAATTATCTTATTCCCGTTTTTTGTGTACAGTAGAAAAATCTGTGTGGATCTTCCGTAAAATTTATTGAATTATAATAAAGTACTAGATTTTTTTTTTGGTGTGAGTTGTTTGATACTTATCTTTCCTTAAAATGTTCAGTGTCGGTTGCAGTATGTATTTCCACTTTATGATTTTCGACACGAGGATTTCCAGTCCTAGTTCTGTTTAAAAAAAAGAAAGAGAAGTGAAGATAAGTGGTAAATAACCTCCAAAGACCGTCCCGTTAACCAGTTCTTTTTTATTTTGTGTAGGTTAAACCTTCTGTTCTTCATTTTAATAGAGATAAAGTCTGTCGCACTAGAGCATATACGTCAGGATTCTTTAGGTGTGTTTCGAAAATCTCGATTATTTACTCAAGTCTCTCCGTCCTATTTACCAGTTATACGTGTTTAGCTAACATAAGGATAAGTGTTAAGTTTTCATTTTAATTCTTTTGTTAAGTTAAATGTTAACGTAGTTTTATTTATTTTATGAATTCTTATTTAAATAGTTTTCCCTAGTTCTGAACTTTAAATTTTAGATGTTTCGTGTAAACGTTTTTTTTCAGTTCTAGACACATTTACTTTTCCGTAAAGTCAAGTACCTAACCTTCTTAATAATAACAATTCTACGGTCATTAGGGGGTTAGTTAGATGTCTAAGTTATATTAACGATAGTTTTGAGACCACGGAAAAGAAAAGAGTCTTTAACTGTATGACTAGGATTTTACACATGACTTTACGTTCCCTGGGTCATAGCATTTTGTCATAACTTTTATTTTTTGTTTTTGTCCCTGAACGTAAAGAATTAAAGTTTTGAATAATGTTTGGATATTATTATTTCCTACATACTATGACCGTATTCCAATCCATATATGTAATGACCTTATCTTAATTTTCAGGTAATTATTTGGATATGTAAATACCAGTGAACGAAAACTGTTTACACAGTTCTGTCGAGTTACCCCTTTCTTGTCACAAATGATTTTTACCGTGTCTCTGTTGACATATAGGTGTACATTCTCTATGACTTTAACTTGGGGATGGAGTGTCGTGTATTTTTTAATTGAGATTTACATGGTTTCCGGATTTTTCCAATTTTGATACTTTGAGAATTTTCTTTCGTCTCCCCATGTAGAAGTACTGGAACGAGATCCGTTATCAAAGAATCTATGATGTAGCTTTCGTTTTCGTTGTTTTCTTTTTAATCTATTTACCCTGAAGTAGTTTTAGTTAGTTATTAAGACACGTAGTTTTCTGTAATAGTTCTTTCACTTTTCTGTTAGGTATATTACCCTCTCTAGTAAACGTCTTATATAGACTATTTTCAGATAATGGGATCTTTTTTTATGAATATGTTAAACTATTATTTTTCTAATGATTAGATTTAAAAATTTACCCTTTTTTAAACTTGTCTATTACAAGGTTTTTGTTATATCTTCACCGGTTATTCGTGTACTTCTCTGTGTGTCGTGGTAATTAGAAATCCCTTTTCCTTTTACATTCAGTGTTAGTGTAGTCCTACGGTGAAATAGGGGAAATCTTACCTATATTAGTTTTCCTGTCTACTATTGTTCACAACCGTTCCTACACCTCTTTTGCCTTGGGAGTAAGTAACCATCATCTTACATCTTACCACGTCCGTGAAATCTTTTGTCGAACTGTCAAGGAGTTTCTCAATTCGTATTTCAATGAAAGTCAAGTAAAGTCAAGTCAAGTCAGCGTGTCAGTACAGGCTGAGAAACTCTGTGGTACTTAGCGTCGTTCGGTCCGGAGGGACAGGTAGTGGTTGAGGGTCTCAAGTGAGTCTGAGTGCAGGTAGCTCAGTCACTACGGTAGGTCGGTAGAGTAGGAGCCAGCAGGGGAAGAGGAGGACGGGGGTTAGAGAGGGTCGTAGTCTCAGAAAAGGTTACACAGTTGGGAAGCGTACTCCACCGCTTTCATGACCTCAAAGTCGAAATCGTAGTAAGGAAGGTTTCTTTAGGGTCCCGNAAATCGTAGTAAGGAAGGTTTCTTTGGGGTCCCGACTAGAGGAAGTCTTACCTGACCAACCTAGAGGAACGTCAGGTCGCCTGAGAGTTCTCAGAAGAGGTTGTGGTGTCACGTTTTCATAGTTAAGAAACCGCGAGTCGGAAGAAGTGTCAGGTTGAGAGTGTAGGTATGTACTGGTGTCCTTTTTGGTATCGGAACTGATCTGCCTGGAATCAGCCGTTTCATTACAGAGACGAAAACTTATACGATAGATCCAACCAGTATTGAAAAGAAGGTTCCTCATTCACAGAAAATTAAAGTACCGACGTCAGTTGTAGACGTCACTAAAACCTCGGGGGTTTTTATTTCAGACTGTGACAAAGGGGTAGATAAAGGGTACTTCACTACCCTGGTCTACGGTACTAGAATCAAAAGACTTACAACTCGAAATTCGGTTGAAAAAGTGAGAGGAGAAAGTGAAAGTAGTTCTCCGAAAAATCAAGGAGAAGTGAAAGACGGTATTCCCACCACAGTAGACGTATAGACTCTAATAACAATAAAGAGGGTCGTTTGAACTAAGGTCGAACACGAAGAAGGTCGGGTCGCAAAGAGTACTACATGAGGGTCGTTAAGATGGGGATCTACACACAACGAGTCAGTGAATCAGTACGAATTGAGAAACGGTGGGACACCTGACATCGCCGGTCCGAGGAGACAGGTACCCTAAGAGGTCCGATCTTATGACCTCACCCAACGGTACGGGAGGAACTCCCGTAGAAGGGGATGAGGATCTATATATGGGTTTCATTTACTTTTATATCTTGTATGCAGATGGTTTTCGAGTATGTATTTACAACTATTGTCGTAATAAGTTTTATTAGTGTTTTACGTTTGTTGAGTTTACGGGTAGTTTACCGTATTTATTCACAATGTACGGGAATTTAAAACATGTAGGTTGTTAATTTACAACATATAAGATGTTGTAACATATACAGTAAATCGGTATTTTATGACTGTATGCGATGTTGTTACTTGGAACCTTTGTAATACGATTTAGTTTCTTCGGTCTGTTTTCACCGGTATATAACGTGTCGTTGCAAAGACACTTTACAAGTCTACCCGTTTAGGTATCTCCGTCTTTCATCTAATTACCGACAGTCCCCGAGTCCCCCTCACTCCTTACCCCTCATTGACGATTATCTATGTTTCAAGAAAACCACCCACTACCTTTATAAGATCTCAATATGTAGCCACTACTAACACGTTGGGACACTTGTAGGATTTTTCATGATTTGACATATGAAATTTCCATTTAAAATACGACACTGAAGATCCACTTAAAAAATTTTCTTACATATTGAAATTAGTGTTCCTTTGCAATATGTCTGTGTCTACTCTTTACAAAACACATTTCCTTCCTTTCATAAGAAGTTTTTACAACTACAGTGTTTTAATACACCCTTATAAGATCTAATTTCCTATCGTTTGTCCACATTGTTGATTTACGTCATAATGGATTGTAATCTGACCTAGGACATGAGTCCTGTTTTTACGAAACTTTCTATAGTAATCTAGTTAACGACTTAACCTTATACCTTATAATAAAGTTACACTTATATCTTATAATATAGTTATATATAAAGACTTCGACTCTTCATACGACATCAATATATTCTTTTATAGGAATGGAAATCCTTAAGGTATGACTTAATGAATTCCTCTCTCTTTTTTTACTCTTTATAAAGAAAAAGATTGGTAGATGTCTCACTCTCGTACGTTTACTATTTCGTGTACCATATTTTTCAATTGTTGTCCACTTGGATTCATTTCTCGTATGTAAACAGAAAATATGAGAAGAATAAGATCGTTAAAAGGACATTTACACTTTGATAAAGTTTTATTAAAAATTTTTTTATTACACCTCTCTAATATCCGACATGAAAACTCTTCCTGTTTAATGGTAGAATAGGAGAGCAATCTCTTAAACTCACGATGTCTTTATACTTCCAAAACTTTCCAGAAGGGAGTTTTCAAGAACCTTCTTGGACTATACATGAGGGAATCCGCACTCAACGTTTCTATATCTGACGGTTGCGAGTGGACCTGTTCAAACCCTTTACCAGTCCACTCCTTTATTCTACTGCCACCCAGTCGATGTAGAGATGGTGACGTCTTTCCTCTACGTTTACAAGGGTACCCCGTTCGCCTACGAAACCCTTCACGTAGTTTTTTGTTGAGTTCAGTGAAACCTTCCTAGGACTTTTACCCACACCGGGCGGTTCTCCGTACCTAGGGTCTTCACAAGTCGGTGTATCCCTGACTGTCCTAGCGTTTGTCCTACTCCCAGTAGTCTCCAGGAACTCGTTTCCATAGGTTTCTTAGGTGTTTTAATACAAAACTTGTTTTTCTTTTTTAAGAAGTGAGTCGACATTTTACTTCGATTCCTTCTTGATTCGACTAATCAAAATCAAATTTAAGTACTGGTGTTTGGGGTTCCACAGTAATCCCGACGAACTTAGACCGTTAGTGTAAAGGGAGACAGGAAAAAGAAGGGAGAAGAAGTATAAAAGTAGAGAGAAGGGTTTGGCGGTCGTGGAATAGATGAGGGTCTTCTGCCGGAAACATCAACTGTTACGGTCGGAGACAGGGCTAGGGGAGGACGAGGAAATATAACTTGTAGGCACCACTGTTGGAGGGTCAAGTTTTGAAGTCGGATCTAGGGACTTGAGATGTCTGAATTATTTAGGTTTTTAGTTTGGACAAAAGGTTGTTTGGGCCTTACCCAGGACAAAGAGGACGTCGAAAAGAATAAAACCGTTTACTGTCTAGGTAGTCAGATCGATGGTCGTCTCAGTGGACCACAGGGAAGAGAAAAAAGAAAAATAGAGTTTATGATGGATATTTGTTTACGACAACCTAAATGGAAGTTTTCTAGGTCTTATACTGATAAGGAGTAGGTGGAGGGATCAGATTCGGTGGTGGTAGACAATGGATCTAATGACGTCAGTGAAGGATTCACTAGAGGGGTGTGGACTGGAAGTGAGATGTAAGATAATAGGTCGTCGGTCTTATATTACAGTTTCAGTCTACTGTAAGAAGTAGGAGTGTGTACAGAGGTCACCGAAGGACGACGACGACGACGACGACTCAGCGAAGTCAGCACAGGCTGAGACACGCTGGGGTGTCTGCCGTCGGGTGGTCCGAGGCGGTAGGGACCCTAAGAGGTCCGTTCTTGTGACCTCACCCAACGGTAAAGGAAGAGGTTACGTCCTTTCTCTTTTCACTTTCGCTTCAGCGAGTCAACACAGGCTGAGGATCGCTGGGGTACCTGACGTCGGAAGGTCCGAGGAGGCAGGTACCTAAAAGGTCCGTTCTCATGACCTCACCCCACGGTAACGGAAGAGGGGTCACCGAAGGATCGGATGGACTTTATTTTTGGTTTGAGGAAGATACGAGATCCTCGGATTGTACTGATGGGTTAAGGGTCGACGGAGAGACGGGGTTGCAGACGACAAGAGGTGGAGTGAGTAGGGTGGTTGGTGTCCCCCGAGGAACCCCAGGAACTGACGAACCGGAGGAGACGAACCTAGAAGGAGGGACATGAAGAGGTGCCGAGTGAGCGGACAGGAAGGAGTCCAGAGAAGAGTTTACAGTGAAATGGTCTTTCAGAGAGTACCTACCGAGATCTATCTTATCGTTTAAGGTAAGGATCCTAGGGATCAGGACATAAGAACAAATGAAGAGGTATTTCAGAAATAATCTATATAATATAACAAACGGACCTACCCTCCCCCACAACCCTCTCTTACCTGTATACGTATACATACCGACTCAGGGAAACTACAAGTGGACTTTACCAGTGTCATAACAATTAACCGACATGGGGTTATGTTTTCTTTTAAATTTTTTATTTTTATATAACAATAATCATATTAACAGAACAGGAAGAACTTATATTATTCGAGGTACCTCCGTCCCTGTAGTGGTGTAAACAAGTATGAGTCTTGACTCTTACCACACGGACCGTGTTTAATTCTTGAGTTACTGATAAACGACTTACTTATTTACTGAGGGAGGAGGTTCGGGTTTAGGTCCTACGGCTCCGTCCGTCTTTCACAACTCCCTCCACTTCGTTACGATCGCTTCCCACTTTCTTGTCAGTACGGGGGGGGTGGTGTTATGACTAGTTGTTCGTCGTTCGGCCCCACTTCCCAGATCTCCTCTCGAAATTTGACTTAGATCCTTCCTTCAAAACCAAATTTAGTCAAAGTTGAACCATTTTCGACTTCTGTTCTGAGAAGACTATAGACTTTATCTAATCTTTTCGACTTTGTAAAGAGACTTATACTGGGTCATCACTCTTTTCCTCTCACCTCTCTTGTCTAAATTTCGGTCACACCCTCTTATGATTTTGGTAAAGTCTCAACGAGGGACGGATCAAGTGAGGTAAATTATTTGTTCCACGGGAAAGAGTGACGACCGCACCCCGTGACACGTCTCCTTTCGTGACACTGGTCTAGATTTGTTCGTTCAGAGGTGACCGCACCTCTCTAAGGAAAGGAATTGTTCCAGTTGTCGTAGAACGTGACACTCTTTACTTCTGTACGTACATGTAGTCGACCTTGGTATCCTTGTCCATCCACAAAAAGGGGTAGGACGAAAAGTTCCGTTTCGGTCCTAACTGGTTGTTCAAGACCCTGATACAACTAATGTCGTGTTACCGGAACTTTCACGGGATCTCCCCTTCCCGACTAGTAGGTTCTTTTCGTACAGAGTTTATACGTTTTTCTTTCTTACAGTACTCCTGTCCCACGGCTCCACTTTTAGATGCCCCACACGACTTGTGAGTTCGTCACAGCGTTTCGTTATTTGCTTCTCCTTACAATCTTGTATGTCACTCTGTTCGTTCTTCCCGAACTCGACTTTTGTAGAAAATCTTAGGTCTAGAAAGATAGGTTGTATAAGCTACCTGTGGGGGGTTTCGAGGTTACTCATCCGGGAAATAGAATTATTGAAGTGGTTTCAGTGACTTCACGTACAGGACGTCCTATCGACACCAGTCTCCTACGTGATTTGGGGACCTTTAGAAAGAGGTTCAACTAAATTAGTCAATTATTTTTGGTGCGTCTCATAGGACCGAGGTTGACCGTTAAAAAATTAGAGCAGGTACCCTTTTAGTCTACCACTGACGTCGGTACTTTGATTTTCTACGAACGAGGAACCTTCTTTTCGATACTGTTTGGATCTACCATATAATTTTTCGTCTCTGTAATGAAACGGTTGTTTCCAGACAGATTAGTTTCAATACCAAAAAGGTCATCGGTACCCGTCTACACTCTCAAGCTGGTATTTCTTCCGACTCACGACTTCTTTACTACGAAAACTTGATACCCCAACCTCTTCTGAGAACTCTCAGGGAACCTGTCGTTCCTCTAGGTTGATCAGGTAGGATTTCCCTTAGTCAGGACTTATAAGTAACCTTCCTGACTACGACTTTGAGGTTATAAAACCGGTGGAATACACTCTCATTTGAGTAATCTTCTCGGGGGACTACGACCCTTTGTAACTTCAGTCCTCCTCTTCCCCTTCTGTCTCCTACTATACCAACCTACCGTAGTGGCTGAGTTACCTGTACTCAAACCGTTCGAGGTCCTCTACCACTTCCTGTCCCTTCGGACCGCACGATGTCAGGGTACCCCAGTGTTTCTCAGCCTGGCTCGTTGACTTGTTGTTACCCCTTTAGTACTCTCTAGGATTTTCCTTGCATAACAAATTTGGTTTATTTCACAAAAAGGTTCAAAACGTGAAAACTTTTAGAGGAATCACTGTGGTTTGACATGTAGATACGTGTTGGTTACCCGTAAGTTATAAATGTTATAGTAAGTTTTCTTCGTTAGGAGTGAATATATTACGTCTTAAGTTACTGTTGTACGGTCCGTCATAAAGTTCTCGAAATATTAATAACGGAGTAAATTAAGAGAGGTCTCTCGTTTACTAACAAATTAGTGAATCCGAGATATTCGAATTTAGTGAATATCAATGTAATATTCGAATATGATATGAATTTAGTGGATATCGAGATTCCTGTCTCACCGATTCATTGAAGGGATTTCAATTTGTCGATCATTCACCATTTTGAGCCAAAGTTAGGGGTCTTCAGACCGAGGACCCAGTTATAAGAATTTTCCACTAATTCGGACTCTTTGTCTTCATTTTCAGCCCGACACGAAAGTAAGGAAAAGGGAAGACTCGATGGAAGGGGACTTTCACTAAGTGTAGGTTCGAGAGTAGTTCTACCCAGAACAAAACAGGGGAAAGTACTTGGTCAAAGGAATGGAAATGTGTAAGATACGGTTCCTACATTGTGAGTCGGGAAGAAGAATAGGAGGAAGTGTTCTGTATAGGAAACGAGGGAAAGTGAGTAGTCAGTACGGGAGAAAAGTGATGAAAAAATCATTTTTGAGAGTGTACGAAATATGATATATGTTTCTGAAGAACTTTGAGACTCGTTTTGAGAGTCGGACCATGACTCACTTTGATCAGTCAGAGCTGGAACATTGATCTAATGATCCTAAGGACTCCCGGTTCACAATATGTTGAGGGAATGGTAAAATCCAAATATCGTAGACATTCTGTCAATAAGGGTCCTTTGACTTTAAGTGTCCTGTAACTTACGGAGTCATAATTGTCGTAATGGTACACGATTCCGTGTACATACACCAGTAACACGTCCGATAATACCGAGCAGTAGGTCGTCACACGACCGGAGGAGTGTTCCTACTAGACTTTAGCGGTAAAGTTTTCGGGCTTGACGACCGAGAGGTCCGATATTGTCAATGTAGGCTTATTGAAGGCTCCCTTCGGTTTTGCCTCTTAAATGTACAAGTGAGATAGATATCATTCTCGGGATACTTTTAATTATTTCTGATTATATTCTTTTCGTATAAGTTTGTTGCCCTTCGTGGAGGTATTTGAGATTGCACCGACCACCTTCTCGATGAACCATCGAAGGTTGGTCAGAGAATTTCGTTGACGGAAGTTGTGAACCGTTTACTAATTTAGTCGGGGTGAAGTTCCGAGTTCATTACTGGAGGTCTCTGTTAGGATCGGTAGGATGCAGACAGGACAACAGGTGTTTTTTTAATTTTTATCTTACATGTCATTTCTAGTACCCTCTTACGAGGACAGATTAAGACATTTTCCAGATCCTGTTCTAGGTTACACTCGTAGTGCCACTAGGAGTGTAAAACGTAGACAGAACTTCTTAGTCATTTCGGTCGAGCTTTTCCTCTACTCGGTAGAAGTGGACCCTCTTTACGGTTCCCGACTACACGTTCTTTGGTGTCCCCTTTAGATGGTATAAAAATTGTGTTTCCTTCTTTTCCTCTTCCTTCCTCCTCTGGTCTCTCCTTTTGTTCTCCTTCTATTCTCATTTCTTTCCTCTTCCGTTGTCCTTTTCGTCCTGGTCCCACTCCTTCTCTGATGAAAACTGACCCAGTTTTATCTTAATGTTTGATAACAGTCCTCGACTTTTAAGGGGAAGGATAAAGGGAAATGAATAGGGTGAAAGAATAGAGAAAAATTGTCCTCTAACAATAACTGAAGAGAGGAAACGAAAGGAAGCCCTATTCCCAACAACAACGAAAAATCGGATTTAGTAAAGGGTAACTTTTTTACCTGTTCTCAAAGGTGTAAAATCACAAAGTTGTACCTTTTTTTGAACCTTTAATAATAAGCTAAGAGTGTTCTTTTCCGACCGTTTGACTTTTAATCGTTGAGAAGAATCCGGGCAGTCTCTTGCCACCCGTGCTCTGTTTAGTGAACGGGTTTTAGACCTCCGTGTCCATCTATGGTGTCTTGTTCCCGACGGTCTCGTTTTAGGTGGGGATCTTGGACGATTCTTGCGAAACAACAGTAACAAATCAGTGATTCAGTACAGGTCGAGAGAAACACTGGGGTACCTGATATTGGGTCGTTCGAGGAAGCAGGTACCCTAAAAGGTCCGTTCTTATGACTTCACCTAACGGTAAAGGAAGAGGTCCCCTAGAAAGACTGGGTCCCTAGCTTGGACTCAGAGGACATAACACATAAGAAATGGTGACTTAGTGGGCCCTTCGTTTCTTGTGAGCTTCCCATTGATGGAAGACCTCCGAATTACATCTGAGTGAATTATCTATTTTAAAGAAGCCCTGAATCGGAACATCCCATCCCTGCCGAAGTATACAAAATTGAGATCTGAGATGTGTACCTGTAGTGGTCTACCAGTTGTGTTTTTAGTCTAACTAATATAAGAAACGTCGGTTTCTACCCCTTCGAGATATGTCAGTCGTTTTTGTTCTGGTCCTCGACTGACACCGAGTCTAGTACTTGAGGAATAACGGCTTAAGACTGAATTTAACTTCTTTCATCCCTTTTGGTGATCTGGTAAGTCCATACTGGATTTAGTTTAGGGAATGCTAATATGTCACCTTCACTCTTTATCTAAATTCCCTGATCTAGACTATCTCATGGACTACTTGATACCTGTCTCCAAGTACTGTAACATGTCTCTGTCCCTAGTTTTGATAGGGGTACCTTTTCTTTACGGTTTTTCCTTTTACCGACAGACTCCTCCGGAATGTTTATCGACACTTTTCTTCTCTTCACTTTTCGTTTCCTCTTTTCCTTTCTATAAGGGTAAACTTACGTCTCAAGGTTTTTTATCGTTCTTCTCTATTCTTTCTGAAGGAGTCACTAGTTACGTTTCTTTAGCTCCTTTTGTTGTCTTACCCTTTCTGATCTATAGAGAAGTTCTTTTAGTCTTTGGTTCCCTTGTAAAGTACGTTTCTACCCGAGTTATTTTCCTGTCTTTACCGTACCTGGATTGTCTTCGTCTTCTATAAGTCTTCTCCACCGTTCTTATGTGTCTTCTTGATATGTTTTTCCTAGAGATGTTGGGTCTATGAGTGTTACCACACTAGTGAGTGTATCTCGGTCTGTAGGACCTTACACTTCAGTTCACCCGGATTCTTTCGTAGTGATACTTGTTTCAATCACCTCCACTACCTTAAGGTCAACTCGATAAAGTTTAAGACTTTCTACTACGACACTTTCACGACGTGAATTATACGGTCGTTTAAACCTTTTGAGTCGTCACCGGTGTCCTGACCTTTTCCAGTCAAAAGTAAGATTAGGGTTTCTTTCCGTTACGGTTTCTTACGAGTTTGATGGTGTGTTAACGTGAGTAGAGTGTACGATCATTTCATATCGAGTTTTAAGAGGTTCGGTCCGAAGTCGTTATACACTTGGTACTTAAAGGTCTACAAGTTCGACCAAAATCTTTTCCGTCTCCTTGGTCTCTAGTTTAACGGTTGTAGACGACCTAGTACCTTTTTCGTTCTCTCAAGGTCTTTTTGTAGATAAAGACGAAATAACTGACACGGTTTCGGAAACACACCTAGTGTTATTTAACACCTTTTAAGACTTTCTCTACCCTTATGGTCTGGTGGACTGGACGGAGAACTCTTTGGATATACGTCCAGTCCTTCGTTGTAAATCTTGACCTGTACCTTTTTGTCTGACCAAGGTTTATCCTTTTCCTCATATAGTTCCGACATATAACAGTGGGACGAATAAAGTCTCTTTGCGACCCGACCTTCTTCGTGTTCGATTTTAGTTCTAACGGTCCTCTTTATTGTTATTGGAGTCTATACGTCTACTGTAGTGGGAATACCGTCTTTCACTTCTTCTTGATTTCTCGGAGAACTACTTTCACTTTCTCCTCTCACTTTTTCAACCGAATTTCGAGTTGTAAGTCTTTTGCTTCTAGTACCGTAGACCCGGGTAGTGAAGTACCCTTTATCTACCCCTTTGTTACCTTTTGTCACAGTCTGAAATAAAAAACCACCGAGGTTTTAGTGACGTCTACCACTGACGTCGGTACTTTAATTTTCTGCGAATGAGGAACCTTCCTTCCAATACTGGTTGGATCTGTCGTATAATTTTTCGTCTCTATAATGAAACGGTTGTTTCCAGGCAGATCAGTTCCGATACCAAAGAGGTTACCAGTACATACCTACACTCTCAACCTGACACTCTTTCGACTCACGACTTCTTAACTACGAAAACTCGACACCACAACCTCTTCTGAGAACTCTCAGGGAACCTGACGTTCCTCTAGGTTGGTTAGGTAAGATTTCCTCTGGTCAGGACCTACGAGTAACCTTCCTGACTACGACTCCGACTTTGAGGTTATGAAACCGGTGGACTACGCTTCTCGACTGAGTAACCTTTTCTGAGACTACGACCCTCCCTAACCCCCGTCCTCCTCCTCCCCTGCTGTCTCCTACTCTACCGACCTACAGTAGTGGCTGAACTACGTGTACCCAAACCCACTTGAGGCCCTCGACCCCTACCTGTACCTCCGGACCGAACGACGCTAAGTACCCAGCGTTTCTCAGTCTGTGCTGATTCGCTGACTTGACTTGACTTCACTTGATTGTTTCTTTCTCTTTATGGGTGGAAGTCGGAGAGGTCGGGAGGACACGGTGAATGTCCCCCACCCCCACCTCTCGACTACTCGTGAACACTGGAGATGTCCCAAGATCCGAGTACTTGTATGACTCTGGACCAGTATTCCTTCGTCTTCCACACGTGGGGGGGACGTAGCTGGTGGTGTAGGTGTGTGTCATCCTCTAGTGTCGACTTTTCTTGACGTTCCGGACTTGAGACGACTCGTACTTCGTAGACCCCTTTCAGTCTCTGTCGTCTCTTTGGGTTTGTTCCCATAGTCTCCTTTGACATCGAAGACCATAGAGTTCGATGTCGTTTTTCACTTGTTTGTCGGATTGACGATCGGTCTATTTGTATTTTGGAGTACGATTACTGGGTGAATAGAGTTAAATAAAATGGATTAAGTAGTACAGGTCGAAAGTTTTTTTTTTTAGACGTTTCATACGATTTTCCGTTTTTATTTTTTAATTTAAACTTGTATACAGGACTACATACCGTCTTTACTTTGGCTATAAAATTTCGTTAAAGGAAGTTAAATATTGTTAAAAAATTTTAATTTCAACTTTCTTTTTCAGACTTCTGTGTTTGGTTCGTAGTCTTGGTCTGAACCCATATCTTTTATAAAATCTAGATGGTTTGACCCTTAAATTTTATTGATACTAATTATACGATTCCTGAGATTACCTTTTACCTATCGTGAGTTCTTGAATCCGAATGTCTCTACTTGTATATTCGTCTCTCTACCTTTGATTCTTTCTTAGTTTTTCTTCAGGATCTTTAGTTTTTGTGATTGTTTTACTTCTTACGGACTCTACTCTAGTAGTCATCTCACCTGTGTCGGTTCTCTTTTCATAGTCACTCGAACTTCTATACAATTATCTTAGAAGGTTTTGACTTTTGTGTCCCCTTTTTGCTTAATCTTTCCCCTTCTCTTATGAGTCTTATCACCCGGTTAATATGTTCTATATTGTAGACGTATAACCCTTATGGTCTTCTTTCTCTCTTTTTATCTCCTTTATAAGCTTGTATATTACCGACTATAAAAGGTTTTAGTTACTGTTTTTGGTTCGTTGTCTAGGTTTACAAGTCTCTTGTGGTTTGTGTTATTTCTCGTTTCTCTAGATGTTGGTTCATATCGTATAAGTTTGATGTCTTTTAGTTTCGGTTTCCTTTTGTAAAAAAATTATATTTAAATAAATAAAATCAACCTTCAATTAATGAAAGTTGTTTTCTCTGTGTCTACATATCTTGTCAGAAAACCTGAGACACCCTCTCCCTCTCCCACCCTACTAAACCCTCCTACCGTAACTTTGTACATATCATAGTATATACTTTACTTAGCGGTCAGGTCCAAATTACGTACTATGACCTACGAACCCCGACCACGTGACCTTTTTAAAAAATTTCTTCGGTCTCCCCCTTTTAGGGAGTGGATATCTCGTTGTTCCTATTCTTAGTGTAGTCTAAAGAGAAGTGTTTGGTTCGTTCGTTCTTCTCTGACTTCACTTTATAAATATCACAACTTTCTTTTGTGTTTGTAGTTGGATGTTAAGACATAGGATTTCACTTTAATAGGAAGTTTTCACTTCCTCTTATGAAAGAGTCTGTTTTTGACTCCCTTAAACAGTTGTCATTCGGACAATTTACAATTTTCTTTAAGACGTCTTTCCTTTTGTTTAATCTAGTCTTTGAGTCTAGATGTGTGTCTTTCCTTCTCATAATCTTTCCTTTATTTACTTTCATATTATTTTAGAAAATAAAAAAGAATAAGGATCAACTAGATTGTCTATTATCACACAAGTTTTATTGTCATCGTTGTTCTTAACTTACCAACATTGAATGTCGAATATTGAATTCACTTTACTTATTGTCGTAACAATCTTCCTGACGACGACGATTCAGCGAAGTCAGCACCGGCTGAGACACGCTGGGGTCTCTGCCATCGGGTGGTCCGAGGGAGTAGGGAACCTAAGATCCGTTCTTGTGACCTCACCCAACGGTAAAGGAAGAGGTTACGTCCTTTCCCTTTTCACTTTCACTTCAGCGAGTCAGCACAGACTGAGAATCGCTGGGGTACCTGACGTCGGGTGGTCCGAGGAGGCAGGTACCCTAAAAGGTCCGTTCTCACGACCTCACCCCACGGCAACGGAAGAGGCTGTCCTCCCACCTTAAAACTTTAGAACATATTACATAAGCGTGGTGGACACTTCGCCATATCACAATAAACGTTTCACCTAATTCTAATCAACATTTGTATATACTGTTTAACATCCCGTTGGTGATTTTGTCTTCCTTTGAGTTTGGAAATGTTCGACTAATAAGTGTATTCGTGATAGGTCTATTCGGAAAGGAGATTAGATCCTATATAAAGAAGTATGAGAAGGTTTTGGAACTTTATGACTTTAGTCTTATGACCATCTACCCATAGAAGCTAGGTCCCTAGGTGTTGTTACTAACCTAGAACCCGCCATTACCCAATGTACCACCACCCACTGTTTCCCCAGAATGGTTGGGGTGTGTGACGATAGTTTCGTAAAGTCTAGTCTGGATCAGACTGGTGTTCCGGTAACTATCTCTGATGTCTTAATTGATTAAAGGATGAAAGAAGTGAGAAGAGAAAGGAAAGATTTAGGTTGTCTTCATTAGTCTTCCGTGGAATTCATTTGAGGTTGTGGAGATACTTGGAGGGTCTTAGAGACGAGTTTATGAATTTAAAAGGAAGACCACACAACTTATTTGACGAGATTGGAGATCGACCTTAGTTGGGGAAATAAATCTATCATCTAGGGTCGGGAAGAGTGGATGGGTGTTTACCTCGTGTTGTTGCGTTGAGAAAACGTGATAGTGAGAGAGAATGATTGCCTAATAAGTGTTTACACTACAATAAAGAGCGTTTAATTTTTTTTTTAGTTAGTAAAGAAATGAAACAGAGGGGAAAGTTGATGACGGGATATAGAGACGAAAGGTTAATGTTATTTTGAACGACAAAATAATGAACGACAAGGATTAAAGAGCGGAGGTTAACAGAAAACCTAGGTGATATTAGTTCGAACAGTACGAGTGACAGAAACAATTTCAGTGGTCACTGGAGATCTAACGATTCTTGTTACCAGTCCCGAGTCGGAAGTAAAATGAACTGGAAGAGAAAAATGGATGTGTGAAGGAAATGACAAGAATGGGTTATAGCACCTAAATCTATGGTAGTAATACGACTACTGTCAGTATAAAAAAGGGGGACGGGCCTGAAGAGAAACTAAAGGTATGGGTAGACAGGCTAGCAGCGATCTGGAGTGATACGCCTACCGATTCTCCGTCGAGTTCGAATCGTTCATGTTTTGACTTTGGGACTAGAAGGGATGGCGGTTTTGAAGAGTCTCAGAAGTAATTAGCCTTAGGATAGGAAGCATTAAGTTTAGGTTTCAAATCAGAGTAAGAATTGAGGAGAGAAAGAGAGTGGAAGGTATGGTTAGACAGTGGTTTAGGATAATCGAAAGGAACTTTTACGTGGGTGTCAGAATGTGGAAGAGAGTTTAAGTAATAATGGTGGAATCAGGTCGACTGATGGTAAAGAGTGGACCTGATAAAGTTATCGGAGAATTGTCTAGAAAGACAAACGTGAGAACGACCGGATGTTATATAAGAGTTATAAAGGACGTCTTACTCGAATACTTTAGGACGAAGGTCCAGTGTCAAAAACGTTGACGATAAGGGAGGTAGATCTGGTAAGAAGAAGAACAACAAGTCAGTGAGTCAGCACATGCTGAGACACTGAGGTACCTGACGTCGCACGGTCCGAAGGGACAGGAAGTGATAGAGAGAAGAATGTACAGTAAGTAAGTGAGTGGAAGACTTTAACAACCACTTTACGACAAAGAGTCTTGTCAGAGCTAATTAATAGGATAAATTCTGACTGAGGAGTGGCGGTCGTAAGGAGTGGGTGGGAAGGTTGAAATAAAAGAGGTGTCGTGAATAGATGTACGACTTGCGAGAGAAGAAGTAGAACAAATATCAACTAGGAAGACAGAGGTGATGTAAGGGTCTAGATCTCCCATCTTTAAGGATAGACAAAATTAATGACGAGACGGGAGTCGAGGGTCTTACTACGAACCGTGTACCTATTCTTTTTCTTCTTAAAATATTGTTTATCATCGATAAACTCCTTAATTACGTTGTTAGGTAAACGATAAATTGGAATGTACAGTTTGAAGATAATAAGTTTGTAGAAGGTATTTTAAGAGAATTGTAAAAGAATCTCTAAAGATCGTTGATAACGTTAAGTTTGGTGATTCTGATTACTAAAGAATCTTAGGTAAATAGATGGAGATGAGAAACGTCCTTTGATTAGTGTCCACAGTCAATGTTAAAATTCACTTTTAACAAAAGGAAGGTTATTCTACTATGACAACTGTACCGTAAGGCCCTTTTGAGACTTTGTCGGACGTATGGAGACGTCTAGATCTTCGTAAAGGTGTACAGTAACGGAAGTCCGTAAGGGGGTTTAAGAAATTTAACCAAGGGTCAGTAGATGTCGTGTTCAGACCTTAGAAAAGGTTTATATCGTTTGTGTGTGTATATGTGTGTCTCTCTTTTAATGTCTTAGTTTTACCGAATCATGAAGAGTCATTTAAGAGAGTCTCAGATCATCGTCCACGAAGGTCATTTCGGGCACCGAAACGTAGGTATCAAAGTTCAAGGTAACACGAAAGTAGGTTTCGGGTGGTTGTTCATGTATTTTAAAGTGTTATTACCGAGTGTGTTTAAAGGGGGTGGGTTTAATTATCGTTCATTCTGTGAGTTGACTTCTTACATTAATATATTAATTTTAAAATGATTATACCGGATTAAAAGAAAGGGTTTAACAGGACAAAGTAAAATAGTCTACCATAATAAGAGGAAAAGAAGGGGAAATATTCCTTTTCTTCACGGTTCAATTTTGTATAGACAAATACCCCTGTGTTTTTCATCGAAAGTAAAGGGTACTACGTGGGTTGACGTTAGACTGTGGGACGGGAGGGGGGGTGGGGGGCACCCTAGAATAAGGCGATCTAAGTGGTCCCGAACAAGACAGTCATCTTCTGTCGTTGTTTGATTACCTGAGTCAGAATTGACAACGGGGAGCGGAATCACGTTTCCATAAAGATCTCATACAAGATAATGCCTCTGTGTCTTAAAGGGGGTCTTTTTAGGAAACACGAGGTGTCTTCTCTGTTAATGGGTCTCAAGTGACGAGACGAGAGGATTTCCGGTGTTATGGTTCGGGATGGGACATAAAGTTCTTCCTCCAGTGATAAGGTGTTACAAGTGGGGGTTTACGATGGTGTAGTCGAACCTCTCCTGTCGGAGACCCTGATGTGACAGTTATTTAAGAGGATCCCGAAATCGGAAACTGAAAGACCTAAAGGAAAAAAAGAGAACTATATTACCTTGGAGAACGAATAGGTGATGCGTACAGTTTATAGCACGTCGGGATCGACGGGAAAGAGGGTTGTCCGAAACATGGTGATACGGACCTCCACCCCAGTCATACGAAATGAGAGGAGAAATTTCGTGGGGGAAAGGAAGGGTGCAGTGATACGTGGTAGTGACAACGAGGTGGGATCCGGTCCGGTGGTCGTGGAGAATAGACCAGATACGTCGTCGGAGGATGAAAGTTTGAACGAGAAGGTACCAGGTAAGAAACGTGTGTAGGTCTCATTAGTAGGATTTAACGTTTGGTCTGTCGTGGTAGAAGTACGACTTTTGAGACATTATCGAAAAGTAACGGTGATCTTATTTTAGTTTGGGGGATGGTATAGTCTTTCCTCGTCACAAAATATTGGACAGACGGAGAGGTTTTAGAAGGGGGAAGGGAATGCGAAAACGAGTAATAAGTGGTCGTTCACCGGAAAGATATGAAGACTTGAAGGGTGAAGTAGGGTAGTTCTAGAAGAACCTTACGAAGAGTCGATCTAAACGACTTATCGACAAAGGAAGAGTTTACAGTGAGAAGTCTTCCTTTAATTTTTCTAGTGCTGTCTTTATTTACTGTACCTCTGATTTTTTCTCGTCTTTCTAGTCACTTTCTCAATCGAGAAACTTTTCTATTTGTTTCAACCGTTTGGTAATTGATCTGAATGCTTCTTTTTTCTCTCTTCCGGGACTGGTTATTTTATTCTCACTTTCTCCTCTTTATTGTTATAGCGTCTTTATGTTTCCTAATATTCTTTTAATACACTTGTTGGTAGGTGGTTGTTTAACCTGTTGGATCTTCTTTGCCTGTTCGAGAATCTTAGTATGTTGGAAGGTACTGACTTAGTCCTTCTTTATCTTTTAAATTTGTAGTGAATATGTTCACGAACTTTGTCATTGGTTTTTCGAGGGTTTTGTGTTTTCCGGTCTTCTTTATAGAGATTGGAGTATATACGTCTATTGTGGTGCGAATACCGTCTTTCACTTCTTCTTGATTTCTCGGAGAACTCCTTTCATTTTCTCCTCTCACTTTTTCAACCGAATTTTGAGTCGTAAGTCTTTTGATTCTAGTACCGTAGGTCAGGGTAGTGAAGTACCGTTTATCTACCCCTTTGTCGCCTTTGTCACTTTCTGAAATAAAACCCCCCCGAGGTTTTAGTGACGTCTACCACTGACGTCGGTACTTTAATTTTCTGCGAATGAGGAACTTTCCTTTCAATACTGGTTGGATCTGTCGTATGATTTTTCGTCTCTGTAATGAAATGATTGTTTCCAGGCAGATCAGTTTCGATACCAAAAAGGTCATCAGTACATACCTACACTCTCGACCTGATATTTCTTTCGACTCACGGTTTCTTGACTACGAAAACTTGACACCACAACCTCTTCTGAGAACTCTCAGGGAGTCTGACGTTCCTCTAGGTTGGTCATGTAAGATTTCCTGTAGTCAGGACTTATAAGTTACCTACCAGACTACGACTTCGACTTTGAGGTTATCAAACCGGTGGAAAACGCTTCTTAACTGAGTGACCTTTTCAGGGACTCCGACCCTTTCTAACTCCCGTCCTCTTCTTCCCCTGCTGTCTCCTACTCTACCAACCTACCGTAGTGGTTGAGAGGTGTCTCCACTCATTTGTTTCTACACAAACTCATTCGAGACCCTCAACTACTACCTGTCCCCTAGGACCGCATGACGTTAAGTATCCCAACGTCTCAGTCTGTACTAACTCGCTGACTTGACTTGACTCCTGGTCTACCGAAGTGTCCGTTTAGGGTGGTTTGTAAGTTTCTACATTATGGATAGGAAGAGTGTGAGAAGGTTTTTTTTTTTTTTTTTACTTCTCTTCCCTTGTGAAGATTCAGTAAAATCCACTGGTTGTAGTGGGGCGATGGTTTTAGTTTTCAGTAGGAAGTCTTACTGGGAGGAACTACTGGACGGAATTTTAACGGGGAAAGGGGTTAGTTAAAGATAACATAATGAAAATAAAAGAAGTATTGTGAATAGTCAAGAAGTTTGGTAGACTAAGTATACATATAAATATTATATATTACATTCGTGCATAATGTATGTATGTGATATATACATTTGTATACTCACTTTCAGTGAGTCAAGTCAAGTCAACGAGTCAGCACAGGTTGAGAAACGTTGGGGTACTTAATTTCGTGCGGTCCGGAGGGACAGGTAGTGGTTGAAGGTCTCAAGTGAGTCTAAGTGCAGGTAGTTCAGTCACTACGGTAGGTCGGTAGAGTAGGAGACAGCAGGGGAAGAGGAGGACGCGGGTTAGGGAGGGTCGTAGTCTCAGAAAAGGTTACTCAGTTGAGAAGCGTAGTCCACGGGTTTCATGACCTCAAAGTCGAAATCGTAGTAAGGGAGGTTTCTTTAGGGTCCCGACTAGAGGAAGTCTTACCTGACCAACCTAGAGGAACGACAGGTCCCCGGAGAGTTCTCAGAAGAGGTCGTGGTGTCAAGTTTTCGTAGTTAAGAAGTCACGAGTCGGAAGAAGTGTCAGGTTGAGAGTGTAGGTATGTACTGGTGACCTTTTTGGTATCGGAACTGATCTGCCTGGAAACAACCGTTTCATTATAGAGACGAAAACTTATACGATAGATCCAACCAGTATTGAAAAGAAGGTACCTCATTCGCAGAAAATTAAAGTCAGCACACGTTGAGAAACACTGACGTACCTGATATGTCAGGTACCTTAAGAGGTCCGGTCTTATGACCTTACCCATCGGAAAGGGAAGAAGTCCCCTAACAGGGTTGGGTCTTGAACTTGGGTCCGGAGGGCGTAACGTCCGCCTAAGAAATGGTTGACTCGGTGTTCCCTTCGGGTATATTTGTATGTACACATAAATAAACGTGTTAATCAAGTAGTGGTTTAATCAGATACCTAGGAACTTCCGTCTATAAGTCAATAAAAAGGTGATAGACGAGTCGTAGATTCGGTCGTGGACTCTATCCCATTCGACAGATATTTACGTACAACAGACTGACCGACTGTTTATATTAATTTATTTTACATTTAGACCATTAAATTGTGGATTAGGACTCCTTCAATGTTAAATATGTTGATAAAATATAAGTCTACTACGAACTTAAAAGATTAAAGTAACCGAGTAACTATCTTTATAACGTCGGAACTTTTTCGTGTCTTAGTATAAGAGAGTCCATCAATTCCGAGTCTTTCTTTTAGTATGTAAATTTCCCTTTAAATGGGACGTATGTGTGTATAAATAGGGTTTGTCCACGTCCGGGAGTGTACATGTCTGTGTAAATTATAGGGACTTTCGGCTAAAAGGGGTGACTCGGTGTCATTGTCAAATTCTCTCCATGGTCGAAGAATTTGTTTATCTCGTATATTAGTGACTAAGCGAGCTGTAAATAGTAAAAGGACCGTCACACAAAGAGACTGGGTTATAAGAAGAGGTATAAAAAAAAGAGGATGTGCACTTTCTCTGTGGGTAATTCCAAATGTCTTTATATATCAATTATCACCCCAAGGTGAGTCACCATTTCTTAGAGGTACATTACGTCCTCTGCACCCAAGTAAGGGACCCGTTCCTTCTAGGGAACCTTTTCCTTTACGTTCGGTGAGGTCATAAGAACGGACCCTTTTAGGGTACCTGTCTCCTCGGACCGTCCCGATGTCAAGTACCACAGTGTTTTCTAAGACTGTACTGCATCGCTGATTTTGTTGTTGTTTGTCAATTGTTAAAAATTTCATACTTTAAGTGGAACACAATGACCTTGATACCGAACAATTTTAATGTACTCAGTTACTTCTCGTGTCTCCTCCTAGTTACTCCGTTTCCCCTTTGTCCAAGGGATGCCGGAGAAAGACACCCCCTATGTAAAGTAGTCCGAGTATTCGTACTCAGTCGGGTACATTTCGAAACGGGTTGTGTAGCAAACACGGTGCGCCCGAAGTTCTGGAATCGGAGATTGAAGTCACTGACTTGTTACGGCTTTAGACGGGTGTGACAACTTGACCGAGGTTCCCGATTGTCAACGGTAGTAGAGTCGGACACACTCACGAGCGAGTGGACTGCGGTGAATGAAAGACCTTCTGTGTGTGTAAGTGTGTGTGTATATACGTGTGTGTCCACTACGAGACGTGTATAGGAAATCCGCAAGGAGACGGTAGAGAGGTTGTTATTTTCTGAAGGTAAGAGAGTCTGGTCTGGATTCGCTTCCGCTTACGGAATTGTCGTGGTTTCGACATTGGCCCGTTCTTATTCGGTTAGTGACTTTTCTTTTTTTTCATTCGGTGAATCAGCACCGGTTGATAAACCCTGGGGTACCTGACATCAGGTACCTTAAGAGGTCCGGTCTTATGACCTCACCCATCGGTAAGGGAAGAGGACCTCTAGACGGGTTGGGTCCCTAGCTTGGGTCCAGAGTACGTCCACCTGAGAAACGGTCGACTCGATGGTCCCTTCGGGTTCGGTCATTGACGTGATAGAGATAGTGGTGTTTAAAGTTATAAGGATTCTGTCTTGTGTAATGGAAAAGAAACTCGAAAGGGTCGTAGTCGATTAGTGGAGTATCCTCATTATTAGATAAGTTCTGACAATCTTATGTCTAAGACTTTCGTTCCAGTCCCTTCTGTACCCTATCAGGGGGAAGAAGAAACATAAGGGAGACTGTCGGAGTAACCGTCGAACGTGAAAGGGTTTTACCGGTGTCACTACGGAAGGTAGGGTGGATGAACGGAGTGTTACACTACGACTGCGGAGAAGGTAGTCCTTGACTCCGGACACAGGAGAGAGAGAAACTTGTACCCGTCCGGAGACACTGACTGAGGTGTTCGTCTTACACCTCTCTCACTACGTCGCACTCCCCGACCGGAACCTCGACCAGACTCGGAGACCCGGTCCTTGTGGTGGCGGTGTGATACTTCCTTGGGTCGGCAGTCACCCCTGGGGGTAGTTCTCTGGATATACCTTTCCTTGGCTTCGACGACCGGGAGTCGGGGCGACTCGAGGGTCGGTTGTCGTTGAACGGTCCGTATACTCATTCGGCAGAACCCTTACCTTTGGGATGGGAGCCGTCTCGACGAGGTTGACTACCACTCAGGTGCCGGTACCCGGAGGGAGTGCTTCGAGATAAGTTCGACTTTTAAGAACTCGATTTGGTTGATAACAAAACTCGGTGATATAAATCCCGACTAGACAATGGGTCACTGTCAGCGGGTTTTGCCAATGACAGAGGAGGTGAAGTCGGTGTAGGAGGGATAGTGTGTCACTTCCGCCACGGAGGAAACAGGGGTAGAGACCTAGGACACACCCCTATAAGACTGAGTAAGTGAAATGAGACCTAGTTTTGTAATGAACAGGAAAGTCTCGTACTTTGAGTCAGGGTGGGAGGGACGTAAGGAAACCTACGTTTCAATGGAAATCAGGGAAGAGTCCTTTGATCGACAGATCAGTGGGCAGGTTCCGTTGACAGTCCGAATTTCTTCTTGGACTTTGAGTTCGGCAGGTCTCTCTGATCTTCTCTCCCCTGAGGTTTTAGACTCCACGAGATATTTTCAATATATATCGTGAAGGGACCACCGAGTCCGCTATTTCTTAGGTGGCCGTTACGTCTTCTGCACCCAAGTTAGGGACCCAATCCTTCTCGGGGACCTCTTCCCTTACCGTTGGGTGAAGACATACGAACGAACCTCTTAAGCTTCCTGTCTCCTTGGACCTCCCGATGTCAGGTACCCCAACGTCTTTCAGTCTGTGCTGTCTCGCTCGTTGTGAACGTGAAAGTGTTCTCAATACTTACAACCCGTTTAACACTGAGTCTCGGTCGGTAGGTCATTACGTAGACCCTGAACTCGTAGTGTATCTCACGTTTCCACTCTTGGATTCGTCTCGATGTTCCCCGGTTCCCAGTTCGCTTCACTCCTGTGTGGAGGCTTCGAACCTCTCAGTGTCGGTATGAGATGACCATTACTCAGGTACTTGTGACCGGAGACCGTTGTTAATGATTCCAGTAAGGAGCAAAAGAGGTCATTGGAATGGTTAATTTCCTTGCTCCCTTTTACCTTTAAACAAGGGTCTTTGGGTGGACCCAGGGTCACGAGTATGAAGGACATCTACAAAGGTCCGGTAGTAGACGACACACACACACACACACTGTTTCGTTCACGGTATAGATCCCAGTGGCAAACTATTTAGACACATATTCCGCTGTACGGGACCAGACAGTAGAGGTTTAGGACCCGGTGTCGTAGTCTGGATCCAAGGTGGGGCTAGTCGTCACTGGAATCGGTTCAATGATTTTGAAAGGTTCGTGGACATAAAATTAAATATTCTACCTCTACTACTATTATCATAAGTAAGAATTTTACCTCGTCCTAGAGTGTCAGGAAGGGGAGGAACAGGAGACGGACGGAAAAAAGGTGTCTTTTAGAGATCGGTTTCTTATACAAATTAATCTCTTCATTCTTTTACGTCTTCGTTTCTTTTCGTTAGGTTGTTTTGATTTATTATTCTCGAATCACTAATTTGTTTCAGTTCCTGGAAGCTTTCAGGAGAAGTTCCCGATGTCTGTTATAAGACTCGGTATAAGATACTTGACAGAATATCTATGACTCTGGGGGTGGTCTGCCTTCTTCCTCAATTGACGTACTGGTCTGACATCGGTACTGTATTCGAAGGTGTCAAGACTCTTGACCGGAGTTCCTTTACCCCTGTTCACCTGGGACCTTGACTTCTGAGTAATATGAATTTTATTAGTTCTACTGTGACCAGTCTCACGGCGATTGGTTAAAGTTCTACTGAGTCCCAACTGACGCGTACAATGGGGAGGTGAGTGGACATTTTCACGAACGGGTGACCCTCTCGCTTAACCGGAAACTTGTCCTCAGGTGGGTCGGGGGTGGGAGTGGGGTGGTCAACGGTCGTAGGTTTTATTTCGTATGAAAGGTGGTTGGAACGGAGAAATAATAGAAAACTCACCACTCGTCACCCGGAGACTTTCCTCAGGATGAAGACCATTATAAGAGTTTCCAAAATTTTAATTTATTTTATTGTATTAGTTTTATAGTTCATGACAAACATACCCTATATTTAAAAATTAAGAGAGGAAGAAGGGTATACACTTTACACCACTCGGACGGGTCCTGATGAGTCGGTTTGGTACACAGGAGTTCGAAATAAGTCTCGAATTGGGACCGTACAGGACTGAGGATCCGGACTAGGTCAATCGGTGGAGTTCCGACATTTAAATCTCCAGAACTGTAGTACGATTTTTGAGAGGAGTCTTTAAGAGAGGAAAGGATGAAAGGGACTATCGATGTTAGTGTAAAATAGTGGGTTGTTTTGGTATAAGAGGGGGAACCGACACAGATTTGGTTGACCAGACGGTGTCTCAGAGAGTCTTATATAGGGATGTTTCGTTAAGGTGGAGGCTCAGTCCCGGACAAAGTTAAGCTACTACCGCTGTGAGAATAACTTTCAGTCCGTCGTTCCGGAAGTCTCTCAGACAGGGTCTCCTTCGTGCCGTCCCTTGTCTGACCCAATTAGAAGATACACCGAGGACTAAAAGGTTCGAAATTTCGTATCGTCTCGACTTTTATCGGTTAAAAAGAAGTATAAAAGTGTCACCGTAGGAGAAATTTGGTCGAAGAAAGGGATTTACAGAGTAGAGATCCCTGTTTATATCATCCATTTGGTCCCCTGGGACTCCCTACTAGAACTAGAAGAGACGGAGACTCGGGGTGTCGATATAAAACGGGCGTCCACAACCCCACCCTGGTGGGGTGTCGTCAAGAGGGAAAGTCTGTTTCACGTTTACACAGACTTCTTTCGAGTATTTTGTGTTGGTCTTACCTTTACGCGAAACAGGGACCGTCACACGTCCTGAGTTCGGACGTAGAAATTTTTTCTTAGAGAAATTGAGGACGTAGGTTATCCTTGCCTGAGGTTTCCAGTCGGGTCTCCCTCGACACGTAAGTCTCTTTGGGAGGTGTCTCCCTCTTCGACAGATCTCTCCTTCGTCTCGAGACGTCTCGTTACCACTCTGGGAGGTCCTTCCTCCGACGTGTCCCAGTGTGTCTGTCGACGGGATCTACATTCCGGGTGGACATAACTTTAGGGTCGAGGAAATCACTGATCAAGGCATCGGAGATTTTGAGTTGTGACTGTTACTATCTCGTCTCTCTTGTACTCGACCTGATCTCTAGATCCTCTTCCTTAACTCTTGGTGTGTGTTGGGGATCTTTCCGTATTACGACCATTTCGAGGGGAGTCTTTGTCGGTCTCGAAGTTCTTTTCTGGTCCTTTTTGTTCCTGGTGTCCCAACCATCCCATAAGGTGTCCTGCCGTCGACAGATCTTCGGCCCGACCTTTAAAGTGAATTGAAGAGTCACTGCAGAACTAAACCTTTTCTCTTTCCTGTACCCTTGACATATTTAATTAACCTAAATTCTTCGTTGTGACTTCTGTTGTTATCACACTCTAGAATCGGTGCCACTATTAAGGGTTCCGACATAGGTTTCCGGTCGGCCAGAGTCTTTCTTCTGAAATTTGACTCTCCTCCTCTCTTTATCGATTTCACTCGTCTCTCAGAACAGTACACGTGTGTATATGGTACTGTACACACAAAAAAGGGTCTTGTGTCAACACCAAGGAATGGTGTGGACAACGACTTGAATCTCGTGTCTATACTGTCGAAGTCAAACAGAAACTCCCATAAAAAGGGTTTGGGTGTTTGGACTTTCAGATTGTGTTTTGAAGAATTTTGGACGACAAGTGCCCAGAAATATGGTAAAGAGATGTAGTTTCAGATCTTTTCGCATTACTTCCTATTTGGTACTATTGGTAAACGTGACGGTGGATCACCGGTCTGTGGAACATCCAGAGGTAGAGGTGGAACTTCCTCCTTCTAGGGGGTAACGTCGGAATCGAGACTTGATCACAGTCTGGGAGATAATTGGAAACTAAACAAAATCAAATGTCCATAAACCCTAAGAACAAACGTCAGTAGGTTGTCCCCTTTTTAAGTCGGATTTTTAAGTTCCCGTGCCACCCCTCCATTCACAAAACTTACCAATAGTCAGATCCTCATTCTTTCTTTACGGATTTATTCGGTTACCTTGTTTAAGGATATCTTCTCTGTTCGATACTAAAAATTTGTTATTGTCGTCAGTATCAAAGGAGCTTCTTTACGAACGACGACGACGACGACGATTCAGCGAAGTCAGTACAGGTTGACACGCTGGGGTATCTGCCGTCGGGTGGTCCGAGGGGGCAGGGACCCTAAGAGGTCCGTTCTTGTGACCTCACCCAACGATAAAGGAAGAGGTTACGTACTTTCTCTTTTCACTTTCACTTCAGCGAGTCAGTACGGGCTGAAAATCGTTGGGGTAACCTGACGTCGGATGGTCCGAGGAGGCAGGTACCCTAAAGGGTCCGTTCTCATAACCTCACCCCACGGTAAAGGTAGAGGTTATGTACTTTCACTTTTCACTTTCTCTTCAGCGAGTCAGCACAGGCTGAGAAGCGCTGGGGTACCTGACGTCGGATGGTCCGAGGAGGTAGGTACCCCAAAAGGTCCGTTCTCATGACCTCACCCCACGGTAACGGAAGAGGCTTCTTTATGAACTGAGTCCATTATTATAAATGACGAAAGTTGCAGACAACTTGTTTGTGTGTTACATAATTCTCTTTACTTTTATGACACCCTTTATACGGGTGCACGGTAGTGGTGCGCGTTTGTCCTTCCTAGAGCTCGCCCTTGTTAGTCTATATTCTTCGACAGTGTGAGTTTTCGACGACTTGACATCTCTCTTCACCGGTCCATTTCTTCATTAGTGTTACCAGAATCTGAAAGAGGACTGGTGGTTCTTCCTTACCGATTACTTCGACTTTAATGTCTTTGAATACTCTTTTAATAGTATAATAGAGTACCATAGGTTTTTTTTCCTTAGTTAACCCATTTCAACTTCTATACATGATCTAAAATCTTCCGTCTAAATTCTGTAAATTCTCTTTTCCATCCGTCCTAACATTCAGTATTATGAAGCCCTCCCTTCTATTAAGAGTTTTAACGCTAAGGTAAAACGTAAACATTTACTGAGACCACTTTTTCTTCTTCACCTCCTAAGTCAGGTTATCAGTACGACCCTAATAGGTGGTCCTTTCTCTCTCGTCTCACTGACGATTCCCAGACGGAGACCACAAACCGGTTACCGTAAATTTTCTTGGGGACGGGGTGGTGAAATTTCGACGACTTGTGAAGGTTTCACTTCAACGAGTCAGCACAGTCTGACAAACTCTGGGGTACCTGACATCGGGTGGTCCGAGGAGGCTGGTACCCCAAGAGGTCCGTTCTTATGGCCTCACCCAACGGTAAAGGAAGAGGTCCCCTAGAAGGGTTGGGTCCCTAGCTTGGACCCAGAGGGTGTAACCTCCGTCTGCGAAATTGGAGACTCGACCGAAGGGACCACCGAGTCTCCAATTTCGCAGACGACCGTCACGTCCTCTGGACCCAAGTTAGGGACCCAACCCTTCTAAGGGGACCTCATCCTTTACCATTGGATGAGGTCATAAGAACGGACCTCTTAGGGTACCTACCTCCTCGGACCACCCGATGTCAGGTGCCCCAGTGTCAGCCTGTGTTGACTCGCTGAAGTGAGTGAGTGAGGGTGGTGAAATATCCTCCCTGGAACCCAGATAATTGATTGGAGAGGTGTTATGTCGACAGAGTAGGTATTTTTGCCCCTACGTTGTCTTAAAAAAGGTACACTAATGACACTACCGACTTATTCTATTATCTAAATTTCCCGGACCATGTTATCTACCTTCGATGACAACAGGAATCCACGGTCCGAGGTAAGATCCGTTTCTTTTTTTCTTACCCTGAACCGGGGACGGGGATTCGTTACCGATAAAATTTATTCATTTTACGTTACTCATTGCTAATCATGTTATGTCGACGTCGACGGAGTTTAAGAGGGTCCGTAACCTAAACCTTATTCAATTAGTAAAGCCGTCAGTCGATTAGTTTGAACAATAGATTTCTTTCGTGACCCAGACGGGTGACTCGTCCTTGATGAAATCTACATTTTCTCGTGTGAGTTTTCTACCCTTCCTCCTTGTACCAGCCTCGACTACTTGTCTTTGCACCTTTTGTCCGGTCGTACTTTTGTACGGCTCTGAGAGTTGGTCGGAAAGAGTCAAGGGGACCGTCGGCCCTTTGCACCTGCCCTCCCTCTTTGAGTCCTCGCTAACACCTCGTACTACTTATTTCCTTTCACTCAGTGAAACGTAAAGTAAACGAAGGGAGACGGGACTCTCGGACCATAAATCTGAGTCTCCTTGTCCTAATTTGGTGGTCCTCTCTCAATGTCGGAGTCTAAGTAATCTTCTAACATTTCCGTGGGTACACGAGAATTTACAAAAGTTCAGAGAACCGACCGTGTAATCTCGAGTTCCATGTTTCTCTTAAAAGTTGACCTTAGCTGTTCGAAGACAGTTGCCAGAAACTCTTTGCTTGCATTTTACCGTTCAAAGGTCATCTGACCTTTACCAGTTTCCGATAAGAGTAAAAGTTCTTCGTCTTAAGACGTTCGGTGTCTGCTCCCGAACCGTTCCTGTCGCACGACAGTAGTTGTCGTGATTCCTTTCCTGTGGTATATCTTCTTTTCATAAGGATTCTTGTCATCTGTTTAGTCACTGGTCTCGTTCTTATGGTCTTTGACACGGAGCTTAGACAGACTCTCGTATAATGTCCGGTTCGATAATAACGGTTCGGTCATCATAAGATCCATAAAGATATATGTCCGAGAGTAAAGTAAAGGGTTCATCTCACAGTGATACAGATTAAAAACATCTGCCCCGAAGGGTCCACCGCGATCACCATTTCTTAGGCGGACGTCCTCTACGCTCTCTGCACCAAAACTAGGGACCCAGTCCTTCTAGGGGACCTCTTCCTTTACCGTTGGGTGGGGTCGTAAGAACGGACTTCTTAGGGTACCTGTCTCCTCGGACCGCCCGACGTCAGGTGCCCCAGCGTGCCTCGTCCCGTTCTGTCTCACGTGTGTGTACACGTGTGCATCTGTGCGTGTGTATCTGTGCGTGTGTGTGCGAAAAATATCTACTCCTGTGACGGTACCTCTCTCTTCCCAATCTCTTACTACTTAGATGCCGAGTCGCATCTAATAAGATTTCGTCATAAGATCTCGTCATAAGTCCTAAGACGAGAACTCCTACTCGTGGTTCTTAGTACCTCTTTGTCTTCGTAGGGTGTGGGCTTCTTCCTCACTCCACTTGTGTGACTGCTCTTTTGTGTGAACAGTACAGGTTGGGTCACACCTCCAGTCTCTTCAGGAGACCCCCTGTGACGTCGTCCGGGGAAAATACTGCAAAAAGGTCGGACATTTGGTGAGGAAAAAGACTCTTACTGGTGTGAGTATCTTTAGGTGAAAACGTCACGATGTGCTGTCTCGTCTGACTTCGGTCAGACCTGGTCACTTAAAAGGTCAAACCCAAACCCTCTGTAATCAGTTAGAGACGACGTGTGAACTTGACCGTTTACTACTCTGGGATTCGACCTCCACCGTTATAAACCGGAATTAACATACGTGTTTTCTCTTCGGGACCTACTGTTTCCCATGTCCCTACTCTGGCACGCGGGACTTTTTGGCTTATTGAGACCGAGGGTTGCTACGGTCCAGGGCTGAGGTCGGAGGACGCCTCAACAAGAACAAATCAGTGATTCAGTATAGACTGAGAAAACACTGGCGTGCTGATATCGGATGGTCCAAGGAGACAGGTACCCTAAAGGGTCCGTTTTTATGACCTCACCCATCAGTAAAGGAAGAGGTCCCCAAGAAACCACCCAGATACATATTAAAGAATAAGGACCAACGAGGAGACTATAAGAATGTCTAGGAGTATCTTGAAATAGAAGTTCCGAGTTGGGTCGGACTGCCTCAAACCACTATGTCATTGGTTTTATACGTCACATCTACTGGTCCATAACGAGACTAGCTATACGAGGGGAGAACTTTGTATTCAGACTATGTACTACCCCTCAAAATACGATACAAGGGTGTGTACATAGTACGTAAAATGGGTCTAGTGGACCCTTGTTTACTTTTCTTTTACTTAACGTGTAGATCTCTAAGATCTCTGGAGCCCCCTTTCCATCGTACCCTTCCATTGCCCATATAAAATTAAAAGGTGTAGAAGAATTTCTAGTATTAAAACATTCTCTTTCCTTATACGTCAGAGTTCTTTCCTCTTCGACTGGGTTCTGAGTTCAGAAGACTAAAACGTGTTCTCTTACCGACTCAGTGTCTTTTCCTGTCTCCCCTAAAACATTCAGATCCCTTCTTATACTCTGTCAACTGAATTTTTGTCCTAGTTTCTATTACTACCCGTCTTAACAGTTTCTTATACTTTTGAAATAGGCTCTTGACACGTGGATCTTTGAAGATCCTTCCGTGGTCTGGGCTGTGTCTTTCCTAAGAGTCTATTTTTATTATCCATTCCTCCAATTCTACTTTTGTATGACAGTAAGACCTTTCTTTAGTGACATTTTCTTAGGTATATTCAGAGAAAGAGGAGTAAAGGAGAATTTTATAGGTACTGTAAAAGACAGTTTCCCCCTTTTCAGGTATAATTGTAGGTTTTACAAACTGTTCTTACAACTCGTATAAAGGAGAAGAATGTTTTAAACCTCTCTTAATTCTCAACCGTGTAGGTAGAAGGGACCACCGAGTCTCAATCCATTTCGGACGTTACGTCCTCTGGACCCAAGCTAGGACCCCAACCCTTCTAGGGACCTCCTCCTTTGCCGTTGGGTGAGGTCATAAGAACGGACCTTTTAGAGTACCCACCTCTTCGGACCACGTCCGACGTCAGGTACCCAACGTTTCTCAGTCTGTGCTACCTCGTTGAAGTGAAAGTGAAAGTTCTCAACCGTGGTCATCGGTTTGGTTCGAGTCCTGGGATGGAGTACTTCTCTGACCGACACCGGACTCGTAAACCTCGGTTGAGTACCGAATAGGAGATGGATGTTGACTAGTCGGTCCCGTAATACTCTTTAGAAGGGTACACTCGAGTGTGTAGTCCGGTGCTAGGTCGTTGTCGGACAGAGGAGATAGACTCTGTAAATTCCACGTTTACATGCTTGACCGGACTCGGGTCGGGATACGGATAATAACCTCATCGTGAGACGGTTTTACTAATGTTTTACTCCCCACGAAAAGACTAGGAGTGAGGTTTAATTTTTCTTGAAGAACAATACTTAGTATTAGGTATAAACCCTTGTATACTATACAACTTTTCTACAATTATCTCATTGAGACCAAGGTCTACAAGGCAGTCCCGGACTGGGATCATAGGACACCCAGTTACATATTAAAGAACCATCGAGGATACTATAAGAATGTCTAGGAAGATGTTACGATGGAAGTTCCGAGTTCGTCCGGACTGACTCAAACCACTGTGTCATTGGTTTTACGGACCACATCTACTGGTCCATAACGAGACTGCCTACAAGCAAGGAGAAAATGTTGAAAAAGTAGTCGACTCTGATATTTGAAGTTTTCGTGTCTCCTTAATCGTAGTGAGTGGGGACTTACCTAGACTCCTACTTCTTACAAGGAAATTATTAATGGGTTGGGGTTTAGGTCCTGAACCTACTCAGTCATAAAAGGTAATCTCCACGTTCTTTTCGTTTTAAAGTTTTGTCGGAGAGTCCTTTCGACTGACGACTCTTGTAAACTCGTTTGTCCTTTTTTTTCGAATTTTAGTATTACTCTATAAAGGTACCGTAGAAGTCTTTTCCTTGTCTTACTTGAACTTATAGCGATACCTCGTTAAATTTAGTCATAACCTTCATCAATTATTATCTTAACTACAACGTCTTTTTTAGTCATTTTATCTTTTGTATGAACTCTGTGTCCTACAGTTCTTTACTCGTGTTACCTTTTCTTGTATTTACTAAGAATATACGTATAAGATGGACAGAGAAGACATAGGATCCTCATGTTTTTATTTCTTCGGTAAACGTGAAAGGGAGTTCCACTGGTGGTGGGTCAAACCCTTCATATCTTTATCTATCTATCATAAGATCTACAATAATTGACTATGGTTGAGTGAGGGGGTCTCGACGTTTTTATATTGAGGAGAATAACTAGGTCTCTACGATATGTTTTTCTTTCTACTGTTATTCCATGATTCTTATAAGAATACGTGAAATTTTTCTTCTTTAAAGTATATAAAATAAGGGTCCTGTGTATGATTATGTGCATTTTGATGTCTTTGATTTTGATTCGTAATCAGATTTATCGTTCTACCTTTAATTCTTACAAGGTTGTCCGATAAAACCTCTTTTTCGATTTACAATATTCGAACATATAGTATTAGATACTCTCTATTTGTGTTGTCTCTCTTTACATACGAAAGTCACAAAGGGGTAGAGATTATGATACCAGGGTAATCCTCTACCTCACCATTTCTAGATGTTTTTTTATCTTTTGGTGTCCTTTATGGTGTTATGTTTATTTTTTCTGTTAATTTTTAGATAAGTTGTCTTTCTTTGATGAAAATTTTAATATTTTCCGGAGAGAAAAGTATAGGACTAACGTATTTAATCGGAAAAGGACCAACTTCCTTAAAATAACTATATATAATAATTTTCTTCTTTCTTTCATTTCTTTTATTTTCCAGACTCTTGTTTTTCTGTAGGACTTTCATTTGTTTTATACCTTAACGACATTATTTTTTAAGTTATATCCTCAATACCAAGGCCCATTTTGTCTAATTCATGTCAGGTGGGACCGAAAAGGTGATGTCGATATTTTGGACTGTTTTACGTACTCCGTCAACAAACTCCTTAGACTTTTCAGTTATCATCGTCCGTCTAAACCTTTATTTTGGTCTTAAACTTCACGGTGGTTTGACTACCACTTAAATGGTAAAAGGGGGGACGGTAAGATAGTGGGGGGAGTTTGGTGGACGTTAGGTCTTAGCCCACCGTCCCATATCTTTCTTGAGGTCCCCTTCGGGAAATCAAGGTCGAGTTGTTCGTTATTTGCACTGAAGATTGCGAGTCTCTCACACATCTTCAGGAGACCCTAACTAAAAGACAAAGAAAAGAAGAAATAAATGAACACGGCGTCGGTGGTCGTTAGAGGAACACCGTCGTTGTCCTCGAGTGTTGAGACTCTCCCTTTGGGACGAAACGTTAGGTATCTCGAGACCAGGGTTCTCCCACCCAGTTTGGGGGTAACTAAAAGAAGAAGGAGACAGGAGGACGAAGAACGGAGACTTACACCTTCGTCGACTTCTTCGTTACTGTCTCGACCGGTGACTTTGGGGCCGAGAGACCAGACTCCTGACTTTGCTCCTTCTGTGTCTCCGTCCTGTGTTATCCCTCCTTTGACGTCTCTCTGTGCTGTAGGTAGGTCCGAAAGTCACTTCAGCACCCACGTGAGGTTTCGACACGTACGTACCTAGGCTAAAGTAGTTACATCATTTTTTTTCCAAGTTTACCTTGATTGTGTACGAGACGTGAGGTTGACTGGTACCGACCGTGTGTATATTCTATCATGTACCATTTTTGAGTCTTTTGTTAACTGACACCTTGATGCCGGGTGTCTTTCATCCGTCCTTACATGTCCAACTAATAGAGACTTTTCAGAGACGAAGTGACGTGTGCGATGAAAGACTTATTGCCACGAGGTAGACATGTCTCCCAAAGAGAACTTAAGCACGAAGTCGACCCGGAAGTCGTACGGTAAGGTGTGAAGATCGTCCGACCATCGAAGACCCACCTCTCCGTGCAATCTGTTAACCACTTAGGACACCAACACTTAGGTGAGGGTGTGAAGGAAGTGAAGGAAGGGACTAGTTTACAATACCACATACCCTAGGATACCTGTTACGTAGGCCGACTCCAGGTACCCAATCTTTACACCTGGGTGTCGGTCTTATCCATAGGAAAGGACCTTCTTATTATAAGACCGAGAAAGTCTTATCGTCCCTGCTTAGATCAGTGGTTCACCTGTCAACTAGAAGAGTCCTTTCTCGGTGGGGTCGACGTCTCGTCTCCAGGAATAATGGTCGTTTAACCTGTAAGGTTTCTCCGCCATCGATCCTACCGACAAACTTAGACTGAGACACTACAATCGTGGAGGATATTGGAGGTAGAGAGACGGTTGCACAGGTGAAGTAAACCTAGGTAACGTCGTCGTACACCACCGGTGTTTGTCGTGGTTCGATTTGCCATCGACACTACTCCATTCAGTTACAGTTGAGTCTGAAAGGGGTTTAAGGGGGTCTACGAACTCCTAAAGGGAAAGGGGTGACTCTGTCACCGGTGTCTACGAAGTCCTTCCTATGGCCTAACCAATGTTAAGGATAGATGATCAAAACGTGACAGAAGGAGACCACCAGACCGATGGAGGAGTTATCTCCAGGGTCCAGACCTTTGACTATGTCCAGGTCTTTGATTCTTTTCTGACCACGAAGATAAAGTCACTGATGGTAACCGGAGGACGAACAGGTAAGAACAGAAGAAGACTGATGTCTCCAACCCGTCGTGAGACGAACCGACGGGTCACTGCAACCGGAATCGCTATAGTACAAGACAAGTGGTAGAACGAGAACGAGTCAGCGCGACAGGCTGAGAAACACTGGGGTACTCGATGTCGTGTAGTCTGAAGGGACAGGAAGTGATAGAGGGTCTCAAACGAGTTTGAGTACAGGTGACTCAGTCACTACGGTAGGTTGGCAGAGTAGGACAACGGAGGAAGAGGATAATTAGTATAGGTGTAGAAAAACGTTCGGTTCAGGAGAATCGACAGGGAGGTTGGGACGGATGGTAATACAGTTGACGTCGAGGAGGTTTAAGGTGGGTGTGTTTGGGTGAAGACTACCAATTTGTGGTGGTAGACCGGAGATCCCGAAACACCTCTCTCCTTCCGATAGTAGGGGTACCGATAATCACTCGGTTTTAGACACTCTCGGAGAGGTTGGTAGTCAGGGTCGGACGTCTCCTCTGGATATAGACTTTAAGACTCATTCACGTAAGGACCACTGGAATTACTAATACACAGGGGTACCGTAAGGCTATCTTGTATTAGGAGACCACCAGAAATTGAAGTCTATTATATAGGTAAAGTCGTGTGGGTGAAAGACTAGGAAAATTAGGGAAGGGTATGGTAGACGGTGTCTTTAAGTCCGTAAAGTGATAGTGAGTTTCACCCGGTAACGAAAGAGGTCTGAGGATTCTTAGTGGAATTGTCGTTCAAACATGGTTAGGTATTCAAGGAAGGTCCTATAACTTAAGACATAGGGAACAGGTTAGAATACGAGACCGGGGAAACTCGTGTAAGTCATGGGTCAGAGTGTCTATGAGGGGTGGGGGGTCAGGAACTGATTCAGTAGGTCAAGGGAATCCATATCTACTAAGGGAAGAAAGCTTCGGAGTCTTGTGGGGACGACCTAATCTCTCACCTAGTAGGGATCTCCCCATTGATAACGGGATACCCTCTTTTTCGAGACTTAAGGGTAGGGTGAAACCCCATCACCCGTCATCGAGAATTGTCTTAAACCCCCGTTGAGATGAACCAGTCTTCTAAATATCTTCAGAACCCTTTATTCGAAGAATCCCTTTAAGTTGTTTTAACGGGGTTAGGGTACGTAGTCTCAGGACACAAAGAAGTCAACCCCTGGACTGAAGTCGGTTTTTCTGGACGACATCAACCCGTAAGTTGGTAGAAACTTTATATCGGTGAGATAAGCTAGAACCCAACTATAAGTCGAAAAAGAAATAGGTGACTTCCTCTATTCCCGAAAAACAATCGATGGTATCTCTGACAGACCGAGATTATAAACTTTAAGTCAGCGGTCAATTGACGAAAGTCGGAAATCACTAGATAGTTACCCCACGGTTACTTTGAAGTATTTTTGGTGGGTTAAGATAATGGGATTATAAAAAGTACGGGAACGGTTGGTGCATAAGGCTTGTGGACCTGGTAATATGACTAGTTACATAAGACATGGCATCGTAAGAGGACTCCATGGCATAACTTTCAAACTATTACCCCAGGGTGGTGAAACACGATCTCAGACAAGTACCATGTCATTGGTGGACCCTACCTCACATAACGGTCGACCTGGCACTGGGTCAGTGTTTGGAGACGGAATGACCAACAAGAGATCCTTAGTGTCCTGACCGATCTCGAGAGATCCTTCGGGTGCGTCTCTACGTCTATCTTCGAGGTTTCTCCACGACCTCCTCATTGTGGACACCTTTTGTGTGTTTCTATTCTTCGTCTTAACCCGACGTTCCTCGTCCATTCAACCGAGTCGAGATCTTCACCTCCTTATACTTCGACCTTTTTAGGTAATATATGGGACTCGAGTCGTGTTTCTGTGGGACAAAACAAACAATGAGTACAATCGAGTTCCAAAGATTTGTTAACCGTCTTAGGAGATGGTCAAAGGACACAGTTCTCGGGGATTTAAGACAATTAGAAAATCAGGAAGTTTACCTGTAGACCCGTGTCTTCGTAAGTTCGAGGTTCAAGGACGGAGGATTATAGTCGTCACCTACCTCTGTGCCGAAGAAAGTCCGAGGTCACACTACCGACGTTCCTCCCGACCAAAGTACAGATTCGACATCCTACACAGATGTGAACTACCGTAGGGCACAAGAAAGTAGATATGTTCTTTGACTGGCGTCACGAAACCCCTCAGGTAAATGCTCAGTACCCGCCTGAACGATTCATCCTCCGTGCAGAGTTACACCACATCGTCCTTGATGTGTCTGAAACCACAGCGGACGGACCCGAAAATCAAAGGCGACCGGGAACCCGATCGATGTATTGGAACTCGTTCTTATGTATGGGACCGGTCTGTGGTTGGGACAGTATGTGACTAGAACCTGAAGGTCGGAGGTCATGACATTCTTTTCTTCGGACGACAAATTCCGCGGGTCGTACACCAAGAAACAATACCGTCGGGATCGTGTGATTATTCGGAAGGGACCGAGAAGAAAGACGAGACTTTGCCTCAAGGAGTTCCATTACTACCGGGTCAGGAGAGGTAAGGGTGAGAGAGGGAGGGGGTTCAAATTAGAGTAAGAGAGGGGACTGAAATGGATACTGAGTGTTTAGGTATAGAGGTTAAGTATGGAGAGAAACCAAGACTCGTAAATTTTAGTTTAAAACTTTAGAGAGAAACTGTAGAGGTGGACCCACAAGGAAACCGGATCGTGTGAGTAGTATATATTTTAACTTGAGTATGACTCTCGAGAAGTTATGGAAAAAGAAAGACGAGTTAGGAAACATCTTCCTCTTTCATGTATTTCTCTTCATCTATCAGCGTGTCTTACCACCTTTCTATCCGTAATCCCCATTATAAACTCTTGAACAAGATACGGTGCATGATATGGGTTTTTCCAGAATTACTGGTCTATTGGTACAACCACACTAGGGAGTGGATCTAGGTCTGTAGGACCTCATACTTCAGTTCACCCGGAATCCTTCGTAATGATACTTGTTTCGGATCACTTCCAATACCTTAAGGTCGACTCGTTAAATTTTAGGATTTTCTACGACGACGATTTCACAACGTGAGTTATACAGTCGTTTAAACCTTTTGAGTCTTCACCGGTGTCCGGACCTTTACCCACCGGGGTAATAGTTTTGAAGTTATACCATGGAACCCTCTTAGGACGTCAAAAGTAAGGTTAGGGTTTCTTCCCGTCACGGTTTCTTACAAGTTTGATGGTATGTCAACGTGAGTAAAGTGTACGTTCGTTCCAATACGAGTTTTAGGAAGTTTAATCCGAAGTCGTCATGTACTTAGTTCTTGAAAGTCTACTTGTTCGACCCAAAGTTTCCCCCTCTCTTTGATCACTAGTTTAACGGTTGTAAGTAACCTAGTACCTCTTTCGTTTCCTCAAGGTCTTTGATGGATGAAGATGAAGTCACTGAAGTGATTTCGGAAACTGACACACCTAGTGTTGTTTGGTACCTTTTTAGAATTTCTCTACCTTTATGGTCTGGGGATGTTTCCAGGTAGATCAGTTTCGATACCAAAAAGGTCATCAGTAAATACCTACACTTTCAACCTGGTATTTCTTTCGACTTGTCGTTTCTTAACTACGAAAACTTGACACCACAACCTCTTGGGGACCCTGAGAATTCTCAGGGAACCTGTCGTTCCTCTAGTTTGGTCAGTTAGGATTTCCTTTAGTTGAGGCTTATAAGTGACCTTCCTAACTACAACTTCGACTTCGTGGTTATGAAACCGGTGGACTACCCTTCTCGGTCGAGTAACCTTTTCTGGGACTACGACCCTTTCTAACTTCCGTCCTCCTCTTCTCCCGCTGTTTTCTACTCCACCAACCTACCGTAGTGACTGAGTTACCTGTACTCACACTCGTTTGAGATCCTCTATTACTTCCTCTGTCCTCGGAACACAGGACGTCGGGTACCCCAGCCTTTCTTAGTTTGTGTTGAATCGTTGACTTGTTGTTTTTTACGTTTTAATGACTGTACCTAGTTAACCAAGTTAAACACATGAATGAGGGTAAAATCTCTCTTTAACTCCTTTCACATTGGAAGAACGTGTCTTAGTCTCAGTCCACTATTTCACTGCTTCATCTCAGACCTCTGGTCCGTTAGTCTGGGACCTCATATCGAAGTTAGTCCGGTGACCTGAAACAGGTCGGTTGGAAGAGGGGAAGTAGATCCACTGGGGTACGGGTGGGTGCAGGATAGATCCGAAGACTGTCCGTCCTTTTATCGTTGTGCATAAGTGCGACGAAATGATGGACAAGAGAGAGGAGAGGAGGAGGTAGTGGCGGGTGGAACGGTCGTGACAAAGGTGTTGACCGTGTGAAAGGGAGTTCTAGACTACGCACACAGTGTCACATACACGTCGAAAAGGAGTAAAGAGGTCCATTTTAAGTAGTGAGGAAGGGTTACGAGGGACTTTCACGTAATCTAAAAATGACGATAGTTTCCTGTATAAAGAATCATACTGTCACTTGAGACGAACAGACGGGGTAACCTAGTGATCGAGGTCCTGTCGTCCCTGAAGTGACTAAGTAAAGACACACAGGGTACATATCGTCTCGTGGACGAGGTCTTGTCCTTCAGTTGTTCACTGAGAATTGACTACAACTTAGTCAGTGTTTGGTGGTTCCGAAACCGACAAACCTGGTTACCCCACTTTTCCTCGACCCTCGACCGTTTCTGGACACTAATACTAGATCTTTATTCTCCCCATGTATGACCTTTGAAGGTTTTCTCCCCTTTGAAAAAAAATTCCCCCTTTTAATATAGTGTTAATTGTAGTACCTGAGTCTTTTTAGTTCGTACGGTCACCGTCTTCCCACGGTTTAAGGACCGGGTCTAAGGAAGGATTTCCTTTTTCCTAAAACGGTTACTCCTCCGACTTTGGTCTCCAATGATAGGAGGTGTAGTTCACTGAGTCACCCCTCCTCCCGATCTTATTCCGGTGAAACACGAATTCTCTGTCAGGGTAACAGATGTAGTGTCTTTGTGTATACGTTTAAAGAGTTTTCATATTCTTATACATGTGTGCCCTCGTGTACTTGTACCCTTTTCGAGATAGGTGTTTAAATCCCGACCTTCTTTGTAAGTAAGGAGATGTGGAATAATCAGTTTAATTTGACGTCCAATGGTCCCACCATCTTTCAAGACAGAGTTCTGCAGGTCCCTCTCTACCGTCTTACTCGTAAACGTAAGTCCCGTAAAAGAGGTTGTGTAAGTGACTTTGCTGTTGGCTCTCTAAAACAAATTTTACTTACTTTAGTTTGTCTACTCCTCTTTCTTCTGTTATAGACGGATTAAAACCTCCGACCTTTCATCCACCTATCGGTTGAACATCTCATCTCACCATTGGATGAAGTTTCAAGATTCGGTTCTCGCTCCTTTCGGTTTTTCAGTAGGTTTATTCTTACGTTTAAGGAGTTTTCTGAACCCTTACCCGTCACGGTCCATAGTGGAGACCTTTACTCCGTCTTACCATCCCTACCGGTTCCTTCCCTTCCCAGTGACCATTCGACACATTGACATTCTGGGGAATCATATAGTTTTCCTGTGTAATACCTTGGGTTTACGAGATTCAGGGTCGACCGGTAAATGACCGACTCTTTAGACTCCATATAATGACATGGTGAGAGACGAAATCAAGGACGTAGACTTTTTACCCCATAACTGTGAAAAAGGGAGAAACATTCGATTCCAAATATTTCATATATATGGATTGTGGACCGTATATTATTTAAGATTATTTATTTGCTTGTTTATTTAGGAGTGACGGTAATGTGTGGAGACCCGTCGATGGAGAAGAGGTCGAGTCGACCAGACCTTTGCAAAAAGAGGACCCTTCTTACTTTCTTTGACATGTACTTATCCTCTTTCAGTACGTGTCAATCCCCGTCTCCTCGTGTGTCTTTTATCTTCATAATCCCCTATGACGTACGACTTGTGGTTGGTGGGAGAAAGAGACCGACGGTCTCGTGAGGGTCCGGTATAGAAAGGTCGTCCTCAAGTTTTATCGGAAAACACCTCTTGGACTAGTCGGGTTCTCCTTTCTTGACTATTACGACTATGGTCTACAAGGGGACATTTACAAGAGTCGGATTAGTGGGATGTCACTTCGAGTATTAGGTCTTCGGTGTGGGTTCATAGGTGTCGAACACAAGTAAAGAATTTCGTAAACTGAGTTTGGACTTGTTTGTCGATTCCCGATAGTTTGTACCCTCCTTTCGGAGATCATCCCTTACGTCTCTTGAGTTATGGTTGTTTGTCCTTTTTCGTTGGCCGTCTTTTCTTCTGTGACGTAGGTTGTTTCTGTCTTTATTATCCTATACTGTTTCTTTTAGTCTTTTGTTTTCCCTTGAAAACCTTTAAGTTGTGTACTCTCGGCTTTGTTTCTTTGAGTTAACTTTCTAACCTTTTATTCAATACTTTACCGTCTCTTACTCGTTTTTCCTTTTCTCTATCTTAAAAAAAAAAAAAAAACCTACGTACTTCGTCCCGTGAGTTTCAATCACGGGACCCTGTTGGGTCTCACTACCCCACCCTTCCCTCCACCCTCCGCACAATTCCTACCCCCGTGTGCACACGTGGGTACCGACTAAGTACAACTACATACCGTTTTGGGTGTTATAACATTAATTGGAGGTTAATTTTATTTAATTAATTAAAGAATTTCCTTTTATGAAGATTTCTATGTCAGTGATATAGTTTTCTGGGTCGTAGGTTTATTGTACTAACGGTTTGTTTACCTTTTTTTACTAGTCGTTTTATTAAGTTCATTTAAGGGTTCTTAATTTCCTGTACTCAAAACCTAACTTTCCCGATTGGGTCCTCTTAACTATTTTCATCTATGTTAGGATCTAAGTCGTACTATTTTGAAGTCTTTTTACTCCTGTTTCTCTTCTAATATATTCAAAAGTATTTATTTATAGTCCAGTACATGTTCCCTAGTTTTCAGTCTACCTAAATCTTAAGAGTTGTTGTCACGATCTTCGATTTTTGTTACCTTACTACGGAAATCTAGGACTTTCTTGAGAAAAGGTTAAGTATGATCTTAAGTATAACGCTTTTTGATAGTCGGTTTATATTCTCGTCCCCCTTTTCTATAAAATTCTATACGACGATTCAGTGAAGTCAACACGGGCTGAGACACGCTGGGGTATCTGCCGTCGGGTGGTCGGAGGGGGCAAGGACCCTAAGAGGTCCGTTCTTGTGACCTCACCCAACGTACAGGAAGAGGTTACGTGCTTTCACTTTTCACTTTCACTTCAGAGAGTCAGTACAGCATGAGAATCGCTGGGGTGCCTGACGTCGGATGGTCCGAGGAGACAGGTACCCTAAGAGGTCCGTCCTCATGACCTCACCCAACGGTAACGGAAGAGGTTAAAATTCTATATAGTTCAGAGTTTATGAAATGGAGGAAGATGACCTATTACTACGAGGTGGTGGTTTAGTTCTTTCAGTTGGTCGGAATATTAAGATAAGTGTCCTGTGGTCGTCTCTTGAGTAGTCCCACAGCGGAGTCATCATCCCCTTCAATCGGGATCTACTTTCAGACCAGTTAGACCATGACGGATTGTGTCTAATTTTCGTTCTTAGTTTTGATAGTTTGATAAAGGTTAATAAAATTGACGAATAGTTTGATTGACACTTTCACTTTCAGCGAGTCAGCACAGGTTGAGAAACGTTGATGTCCCTTATATGTCAAGTACCTTATGAAGTCCGGTCTTATGACCTCACCTATCGGCAGGGGAAGAGACCCCCTAGAAGGGTTGGGTCCCTAGTTTGGATCCAGAGGGCGTAACGTCCGTCTAAGAAATGGTCGACTCGGTGGTCCCTTCGGGTTCTTATGACCTCACCCGTCGGATTTGGAAGAGGTCACTTAGAAGGGTTGGGTCCTTAGTTTGGTCCCAGAGGACGTAACGTCCACCTAAGAGATGGTTGACATGTACATAGGTCGTGAGTTGTCTATTTTACATGTTACGGTCCGAAGAGTATTTTTTAATCGTTCGTTACATTTCTTCGTCCTTTTATACTGGGTTTCCTCCTCTTTTTACTACCTCGACTTAAAAATTTTAGAAATTAATTTAAAATTCTTAAAATTTTTCGAAATTAATTTCTGTAATTTTGTTCATAATAGTAATATAAAGTATACAAATTATTTGATCTTCTTTCTTACTGATACTGTTCATTTTTGTCTCTGTACAAACCGAAAAACCGGTTTAGTTTAAAGATATCTACTCGTGATTTTACTCACTCTTAACTTTTTAAGGAATTTACCCAAATTGCGACCGTCTCTTCCCTCAACCATTAAACTTCTGTATAGTTAGTTATCGTTTACAAGTTTGATTTTGGGTTTACCTTTTTCAAGACTTTTTTAATCATAGTCACCTAACACATTGTTAAAGTATGTCCGATAGTGAGTCCATTAACCTCAGGAGTTTCCTCTCTTGTGTCTACCCATCTACTTCATATAGACTCCCTTATTACCGGTTTTAAAGATGTTCAACTATTTTTTAATATTTAGATGTCTAAGTGTTTCGAGTTAATTGAGGTTCATGTTCTTTGAATTTCTTTTGGTGTGGTAACGTGCCCTGATGACTTTATGTTTAGCAATTCGTGTCTTAGAGTTTCATGGGTCTCTTTATTTTTTTTTCTTGTATTTCTTTCTCTTTCTCTTTCACCGTCACCTAAAGATTCACTCTTGCTACGTTAGTCCTTTTCTCTTGCCGTAGAAATATCATGTCCTTCTTTTTGTTTGTTTTTTCAGTTGCATTTTAAGATATTGTGATTTTGATAGGGAGTTTTTATTTCCGCTTTTTTAAAAAATTACAACCTGTATGTTTTCGACTTTATTAGGTTATAGTTGTTATCAGGTTATGACGTTATTTCCACGTTTTTTGATGTTAGTTACAGGTTCTAGTAAAAAAATCCTGTCTTTAGACCTAGGTATGTATCCTTCCTTCTCGTGATCTTTACAATTGGTACGTCCATTAAAAAATTTTTAAGAATAATAAATGTGGACAGATTTTATAATAATTACAAATTTAATTTTTCTTTTATCAATGTAATCCACCAGGCCCTAGTGTCGTGTGGTGGTTCCATCGAGATGGACAAACCCAGGTCGGTCAGGGTCCGTGACCGCGACCTATCCTCCATCTTCGAATGTCTTAAAAGTCCATAAGTGAAGGTCGTTGGCCCTGGGTATAGCCTGTTCCAAGTTTGAGTACCACGAGATGGTCGGGAGTGTCCAGTGTCGGTGGTCTCTCCCCCGTCTTTGATAAAGTTCCTTTCCTGAGAAGACTTCGTGTCGTGTGACCGGTTCTCCGGGTGAAGGACTCTTGGTATCGTTTTTTTGAGGGGACGGAGGGACTCACTTCTATTGTGTCTCGTCTCGTGTGTTCAGTTAGTCGTTTTTCTTATGTTTTATACTCTCTCTTTACTACGATACTAGAGCTCGGTGACTCTAAGTCCCGACAATGGTGTCGTTGTATTAAGTTGTCCTTCCATACAACTCTCTCAGTCGTTTTTATACGAAAGAAGACAATAGTTCAAAAATTATAAAATTTTTATAAATTTTATAAATTTATAAAATTATCGAGTACAAACCCATTCGGATTGAGTATAAGAATATGTATAAACTATCCTGGTACCCTTCTACAGTTCAAGAAAGTGATCTTGTGTTTAAAGTACGGATGATTTCGCAAGACGAACCTCTTCCGTTGCCGTGAGGTGAGGTCATGAGAACGGACCTCTTAGGGTACCTGCCTCCTCGGACCATCCGACGTCAGGTACCCCAACGATTCTCAACCTACGCTGACTCACTGAAGTGAAAGTGAAAAGTGAAAGGACGTAACCTCTTCCTTTACCGTGGGGTGAGGTCACAAGAACGGACCTCTTAGGGTCCCTGCCCCCTCGGACCACCCGACGTCAAGTACCCCAGCGTGTCTCAGCCTGTGCTGACTACACTGAATCGTCGTCGTCGTTTCGCAAGACGAAACAGGATTTGGAATGTCGACCTATAAGTGGCATCACTTGAATTTTCGTCTGTTGTTTTCTCAGTCTGTGGGACTGGTCGTAGGACGGGTGTGATGTTGAGAGGGTGTCCGGGGATGTTCGAGGGCTCGGCGAATATGTGAGAGAGGGTGACTGAAGGAGTCTTCCATGAAATATTTTGGAGTTCCTATGTTCCTGACTTGTTACTCGGTTTCTGGGGTAAGTGGACTAAAGGACCCCCAGAAGTAGACTACTCTCATTAGTCCGGAAAGGAATGTCACGAAGGATGAGGTATAGAGATAATTAGTCGGAAGTGTAAGTAACTTTATGTCGAAACTCTTTTAATATTTTATAAACGTCTTTTTCCTTTAAATGAGAGTAAACAATGACGTTGGAGGAAGGACGTGGGTTGAAAGGAGCGTTCGACCGTCATTTACCTAGGGATTTATCACGGGTATTTTATCGTCGATGACGACGATTCAGCGAAGTCAGCACAGGCTGAGACACACTGGGGTCTCTGCCGTCGGGTGGTCCGAGGGGTAAAGGAAGAGATTATGTACTTTCCCTTTTCACTTTCCCTTCAGCGAGTCAGCACAAGCTGAGAAGCGCCGAGGTACCTGACGTCGGATGGTCCGAGAGGCAGGTACCCTAAAAGGTCCGTTCTCATGACCTCACCCACGGTAGCGGAAGAGACTAACCTTCAGAGGCAAAGGGTAGTACCAACGATGGTTGTAGTGTAGAGTTCCGGAGTCGCCCGGAAACCCTTGGTCGTTGTCTCAAAAGTGATTCCGACTCGTGAGGTTCTGTTTTTTTTTTTTTTTTTTTTTTACTACACGGCAAGAGAGACCCATGTTTACGTCGACTAAGGGGGCTCCCTTGTCGCGGGAGGCGTCCGCCACCTCCTTCACCCCCACGATGAAGTGGTCAGAAAAGTGAGGACAAGATTGGAGACTGGAGACAGGAACTCTCGTTGTTTAGGAAGGGAGAGAGGAGAACGACAGGACTTTCCGGAAATCGTTTTAAAGAAGTCGCAAAGTCTAAATACCTTTTGGGTCCGGGGTTTCCCAGTACAGAATTTTTGGTGAAGACGAGACCTGGGACATAGTGAGCCAGAGAGACTGAAGGGTGTGGGTGGTTGGTGCAGTACCTGGATTGTCGAGCGGGTCCAAGGACTTCTTCATATCCCTCTTTGAGATTTTAATTAGACGGAGGTTACTTGTCTCTTTATATTTCTTCTTTTTGGAGTCTACTCATGCGTGTTTTATATATCTGGGTATATGTTGAATCTCTGGGTGTATTTGTTCGTAGTCTCTCATTTCTCGTCTATTAACTGGAGATAGTGAAAGTTCATGTTAATTTAGGTCCTTCTTAAGGGACCTGATAAAGATTACTAAACAAAATATTTCTAGGATTCACGAGTCGTCTACAAGACCACCTAGGTCTCGTAAATCGTCCATGGAGACTATTTGCCAAGATCTTTGGTGGTAGGGAAACAGATAGTGTCAATGAAGGGACCTAACTTTGGGTGAACCCCCGACATTTCACGTCGCGGTTGTTACATTTTACATGGACGTTTCACTTCATTTTCTCCAAAATAAGTCCCTAAAGACTCGGGGTAACAGACATTACTTCGAGAGGAAAGACGACGAGGGACCGGAGTCGAGACTAAGACCTTATAGGGGTCCTACCGGTGCGTGTGAATTTTGATAGTAATCAAGACCGGTAAAAATGGAGTTGAGGTCGCGAACACCCGAAGGACGTAAAGGGTCACTTACCGAATTTCTTTCTTGTAAAACGTTTAATGATGAGACATCCAGTTTTAACAGTTAAGAAGGAATTTTTGTTGACGTCCTGGGGTAAAACTTTTACTGATAACAATATATCGTGACATTCCTTTTCTGGTTGTAATAACTTATCTCGGTAGTTCTCGTTAAATCTGGGTAAAGTACGGACGGTATAAATAGGGACGAGGAACCGCCTCGACACCACACACTCATAAATTGTGGGAAACGTCACTCCACAGTCTGACCGATACGTAAGAATTACCCAGACGGAGACGGCAGGTCCTTACTTACCCTCTGGAGTAAAGTTCACGTTCATGACAGAAACTGTATGTGTCTTTTGAGAGACGGTGTTTCGACCCGTCCTGGACCCCACACACAAAAAAATTCACATACGTTTACGTGTCTTGGAAGAGACACATACCTTTGTCCTTATTCGCCCATATACACTGAAGACACACGTTGTCACGGACTCCACGCCCCTGGACCTCCCACCGCGTACCTCGGTGGAACTGCTGCGTGAAATTCTCTTCGTACAAGGTGTGTCGACCGATGACGTGTCTGTACCGTTCGGTGGGAGACGGTCTACGTCCGTTCAGTACCGTCTCTGTGGGGTGTCTTTCTACTTTTCCTAAAGTTAGGAACTCTCCGCTCTTTTTTTTCGTATGCGTTGTCGGTCCGGGAACCCCCGTGTACTCCCTTTGGAGTCATAAAGAGATTAAAATCTCTCCCTACGTAGTACGTAAACACCGGTATCGTGCAACCTGCCCCCGACCAAACGTAGACTACCACGAAGGGTACACCAGGATCATCATTTTTTTGGACGGACGATTACGTCCTCTACATTCTCTACACTCAAGTTAGGGACCAAGCCCTTCTAGGGAACCTTCTTTCGCACCGTTGGGTGAGGTTGTAAGAACAGACCCTTTGGGGTGTCTGTCTCCTCGGACCGTCCGGTGTCGGGTACCCCAGTGTTTCTCAGTCTGTGCTGAGGCGTTGACTGGCACGTCCGGACGTAACATAGACTACCGGAGTGAGTGTGCAGACCGTTTACACCGATCTCTACGACCCGCACGTGTACCGACCGAACCGGAAGACGTGTTCGATCCAAGGTGCTTTCGTTCGGGGCCATATATCCATTGCTAGGTGTGGTACGAGTGTAGTGTGAACAACCACATGAGGACCTGTTTGGTTTCCCTGTCAGACCGGGTCTCAGTCACACCCTCCCCTAGGTATGTGTCTGTACCTGTCCTTCTACACTAAGCACTCCCCAGTAAGTACGTTGTTTGAGGGTGTTTGATATGATTCGACACAGTGGCGGAAAACCCCTTCGGGGAGACGTTGTTCGGACGAAGTCGAAGGAGGAATATGGGGTTATGAGACGAAGGTCAGGTCGACCGACCCCTCTTCGTCTTCGACGACGTCCCTCGTTCTCAAAACAGGTTTCCCGACGTGTCTTCTCCGAGAACCACTGCTATAAAAGGACTCAGGATCCTGAAGGAACCACCGAGTCTGTCATTTCGCAGACAGATGTTACGCCCTCTGGGTCCAAACTAGGGACCCAACCCTTCTAGGGGACCCCTTCCTTTACCGTTAGGTGAGGTCATGATAACGGACCTTTCAGGGTACCTGTCTCCTCGGACCATCCGATGTCAGGTACCCCAGCGTTTCTCAACCTGTGCTGACTCGCTGAAGTGAAAGACAGTGTCGGTAAACTATTAATCCTAATTAGCCCTCTCGGAAGGTACCGTAAAAGGGTCCTGAGGAAGTTCGTGTTCGTCGGACCCGGTTATTGAACGTTGTTTCAGACAAAGAGATTTCTTCACAGGGTCCGTAGGATGTCCATGGTACCAGTCACTAAAAAAAAAAAAAAAAAAAAAAAAATCAAATAGAGAACTGCGTGTTGGGACACTTCATTATTAATAATTCGGGTAAAATATCTAGCCATTGAACTCCGAGTTTCGTGTTGTTGAACGGGTCTCAGTGTTCCGACCACTAACGTTTCGTGTGGACAGAGGGAGGTTTCGGAGACAATCTGACGTATGGAGAGACGGGGACTTCCCGACGAGACCCAGACTTAAAGGTAAGTCTGAGGTCCTTACGATCCACAAGATCCGATCCCGGGACGGACGTAAACTCTGGACACAAGTCCCATTACGTCGTTGACTATTACAACCGAAACCTCATTTTGACAGTCCCAAACTTATCTGACGGAGATAGAACCCTTCAAAAGATTAGACATTTTATCTTAGTAGTAAATTAGAGTCTCCCAACAAAACTCCAACTTTATTCTACTACTTTTACTAAAATTTTCTTACGGTCCTCGTGAATTTTTATAAGTGCTACTACTAATAAGATCCGACCCAAGGTAGGACCGGGAACTCCGGTTTCCTTGTCACAGAACGACCCTCTGTATCGACCCGTGTCGTTCTGGTTGTCGTTTCTTTGACCACGTCTTACTGTCGTGCACACTGCCATCACTACCTTTATTGAGGACAGGTCATGTCCTCTCCGTCACTGGTAGACCTTGTCTGAAGTCACGAGCGATGGTCGTACGGTCCAGAGATGTCTGCCGGACTTGTATTGCGGGGTCCGACACCTGGACTGGACCCTTCACCCTTCTACCCGATCTCCCGTCTCGAGCGGTCCTTCCGCTCCTTTTACCGAAGGACCTCCGGAGGAACAGGTCACACCCCCCTTGCAGACCGTCGTCTGGGGTCCGGACTCCCCACCCCCAGGACCCGTCCCTGAGAATGGTTCCTCTTCTTCTTCTGAAGTCTTCTTCGGTCAGAAGTACTTGGACTGGCCTCAGGACCCACCCACCCTCCAAACCTGACCCTTGTGCCGACCTTGGTGTCGTCTGTCCTAGGTGCCTACTCGGGGTTCCCTGACGCCTAGGAAACGGGACGGACTGGGTTCAGACCTGATAGAGTCCTCTACTGTCATCCCGGCCCACCACCTCCTTATCACCCCTCACTCGGCTCTCGGTCCCTCCTTCGTGCGGACACTTTGGTTCTAGAAGGAGGGACTCTTCGGTCGGTCGTGATGCTTAGGACGACGTCCACCCCCGGTGTCCCCGGGTCGAATCGGTCCTGCCAAATCAGACGGTGTTGGAACGGAAGGAGGACGTACAATTATACGGGACTAGAGGAGGGCCCTTTCATATACTCTCACCATTGTTCCCGTCCTCGGAGTTGTGCCGTCGAAGTCTTAAGTACGGTTGGTGAAGGGGACACGGGCGAGACTGTGAAGGAAGAGGGAAGAGACATGAAGTCGGGGGTATTCAGTGGACCAGGGCGAAACGACTATCGGGAAGAAACTGAGACGTCAGAGGAGCTCCCGTTCTGGCCTGTGACAGAACAGGGATCCGGACGGTCGGAGAGTGTAATCTAGTGACACCCCGACCTCTGGGAGATTTCGGAGATCCAAGGTGGAAGGGTCCGGTTGTCTCGACTGGCCGGAGACCGGTTCTCTCCACGGGGTGAGAGGTGAACCCTACTCCAACCCTCTTTCGATGGATTAGTTCGTCTTCTGGAGGGACCCAGAGGACTAACTACCAAGATATGTAGGTCGACTCCTTACCTCAAACGGTTTCTATTTTTCTAGACCTCTGCCTAGAAGCGTAAAGAGGAACCTCCACAAATCCTTTTGGACGGAACCGACTCGACGAAGACGACGACGTCTACGACTGTCAATTGTTGATCGTCCTTGTCCTCGAGAATTCTACTAAACCGGCGACTGAACTCCTCTTTCAAGTCTCGTAGTATCGGTCTTCCGGTACGAAGTGTTACGTTTCCCCTGTCTGTTGGAGCGTAGGAACGAGTCGCTTCACCGTAAACCTCAGTGTGTCTGGACTCAAGACCCGGGTTCGTCATACTGGAACTCGTGTAATGAGTCGAGACTCGGACAAAGAAACAGTCTTTTTTATCTCTATTTTTACGGTGGTCGTGGTGGTGCGTAGTGGTGGGGGAAGGGGGGCTGTTCCTAGGTTCCTCCTAATTTATCTTATTGGACCTATTTCACAACCGGGACGGAATCGAACCGCGGGTCATATCAAAAGGAGGGGAAGGGACAGGAGGGAAGAGGAGGTTATCGTCACTGTTGTTTAGGAAAGGAAAGGGAGGATCTTCCACGACACCTCGGTCTTAAAATTCGTCGTAGAGTCCGAGTCCGACCGGTCATGAAGTGACGAATTCGATAAGTAGACCGAGTGTCTTCAATGAGAAGGGAGGAGGAAGAGGAAGGAGGAGGAGGGTAATGAATCGTAGGAAAAGTAGAGTGTAGGTTCGGTAAATATATCAGGGGGTTAAGGATTACAGTGAAAGGATTGGGGAAGATTCGGGGTTTGACTTTTCTTAACAGAAAAAAGTGGGAGAGACTCGTGGAGATTTACATGTTCAGTGAATCGTGGTCTTCTTTATTACTCAAAAGAGGACAAGACGACTCCAATGGGTGGTGTCCAGTAATTTTTCTATGAGTAAAAATTTTATGTGAACTGTCAGACCTTCTATATAAGTTCTATAGTCTTTTGGCTCGGGTAATACACTGTAAACCTTATATATCACGCCACTACATAAAGATTCTGCACGCTATGTGGAATACTTAAACATAACGTATGTACCGTGAACCTATAAACATAAGAAAAAGGAGACGTCTAAGTCTCAGATCTACTAAAGGGACAAACTCGAAGGAGAATAATGATCCGTGAACCGGTTCTATCGTACCCCCTTTTTCACTACGCCTCAAGTTCCAGTCAACAACTAAAGTGTAGCGTATCGGGGTCCCCTCGGGACTCCCACACGGTTCTTCCTTACACAAAGGTTAACGGTCCGTGTAAGTGTAGGTATGGTAGTTACTCGTAGGTACAGTCCTCCACGATTACGGGGGTAAAATCTCTACTCTTTTGACTCCGACCTCGTCACTTCAGTGAACGAAGGTCAGTTCGTCGGTTACTCCCTGTATTCGTTCTAATGTCGAGTTCAACCCGTCTACGGGTTGGTCGGATCGACGGGTGTCGTGGAACGACGAAAGTTCCTCCTCGGACCCCAGACTTCCGATGACACAACGTCCGTTCACTATTACCTTGTCCTGAACTCAGACTTTGTGTTCTCCTACAAGTTCTAGGAGGAACCCTGAGATCTCTGACCTTTGATGGAACCGAGTTTGTCCCTCCTCTGAGTCTCATCCATCCTCCTTTGTCTGTGTCATTGATTGTACTTTACAGTTGAGGAAGTCCACCGTACGTTCCGGGAGGGGCTAGACCGGGGTCCACAGGACAAGACGGAGGGGAGAGAGAAAACGTAGGGACAACAGACTGTCTAGAAGGGGATGGAGTGGTTACGAGACAGGTCAGTCTCTCGACTCTTTACTACAGTAAAGACGGAGACATTCCGGAGAAGTGAAGACTCGACCAGGACGAGTAATAGGGGTGAGGAGAAGGACTAGAAACGATTGGAGGGTAGGTCGTCGGACCTCTGGAAGGGGAATCGCACACGACCCGTGGACAGTGTCATGTATAGGGGAGGAGATTACTGGGACGTTCGTTAGTTATCAATTTGGGTAAAATGTCTACCCTTCTCATTTCGGTCACCTGAGGGAATTAAATGGGTTCCAGGTGTGATCACTGAATCCTCGACTTTGTTCCGATCAAGGGAGACTCAAATCTCGGGACGGAATATATGTTATTGACAAACGTAGAGGGTATTAGGGTCAGAACGTGACCCTCGGACGATTCTTACAGTCCGTCGAAGTCCGTTCTGGTTTGGTGGAGGAAGGACGGAGACGAAAGAAAGAAGTACTGTCACCCGGACACGATATTACGTGACGACAGAGAGGTACAGTCATGTGTTCGTAGAAGTACAAATAAAGACAATCAGTAGAAGGGTCAGTATAAAGTGATCTGGTACGAGAGTCGAGGTTCTTCGTTGTGACAGTTTAGGTATCGTCCTGGGACTGAGTTCCGTAGAAGGACTAGGGTAGTGTAAAGGAGCTAAGTCCGTAGGGGACGTGAAGAGAGGATGTCGTCACTCGTAGATGGGCAAGTTCCAGGACAAGAGGGTTTGACAGAAGAGCGATTACCGTCGGAGTTCGGTACAGGAAGTTTATGTTAATGATCTATTCCATTGTACGAGTGGTTAAGTTACACGAGTGAGTGAAAAGGAGGGAGAGGGTCATGAAGAAAGTAGTTGTGGTGAAAGATGTTTATGTCACTTTCAGTGAGTCAACACAGGTTGAGAAACACTGGGGTACCTGATATGTCAGATACCTTAAGAGATCCGGTCTTCTGACCTCACCCATCGGAAAGGGAAGAGGTCCCCTAGAAGGATTGGGTCTCTAACTTGGGTCCAGAGGACGTAACGTCCGCCTAAGAAATGGTTGACTCGATTTCTGACAAGGATTTTCGGTCGAGGTAGTCGAGGTCGAGGGACAGAGCCTCCGGGTGTGGACAGTACCGGTTCCGATATCGATCTCTTTATGAGTCCGATATCGGTGAGGGTCCTTCCGTGACGAATACGACCCCAAGTCGTCAGATTCCGAAGTCAGACCAAGGTAGTCTGGGATTGGTTTAGATGGGAAGTGAACCTAAGGACACTCATATCTTCTCGTCGTTAAAACTCTCACTCGTGATCTCACTTGAAGTCTAAGAGTTAAGGTCAGTTGAACGGTCTGGTTCTGTACAGATGAGAACGGGTGTTTGTCTATGTTGACGGTGAATACTAACAAAGTTCTTTAGGGTTTGGAAGGTTCATATTGTAATTCGGGTTTAGGTTTCGACCTGTACAGAGTTTCTATGTTTATGTAGTAGTAGTGGTGGTGGTAGTAGTACTATAGTTATAGTTCAGTTACGATTACGATATTTCATCGGTAGCATATCCTTGAAGGTCTACAAGTTCGACCTAAATCTTCTCCGTGTCCTTGGTCTCTAGTTTAACGGTTGTAGGTGACCTAGTATCTTTTTCGTTCTCTCAAGGTCTTTTTGTAGATGAAGACGAAATAACTGATACGGTTTCGAAAACACACTTAGTGTTGTTAGACCTTTTAAAAATTTCTCTACCCTTATGGTTTGGTGGACTGGACGGAGGACTCTTTAGACATACGTCCAGTTCTTCGTTGTCAATCTTGACCGGTACCTTGTTGTCTGACCAAGGTTTATTCCTTTCCTTATGTAGTTCCGACATATAACAGTGGGACGAATATATTGAATATACGACTCATGTAGTACGTTTTACGACCCGACCTAATTCGTGTTCGACCTTAGTTCTAACGGCCTTCTTTATAGACGTCTACTGTGGTGGGAATACCGTCTTTCACTTCTCCTTGATTTCTCGGAGAACTACTTTCACTTTCCCCTCTCACTTTTTCTACCGTATTTTGAGTTGTAAGTCTTTTGATTCTAGTACCGTAGGTCAGGGTAGTAAAGTACTGTTTATATACCCCTTTGTTACCTTTGTGATTGTCTGAAATAAAAGAACGTGAGGTTTTAGTGCCGTCTACCACCACTGACGTCGGTACTTTAATTTTCTGTGAACGGGGAACCTTCTTTTCAATACTGGTTGGATCTGTCGTATAATTTTTCGTCTCTGTAATGAATCGGTTGTTTCCAAGTAGATTAGTTTCGATACCAAAAAGGTCATCAGTATATACCTACACTCTCAACCTGGTATTTCTTTCGATTCGCGACTTCTTAACTACGAAAACTTGACACCACAACCTCCTCTAAGAACTCTCAGGGAACCTGTCGTTCCTCTAGGTTGGTTAGGTAGAATTTCCTTTAGTCAGGACTTATAAGTAACCTTCCTGACTACGACTTCGACTTCGAGGTTATGAAACCGGTGGAATACGTTTCTTAACTCAGTAAACTTTTCTGGGTCTACGCCACTTTCTA
>SJYO01035988.1:6098007-6125432 GCA_006410555.1 Capra ibex
CTTTTTCGTTCTCTCAAGGTCTTTTTGTAGATGAAGACGAAATAACTGATGCGGTTTCGAAAACACACTTAGTGTTGTTAGACCTTTTAAAAATTTCTCTACCCTTATGGTTTGGTGGACTGGACGGAGGACTCTTTAGACATACGTCCAGTTCTTCGTTGTCAATCTTGACCTGTACCTTGTTGTCTGACCAAGGTTTATTCCTTTCCTTATGTAGTTCCGAAATATAACAGTGGGACGAATATATTGAATATACGACTCATGTAGTACGTTTTACGACCCGACCTAATTCGTGTTCGACCTTAGTTCTGACGGCCTTCTTTATAGTTATTGGAGTCTATTACGTCTACTGTGGTGGGAATACCGTCTTTCACTTCTCCTTGATTTCTCGGAGAACTACTTTCACTTTCCCCTCTTACTTTTTCTACCGAATTTTGAGTTGTAAGTATTTTGATTCTAGTACCGTAGGTCAGGGTAGTAAAGTACTGTTTATATACCCCTTTGTTACCTTTGTGACTGTCTGAAATAAAAGAACGTGAGGTTTTAGTGCCGTCTACCACCACTGACGTCGGTACTTTAATTTTCTGTGAACGGGGAACCTTCTTTTCAATACTGGTTGGATCTGTCGTATAATTTTTCGTCTCTGTAATGAATCGGTTGTTTCCAAGTAGATTAGTTTCGATACCAAAAAGGTCATCAGTATATACCTACACTCTCAACCTGGTATTTCTTTCGATTCGCGACTTCTTAACTACGAAAACTTGACACCACAACCTCCTCTAAGAACTCTCAGGGAACCTGTCGTTCCTCTAGGTTGGTTAGGTAGAATTTCCTTTAGTCAGGACTTATAAGTAACCTTCCTGACTACGACTTCGACTTCGAGGTTATGAAACCGGTGGAATACGTTTCTTAACTCAGTAAACTTTTCTGGGTCTACGCCACTTTCTAGCTTCCACCCTCCTCTTCCCCTACTGTCCCCTACTCTACCGACCTACCGTAGTGGCTGAGCTACCTGCACTCAGACTCACTTGAGACCCTCAACCACTACCTGTCCCTCCGGACCGTACGACGCTAAGTGCCCCAGCGTTTCTCAGTCTGTACTGACTCGCTGACTTGACTTGACTATCCTTACTTCTTAGCCTAACGTTGACCGAACGTCCCCGACTGGTTACTAACATACGGTCCGTGGTTTTGTCACGTTTTCTGGGTGTCTCTCGGGAAGGGAATCCTTTAAATGGAAGGCCATTTCATGGGCTGTGTCCGAAAGGGTAGGCCTACACCTCTTTTCTCCCACCGTCTGCGTCTCAGACGATTCGGATCCGCTCCCGCTTGGTCACTTTCTTCCGTACGGATCCCGGTGCCCGTCGCCGTCCGACCGGTCCTCGGACACGTCGGCCCTCACGGAGTCTCCGTCGGGCTACTGACAGGTGAACGTCCTTACCGAGACGGACGTGGGTTGAGTCGTGAACTTTCCCTGAGTTCAGAGTCTCCTAAAGGACGACGAAACAGGAATTTCATGTGAGACGACGTGACGACGAATGTTTCCTATTTTTCTTTCGATTTGCGAGTCTTACCTCATGAGTTTTTGAAAATCCTGGAGTCGCGACGTGTTAGTCTACTCAGAACCCTCTTACGACTCAAACAAAACTCGTCTCGGTGAGGTGAAGATACTACGAAGCCTTTCTTCAGGGTAAAACGTCGGTTTTTCCTTTCTTTTCTGTATCCTTGTACCGTTGGACTCATAGGGGGTTTGGAGACCTCAATCCATCTACGTAGGGTGTCTCTGAGACTGAGTACTCCACATGGGAGGGACTCGGACTCCTCCCCCCACCCCCCTCGTCTGGGACGGGGAAAGTAGACCACCGTGACAAAGTCGTGTTTGAGGTTCAAGTTGAGGTCTCCCATGAAGGAAGGGAACTGTTTGTGGGTCTCTGTGTCGACTCGGGACCTTACCCCCGTCCCACCCCCCATGACGTCCCTCTTACGACAAGGTCCTCTTTTTCGGTTCCACTACACTAGTCCCGGAACCTTTATCGGTCTCTCCGTACTCGGAGTTCTTCATGTTCTGCGGTGGCGTTCGTGTCTTCGTTTTGCGTGTTTTCACTCCACACCTTGTACCAGGTACCTCGTGTCTCGACACTTCCTCCACGACGTTTCGGAGAGTCGTCTCCCCTTTCCGATAATCGACAGGAGGGTCCCAGGGATCACACTGGTGGGGGGGGTAGTGACGAGTATTGCAGGCACAAGCAACATGGAAATCTCGACCCATTCGTCTGGAACAGTGCGACCCTACACTTACCCAAAAGTCCTTCCTGGAGTCGTGTCGTAGACTCTGCAGATTAATTACGTGATTCCAACGTACGGTAACTAAACTTCTGGGATTCGTGTGTAAAAATGTAATTAGAGGGAGTTCACAATAAAAGTTTCTGGTACGGGATATAATTATGTTTTGACGACAATGGTATAGATTGACGTCGAGAATGGACGGGTGCACTATGCTCGGTCATCTTGACACGACCGACCCGGACACAAATGAGTGAGTTTTCTTCTTACCTACAAGACCTAAGAGAGACGTTCTCCGTCACAGCTTAAACGTTTCTGTCGCAAAGAGTCGAGGACCTTCAGGGGAGTGAAGGTACCGATCCCTTTTCCGTGGACATGTAAAGAACTCACTAAGTTTCAGGACTAATTTCAGTGTCTCTGGTGCTCCGATTCAACGTAGAGACGGAACGTGGGTGTCAGTGGGGACTTTTTCTTCAGTCTGTTGCCTTTCACTTACTGACCCGAAGATCTGCCGTTTTTCCCTAGTCTAAGCCAAAAGATCTCTGGAATGACCAAGCTTTTGACCCGGGGTCTGTGCCTCATGTTCCTGTCTGACTTCTTTCTCCGTCCGGTGAGGTCTGACGACACCACCACAGACTGAGAACGCTGGGGTACGTGACATCAGGCGGTCCGAGGAGACAGGTACCCTAAAGGGTCCGTTCTTATGACCTCATCCAACGGTAAAGAAAGAGGTGGTCTGATACTCTACGGTCCAAATTATTCGTTCCCTTGAATGTCTCTACGAACAGAACATGCTTTCGCTCTGCTCATTTAGAGGTGTACGTAGACGGTTTTAGAAATGGGAATTGACCCAAACCAGTGGCTGTGGTAGATCTACCAGAGTCGGTGTGGTCATCAGAGAGATCCGGTGTAGGAATTTTACCAGGGTGACGCCTCAGCACCCGTCTTGTCTCCCTTCCCCCTCCCTCCTCGGAGACTAACGGGCCTAAGTCAAGTATCCAGTGGTCCACCAGTACAGGAGAGGCACCGGAGGAGGTATCTGGACTTAATTTTCCGACTTTGTTCCTCGTGGACTACGAAACCCTTTTCTTACAAAGAGACTCTGAGTCGTTCACCTAGCTGACCGTAAGTCGATTCTCAATTCCTTGTACCGTTATTCATCAGATCTATTTTGATTTAGATTTATTGAACCTCCTGTCTTTGAAATCGTCTCTTTCTTTTTGGGGGTTCACAGAAGTCGATTTGATTATTACAAACTAACGAATTCGACCCTTTATGTGTGTCGACCAGTGACATATTAACATGTAATGAAACACTTTTATGTTTTATAAAGTTTTCTTTTCAAAATTTCCTTTTTTTGTGTGAAATTTTTTCTCTTTTCTTACCTCCTTCCCTTCTTTACCTCCTCAATTATTTTTTGTTTCAGGTCCTTCCCAAAGGGACCACTGAGTCTGTCATTTCTTAGGTGGACGTTAAGTCCTTTGGTCCCAAACTAGAGGATCCTTCTAGGGGGTCTCTTCCCTTACCGATGGGTGAGGTCGTAAGAACGGACCTTTTAGGGTACCTGTCTCATCGGACTCAGACTGTGTTGAGTCACTGATTCGAACATGTATTTCAGGTCTTTTTATAGTGACCAATCTTCGAAACGTGTAGTATATCCATACGTGAGAATTTCATCCTAGACATGGTCCGTCCACTCCGGTCTCAGGAGTAGCTTGGACGAGAACATAGTCCTTGGAGAAGACGAAAAAATTTAACTTTATATGAGTGTATTGTTTTTTTGAGTGGGTAAAACTTCACTTCTTAATTTATCAAAAAACATAAAAGTCTCAACACATTAGTAGTGGTGTTAGATTAAAATCTTGTTCTCCGTTTCTTGTTTTAGGGAGGTTTTGCTTTAGGGTATGGATAATCGTCATTATGAGGTGTGGACGGTGAAGGGGTCAGATTCGTTTGTTACTAGATGAAAGATGGAAAAGTCTAAAGGAATAGGTTCCGTAAAACATATTTACTTTAGTGTGTTCTACACTACAGCAGTAAATACTGACCATAGAAAGTAAATTTTATTAATTCCAATTAGGTACCAGATTGAGATCCAATGTTTCTAGGACAAAGATTGTATATTCTCAAAAGATGAAAATCAAGGATGCAAAGTCAAGTCAAGTCAAGTCAACGAGTCAGCACAGGCTGACAAACACTAGGGTACTTAACGTCGTACAGTCCGAAGGAACAGGTAGTGGTTGAGGGTCTCTAGTGAGTTTGAGTACACGTAACTCAGCCACTACGGTAGGTCGGTAGAGTAGGAGACAGTAGGGGAAGAGGAGGACGGGGGTTAGGGAGGGTCGTAGTCTCAGAAAAGGTTACTCAGTTGAGAAGCGTACTCCACCGGTTTCATAACCTCAAAGTCGAAATGGTAGTAAGGAAGGTTTCTTGTGGGTCCTGACTAGAGGAAATCTTACCTGACCAACCTAGAGGAACGTCAGATTCCCTGAGAGTTTTCAGAAGAGGTTGTGGTGTCAAGTTTTCGTAGTTAAGAAGCCACGAGTCGGAAGAAGTGTCAGGTCGGGAGTGTAGGTATGTACTGATGACCTTTTTGGTCTCGGAACTGTCTGGAAACAACCGTTTCATTACAGAGACGAAAACTTATACGACAGATCCAACCAGTATTGAAAAGAAGGTTCCTCAGAAAATTATAGTACCGACGTTAGTGGTAGACGTCACTAAAACCTCGGGGGTTTTTAATTCAGACTGTGACAAAGGTGACAAAGGGGTAGATAAAAGGTACTTCACTACCCTGGTCTACGGTACTAGAAGCAAAAGACTTACGACTCGAAATCCGGTTGAAAAAGTGAGAGGAGAAATTGAAAGTAGTTCTCCGAAAAATCAAGGAGAAGTGAAAGACGGTATTCCCACCACAGCAGACGGGTAGACTTCAATAACTATAAAAAGGGTCGTGAGAACTGAGATCGAACACGAAGAAGGTCGGGTCGCAAAGAGTACTACAAGAGTACTACTTCGTGCGGCCGACGTTGTCTGATACGTCTTCACACCGACTCTCCTCGATGGAGAGCGGGTTCAGTCCCCGTCGCCGGCTGTCCTCGATGGGGTGCAGGTTCCAGGCCCCATCGCCGGCCCTCCTCGTGGGGGTACAGTTTCTTCGCCACCGACCCGTCCGCGTCCTCCCGGCTCTCCTCGATGAGGTGCAAGTCCCAGTCCTCCCCGTCGGTTACTCCTCTATGGGGAGCAAGGATACAAATCCAGATATGATTTCAACAAAACATATACCAGTACTATATCCTTAAGTTGAATCGAGAAAATACACATTAAATTAAACTTATAGGTTAACAGGACCGTGGAAACTCTCAGGGAACCTGACGTTCCTCTAGGTTGGTCAGGTAGGATTTCCTCTAGTCAGACCCACAGGTAACCTTCATGACTACAACTTCGACTTTGAGGTTATGACACCGGTGGACTACACATCTCGACTGGGTAAACTTTTCTGGGACTACGACCCTCCCTAACTCCCGTCCTCCTCTTCCCCTGTCGTCTCCTACTCTACCAACCTACCGTAGTGACTGAGTTACGTATACCCAAACCCATCTGAGGTCGTCAACCACTACCTGTCCCTCCGGACCACACGACACCAAGTACCCCAGCGTTTCTCAGTGCTGACTCACTGACTTGACTTGAAACAGTTTGTAGTTGACTGGTATTTACATTCGTAAATAAAGACCTGAGACTTAAGATGAGTAAACTGGGTCTGTACGTGGGAAAGTAGTCATGGAGTAACAGAATCAATGACATCGAAAAATTTTCAAAATTTCAGTCCTTTAAACTCATGAGGGTGAGTCAAGAAAAAAGGAGGGGTTCTAACAAAACCGATAAGACTCAAAAGACGTAAAGGTATACTTAATTCTAGTCGAATAGTTAAAGACGTTGGTTTTCATTTACGTCGATCTTAAAGTTATCCATATATAGTTTAGATGTCAAGTTAAACCCTCACAACGGTAGACTAGGCACTTACACTTTGTAGAAAGGAGAATAAAAACCTGAATTAAAGGAAGTTATTATAAAACTTTAAAAGTCACATGTGCAGAACGTTAAGAAAACAATTTACATAGGGATTCATAAGAATCATATATCATACATGATTCACTAAAATAAGAAAAAAGATAATATTTATCTTAATAAAATTAAAGTAAAAGTCTAACAAGTATCGATAGCATATCCTTTTGACAACTCAAAATATATAACTAGCACTAAGAAGTTGGAATAACTAAACAGAAACCGAAAACTATTATACTAATAATTTACAGACCCAAACCTTGATAAAACAAATTGGACCTCAGACAACTTTTACGAACCTACAAATCTGCTTACAAAAAGTAATTAAACCTCTCTTAACCGGGTAATAGATTTATAGGAAAGACGGAGAAGAAGAGAGGGGAGAGAAAGACCCTAAGGATAAACATATACAACCACATGAAATACTATTGGGTACTCAGAGATTCCTAGATAAGTAAAAAGAAGAAAAAAGACAAAATGTCTGACCTAGAGAATTAACTAGTATAAGTACAAACGACTTGGAAAGAAGACGTACGATTTTAACCAAAAACTTGAGGATAACCCTGAAAAATTTTTAAAGTTGATAATATGAAAAGTTGAGGGTTTAAAGATAAACCAAGAAAATATATTAAAGATAGTGAAATAACTGTGAGAAATAAACCATTCTTTATTAAGAGTAGAAGTAAAATTAAAAAAATCTGTACTAAAGGAAATTAAGAAACTTGTATGAGTATTATCGACTACATTTCACAAACGGACCATTCAGATTATCGACATAGATGAGTGCTTGTTAAAGATAACCAGTAAAACAGGATACAGATTTGGTATAAAAAGAGTAAAAACGTGTAGAATATTATAAACACCTTTAAAACAACAACGATACGGAAAAGAAACAAGTCACTCAAAAGACCCATAAAGGAAACCACACGTCAGTGACTTTAGAGTCGAACCAATAAAAATACCAGTCGATCACTAACTGTCTACAAAGGACTTTACGAAGTTCCGTTGTTCAGAAAGTCTAAACGGTTCAATACAACGTACAACGTACGGAAGTCGTGATGTCATTAAATAAATGTCCAAATCGAATCGGTAGTGAAGGATGAACACGTCTCGGAGTCCCAGACGGTTCCGGTTCTGTAATCCCGGTAAACCCACAAAAAGTCAGCACATGTATCGGGATGGGTACTAACACCGGAAGATCTAGGAGTCTTTGTACAGTATCGAAAAATTTTAAGAGGTACGGGTAGAGTGACGGGTCTATAAGAAAAAATTCACAAAACCGGTCGAGGAACAAACAAGGTTGACCATAGAGATGGAGTCCGTCTACGTCATAAATTTTACCTACGACTGACAAAAACTGTTTTCGGGATCTCTATGTCAAAAGGGTAGCTCTTTCGAGATTTACCCCAGTTTAGTATCGTGAGAATATTCACTCAGAAAAAAGTCCTTTGACTTTCCGGTTCATCACCGTCGAGAGACCCCTACCCAAAAAACTCCCTGAGGGTTAAGTCAGACAAGAAAAGTCACCGACGGTTCACAATGACCAAAAGTATCGATGATACCAATGATTCGAAAAGTAAAAGTTCCGGTGGTACCTAGACCCTCTTCCCCAACCCTTGTCAGTCCCATTTTACGATATATCTCAAATGATAAGGATGACCCGTCTCTTCCGTTGCCGTGGGGTGAGGTCACGAGAACGGACCTTTTAGGGTACCTGTCTCCTCGGACCACCCGACGTCAGGCACCTCAGCGACCCTCAGCCTGTGCTGACTCGTTGAATCGTCGTCGTAAGGATGACCCTCAGTCAGTAAAAAAAAATTATTGTAAGGTATCTAGAAAGATCGGAAAACAATTAAAGATCTCAAGACGGTTTCGACTAAAAATGGTATAACAATCACAAAAACGACTACAATATCTCCTCACCTAAATATTTCTGAGAGTTAGATAGTAATATTTTAGAGACCGAGGAGAAGAAATTCCGTGAATAGTATCAACTTAACACATAGTTAGATACACTAACAAAGCACTTACAGAGGAGGTGAAAAGTAATTTACAGTAATTTTGTTACAGGAGTAAACCCAATATAAGATAGGAAAGATCTAAGATAGTGTCACTGTACTTCATCCGTGAGTTATTTATAAACAATTTAGTCATTAATCGTGTCTGATCACTTATTTACGTTAGACGTGTCTGACCATAATACTATTTATTAACAAGTTATTGAAGATTCCTCGGGAGTCAGAATAACTTGTCCTGAAAAATGTGAAGAACTCCTTACGTGTAAGAGTAACAGGACTTTTGATACTGAAGAAGAGGAGGGTTGGGAGAGACGAATACTAGGACCGAATAAACAGGATCTTTCATCGTCTGGTTTTGAGGGAGGTGTAGACAGTTATGTGGGTATAAGAAGAAGAAGGGGCAATGTCACCTTTCTGTCGGACAGAAGGACCTTTTACAGTTGGAGGTACACACAGGACCTCCGTGGGGAATGACGGGAGAGTTCTTGGAGTGGGGTCAAAAGAGAGAGAAGAGTGGACGTGGAAGTGGTTAAAGTCGAGATAGTTTGACAAAGATCGACGTAATCCTGTTTAAAAAAGGATTGAATTTTTGTCGAACTTGGAGTCGATTATATGGGTCCAACCTGAGGGAAGGTCACTACGAAGTAAGGAGAAAAAAGTTCAGTGTAAAGAAGTTTTCAAACCGATGTTTCAGATCCAGGTAAAGGAATGGAGGAAATCATAATTTGAGTAGGAATGAACACAAGACACAGGTGATCCGTCGATTTTTCAGAGACTATAAAAGTAAAGTAAGAAAGTCGTTCATTAATAACCACCACCAACCACCAAATCGGTGATTCAGTACAGGTCGAGAGCGCTACAGTACCTGATGTATCGGGCGGACCGAGGAGACAGGTGCCCTAAGAGACTCATGGGTTATAATCACTGTTCGTGACGAGGTCCTTATTCTGTATATTCTGTTTATTATTTTATTTATGTTACTTGTTCAAGAACCCTGTAAAGAAATGTCAAAAGAAATTATAGTCCATGTTGACCCGTGGTGGAGGTGTACTTTTACGGAAGAAGGGAACGGCAGGTCTCGAGGAGTGAGAACGGAGAGGTCAGTAAGGAAGAGTCATAGGAAACGACTTAGAAAGAGTATCAAGGTGAAAAAAATTCCAGAAAAAATTAATGACTCCACTTTACGTGTATTGTATTAAATTGGTAGTCAAGGTCAAAAATTTACAATCTAAAAAAAGACTTTAAAAGAATAGAAGAAGAAAAGATGAGGAAGATATTTCTTGGAGTAGATGAGGAACTTAAAATTCACGGAAGAGAAACATATGGAGGTAAATGTTAACGTCGGACTTTGAGAGAGGACTCCAGTCTACCGTTATTTGTTAGAGAACCAATGAAGCGTGTCATAAAAGGGGATTTTGGACGACGAGAAGGAGGTCGTAGGGATACCGTGGTTGTAGGTAGCTGGACAAGGGCATCTTTTGAGACGTCTATAAGAACTGTGGACAAAGAAGGAGCGTTAAGTAAAGTCAAACTGTTTGATTTACCGAGAGTTTAAATAGGTACAGAGAGGTAAAGATGGCTACTGTGCGACTTGAGGGTGGAACGTTACACAAGTGTTGACAAGAAGGGTATAAGTCGACAGGGATGAGGATGGTTTTGGTGAGAGGTGTATCATTTGTATTCTTACGTTCAAAATACTCTCGTTTCACGACGAACCGTGACAAGAGTTAACGAACGAGTTACAGATTAGTCTAAAGAATTTTTCTCATTCGTATATTATTTATGAACGGTTTTCAACGATTTGTCTACGTAGAAGAAGGATTCGGATACAGTGTTGAATCGTATATCGTGGTTAGTGTCCAATACCCTCGTTTTCGGTCTTAACATCGGGAGCTATGTTGAAAGAGAGAACAGGTAATGGAGATTCGGTAGTGGTTTCAAAGGTAAAAGATGGACTTTTTTAAATATGGATTTCAGATTGATGTCGATTGGTAGAGGTGTCAGTTTCGGTCTGAGGTCGGACCTGAGGGTTTTTTGATGGAATGGATGAAAGTAAGAACGATGGAAAATCCGGTGGGAGATAAATTGTTGGTTCGTATATTAACGGGGGAAAATTGGATAGTCCTCAGATGTGTCGAGGGTCCTCTTTTCTACAATTTTCTGCAATTATGGAGTACAGGTAAATCCGTAATCACAAGTAACCGATCCTTATGCTTGAACTCTTAGTCTGGAGATTTAAACTTGTAGTCGAGACAGAGAATAACCACTACACTGAAAGTGGTCGAATAAGTTTTTTAAAGAGAAAGAGTCAAAAGAATTCACATTTTACTTAGTAATAGGGTCGGTTCTTCAAGTATTGTAAAATACCTGTTTGAACCTGTAAAAACCGGTTGGGTTTTTTCACAGTACTATGGAACGAGTATCACAACGCACCTGATTCCTCAACTAAGTAGATTTCGATACTTCTATACGGATTAGAACTGTACCATTTACGAGTTTTACAATCGTTAATAAATAAGTATACATAGTCCTTTATGTCTTCTATATTGGGGTTGTATATCGTCAGTGAATAACGACAACAAATCAACGATTCAGCGCAGACTGAGAGACGTTGGGGTACCTGACGGTGTGTGGTCCGAAGGGACAGGAAGTGACAGAGGACCTCGAACGAGTTTGAGTACAGGTAACTCAACTACTACGGTAGGTTGATAGAGTAGGAGACAGTGGGAGAAGAGGAGGACGGAGAAAGGGTCGTAATCTAGAAAGGTTACTCAGACAAGAAGTGTAGTACACCGGTTTCATAACCTCAAGGTCGAAGTCGTAGTCAGGAAGGTTACTTATAAGTCCCAATTAAAGGAAATCCTAAGTGACCAAACTAGATGAACAAAAGGTTCCATACGAGTTCTCAGAAGAGGTCGTGGTGTCAACCTTTCGTAGTTAAGAAACCGCGAGTCGGAAGAAATGTCGGGTAAGTGTTGAGAGAGTGTAGGCAAGTATAGATAACCTTTTTGGTGTCGAAACTGATATACCTGGAAACAGTCGTTCCATTATAGAGACGAAAAATTATAAGGGAGATCTAAACAGTATCGAAAAGAAGGGTCCTCGTTCACAGAGAATTAAAGTACTGACGTCAGTGATAGACGTCACTAAAACCTCGGGTTCTCTTATTTTATACGGTGACAAGGGTAAAAAGGGGTAGACAAACGATACTTCACTACCTTAGTCTACGGTACAAGAACCATAAAACACTTGCCATAATTTTTTTTTTTTTTTGAGGTACAGAACCATCTTTCCATGGGTACTCTCTTTTGTCGTTGGTGTGTGTGTTTTTTTTTTTTTGTTGTTGTTGTTGTTAATTTTTACACACACATGTTTTAAGGGGGGGTTTTTGTACGATACATATTTAATAGATATGTTTCATTTGAGGTCATGTATTATTCTCCGTATTTTATTTCTCTTTGAACTTATTTACGTCTTTGTACCGTTTAATCTACTAAGTTACAACTTGACTATAGTTAATCAGCCTCTCTTTTTCACATGTCTTCGTTAATGTACTTAACCTACTACCCCACGGTACTATTATATCTGGTGAACAATACTTTCTACTAATGTCTTCAGAAGTGTTTTCACCACCCTTCTTACACTTCTTAGAATTATCTAACTCGACCCTTTTTTTTTTGGTCGTAGAACGTTTTTTTCGTTTCTCTCTCTCGTTTTTACGTTATCTGGGTCTTCCTAGAAGTTTCCAGTGGTAGGTTGGTCACTCATTGTCCTTTTGATTCATGTGCATCGACTTCACATTTCCAGTCAATGAGAGTAAGTATTACTCTTTAGGGTTTCTTCCGTCAGGGGTCGATTTGTGTCAGTCCCGATACTTTCTGGAGGGGACCGAAACGGGAGAACGAGAGTTATACCGACATCGGGAAAGTTCGTAGGTCGGGAGGGTTGTAGTACTTTTCACCCTTCCCCGTCAAAAGAAGTTTGGTAAGAGATTGGAATGGTCATTTCTTTGAAAGGGAGGTCTAGGGGTTACTTAATGGTGAACATAGGAAAACAAGTCTTAACCAGTATACGACAAGATAAAAGATAAAATGTACTAGGTGGTGAGGTTTTGAATCACTGTATCGTGTTTCTGTCGACATAAAATGAGAGTCTGACACACCTAGTCCTTGATACTACCCCGGGACGAGGTACTATATACCACAGAATAGAACCCTCTGACAGAACCGTCCCCTACTAAACTTCTGGACGCCCGAGTGAACCTTCTCAGAAGTGAGTGTACATACTGTAGACACGACCCTTCAGGGTTTCGAACCCAAGTCGGCCCTCACAACTGGTCGCGTGGGTGTATATAAGAGAGGAACACTGAACCCGAAGGAATGTCGTACCACCTCTTTAGGGTTCTTCTCTGTAAGTCTAGTCCACAAAGTCCTCTTAGATTACCTACGACGTACTAGAGCCTTCGGTGTATGATAGTGATGGAGGTACAAAATGATCAACTTAGTCAGTGTTGAGGGGTCTATGTGTTTCCTTCCTTGTATTTGAGATGTTGTGTTGTCCTCCGTACAGTTCCTTAGACTTGAGTGTAAAATTTAGTTGGGGATTTGGTTAAAATTAACCTTCCGGCTGTTGATTGTTTTATTACAAGGACGTAGTTCCTTCTTTCCTTTTACCGATAACCAAAGTGTTATTTCTGGTAGAAGATGTCGGTATATAAGGTAGGAGAGGGGGTGGTGGTTGAGTTCCGTAGTTGGAAGAAATATTATGGGGTCAAATTTACTAGTTAGTCGGAAGTCACTGTCACTCGAGGAAGAGAAGGATTTGAATCAAAATGTAAACCTGTAAACGAAATGTTTAATCTGAATAGGGTTCGTTTTATAAAAGAAGTATAATCCGGTGAAATCAGACTCGACTCCTACCCTTTACCCTTTTAAGTCCTGTCACTTTATTTTGCTACTCGACGAACTAGTTCCAGAAGTCTAACAGTTTCCCATACTTACAAGTTCTTAACACCGAACCATCCAGCGTGCCAGGAAACAGACAGTTTTAGTTATAGGAGATCACTGGTCTATGTAAAATTTATTTAGTGAGACCTAAAGTAAGTGAACGGTAGTTGCGACATAAATACTACACCGGAAACTTTTCCAGTAGTTAGGGAGGACCTTAGGAGAGTCACGTTTCTCGACAGTCTGGAGGGTCGTTCCAAATCTCGTCTGTCTCCTCTACGTTGGCCGTGTTCGATGTGAGTCGAAAGGAACATTCACCAAGGAGTCCGCAAATTTCTGCGTCCCCATTCTCGTCTCAGAAGGGACTCACAGGACGTCCGTCGAGAATGACGCGTGTAGGGTCCGTCTTAAGTGTCAGGAGTAGTGGCTCTGAACGAGTCTGAGGATATACACACTAGAGTAAGTCGTCATAGGCGAAGATCGAAGGTCGACTCGGTCTTTAAGACCTCACCAAGAATTTAATAGGGAGAGAGGAATTGACGGTTGTAAATTAGAAGTAGTGTAGGAAGGTGAGACGGAGTTGTTGTGAAGATGAGGTAGCGGATGAATGACCAACCAAATCCCGCAGTGACAGATGACGTTTCGAGAACGACGCTGAAGTACGGACCGGTGGGAAGAGGTCCTTCCTCCCTAGGTTATGGGAGTGAAACCCGTTCGGAAACGGACGGGAAGTGGAGGTACGGATATTCTAATTCGAGGTAGAGAGACCGAGATACTTGTTCTGAAAACTACATACCAGACCGGTGTTTGACCGAAGGGTCCACCGAGTCACCATTTCTTAGGTGGATAGTTACGTCCTCGGTGTCCTTAACACCCAAGGTAGAGACCCAACCCTTCTAGGGGACTCCTCTTTTCCCGTTGGGTGAAGTCATAAGAATCCGTTAGGGTACTTGTCTCCTCGGACCATCTGGTGTCAAGTACTCCAGCGTTTCTCGACCTGTGTTGACTTCGTTGACTCGTGTATGTGTGAGACCGGAGTTTGATACGAGACTATAGAGGCTGATAAGATGGGTCCGTACTAGACCTTTCCGTTTTGGAGGACATTGATCTTGGTGTGGAACAATGCATTCGACATATAGTAAGACAACCTGTTCAGAAAGATATCTTTACGTCGTAAACATTATAACGTAAAGGTGGGGGTAGAAATCTAGAATAAGAACCAGATGGATGTGCACAATACTGAAGTGAAAGTGAAAAGTGAAAGTACGTAACCTCTTCCTTTACCGTTGGGTGAGGTCACAAGAAAGGACCTCTTAGGGTCCCTACCCCCTCGGACCACCCGACGGCAGATACCCCAGTGTGTCTCAACCTGTGCTGACTTCGCTGAATCGTCGTCGTCGTTGTCGTCGTCGTATAAGATTATGGAAGTTGAGAACACAGAAGAGTGGTAAACAGTTTATATAGTTTAAAGGTTAAAAATGGGAATGTAACCCTGAAGGGACCATCGAGTCGACCATTTCTTAGACGGACGTTACGTCCTCTGGACCTAAGTCAGGGATCCGACCCTTCTAGGGAACCTTCTCCGGTTCCGTTGGGTGAGGTCATAAGAACGGACCTCTTAAGGGTACCTGTCTCCTCGGACCACCCGATATCAGGTACTCCAGTGTTTCTCAACCTGTGCTGACTCGCTGATTCGTGTCGTGTTTCGAGAAATAATAGTGACGGACTTTTATGTTTAGTGGAGAAGAAATGAGACGTGTTCTGACGTACAAATTTAGAGATTTAACTTACCGTCGAAGTAGCAAATAGTCACAATATTAAGTCTTAAATAACTCGTACATGATATCCGGTCAGGTGTAAGATTCGTAACCTACACCTAATTAGGTAAATTATAGATGTCGGTGGGACACTCGGTACGTCTACCCCTCGACTCTAACCCTCTTCAGGCGAACGAATACAAGGGTGTCTACCTTAAGGTTTCGGTCTCAAGGATTGGGTCACTTGACGTGACCTCCGATTAGGCCCTCGGAAAGGGTGCTCGGTGTGGACTTACGGTAATTGAGACGACGCCGTGGGTCGTGTACCGTTTTATGTTGACCATCTAGAACGAACCTATTACCAAGTTTGTTTGGTTGACAAGTTTTTTGTGTGAATAATCATCTTTTTAGTTCTTTTACACTTGCGATTGATTCCGTGTGATTCCCTAAGGACAATCAACAACCCTGACACCAATACAAAAAATTTCAGCGACAGTAAATCACTATGTGATCTGATCTCTACGTTTCCGAACTCCGATGCTATACGTTTTCCCCTGTAATACCCCCTACTATCCATTGTTGGGAAACCGTAGTACAACTATTTATAATTTTTAACCGATACACACTTTAAGACGGTAAGCGTTGTTGTGTCTACCTGGATCTCTCATTATACGAAGAACCTTTTCAATCTCTTTCTATTTATGAGATACAATGGTGAATGTCGCTCTTTAGACTTTTTTTTTTTTTTCTTCTTCTTCGTTTATATATATTGTTTTGTCTTTGTCTGAGTATTTTTCACAATGGATCACAATATCATGATCAATAGTCACTCCTTACCATCCCACCTCTCCGTTTTACCCTAATGCCCTGACTCTATGTTTGACGATGTATATTTTATTTACTCGATTTTCTATATAACAAGTCGTGTAGGTAAACTAGTATGTTTTTCGTTCTCTTAAGGTTTTTTTATACATGAAGACGAAGTAACTGATACGATTTCAGAAACTGACACACCTAGTGTTATTTGACACCTTTTAAGAATTTCTCTACCCTTATAGTCTGGAATGGACGGAGGACTCTTTAGACGTACGTTCAGTTCTTCGTTGTCGATCTTGTACCTTGTTGTCTGACCAAGGTTTAACCCTTTCCTCATGTAGTTCCGACATATCACAGTGGGATGAATAAATTGAATATACGTCTCATGTAGTACACTTTACGACCTGACCTACTTCGTGTTCGACCTTAGTTCTAACGGTCCTCTTTATAGTTATTTGAGTCTATACGTCTAGTGTGGTGGGGATACCGTTTTTCACTTTTCCTTGTTTCTCGGATAACTACTTCCACTTTCTCCTCTCACTTTTACAACCGAATTTCAAGTTGTAAGTCTTTTGATTCTAGTGTCGTGGGGTGGGGTAGTGAAGTACTGTTTATCTGTCTCTTTGTTACTTTTGTCACAGAAATAAAAACCCCCGAGGTTTTAGTGACGTCTACCACTGACATCGGTACTTTAATTTTCTGCGAACGAAGAACCTTCTTTTCAATACTGGTTAGATCTGTCGTACAATAATTTTTCGTCTCTACAATGTAACGGTTGTTTCCAGACAGATCAGTTTCGATACCAGAAAGATCATCAGTACATGGCTGCACTCTCAACCTGGTATTTCTTTCGACTCGTACCTTTATAAGTTTGAAAACTTGACACGACAACCTCTTCTGAGAACTCTCAGGGAAACTGACGTTCCTCTAGTTTGGTTAGTTAGGATTTCCTTTAGTTAGGACTGATAAGTAACCTTCCTGACTACGACTTCGACTTCGAGGTTATGAAACCGGTGGACTACCCTTCTTGTCTGAGTAACCTTTTCTGGGACTCCGACCCTTTCTAACTTCCACCCTCCTCTTCCCCTGCTGTCTCCTACTCTACCAACCTACCGTAGTGGTTGAGTTACCTGTACTCAAACTCATTTGAGGCCCTCAACCACTTCCTGTCCCTTCGGGTCTTACGACGTCAGGTACCTCAACGTTTCTCAACCTGTATTGACTCGTTCACTTGACTTTACTTGTCCCTTTATATCGGTAATGAAAAATTACTGAAATTTACCCCATAGTCAAGTCAATTTTTATAACTAAGGGAGACAACATGTGAATTTTGATTGTTTTACATTTATTTAATATGAAGTTATTTATTTATTTACCTCTACATATGTACCTTAAAGTAAGTACAACAAAGGACATAAGGGAACATACAACCTCTAAGAGATATAGTTTTTATAAGACATCTGAGGGACTTTATTTACTCGAAAAAAAACGTAAATTAGAGGCGAAACCCCAACTATTTCTCGTCTCCTGTAGACTCAGAATTAGTGGAGTTTAGACATGGTCATTAACCGTGTCTCATCTTTGAGTCGGTTCCAGGAGTGTACTACTACGCCGTTGATACTGTCAGTGAAGGTTTCCGTCTCTTGTCACGACGGACGGGAGGTCCGATGGGGAGACGTCTGATTACTGGGGTGCCGGTGGTCGTAATGTCTGCCCGGGGAATCCTCTCGACTCCGGTCGTCGATCTCAACGTGTATGATAAGGGTACGAAGGATGGATAAAGGTGTGACTGGACGAAGGAGAGCCCCAGACACAGTGTCGGGACCCTAACATACACGAAAAGAACGAAAACATTTGATCGGGAACCCGGGGTCGGCCTCTTCCGTAAACCGGAATTGAGAATTTTGTGTTGACGAACGGAGTAGGGGTACCGAACCTAGTTCGGATGACCAGGACTAGACCTACCGTCCTTAGACTCCAATCTGTGCAAAAGAGATCTCACTGTGTTTAAGGATACTCGTTTTCCGTCTCTGACATAAAGTCTCTTCTTACCTGAGTAAATTGTGGAGACCGGGGATGGGGACGGAGAGGGATACTCATAGAAGTTGTCTTCCCGTCTCGGACGGATAGACCATACGCCATGGAACGTTCTAGGTCTCGATTCTGACGGACTCCTTAAGTTCCGTTGAGGTCGTAAGACGATCGTCACTCAAAGTCCGAAGACGACACGAGTTCAGCGTACAAGGTACTGGTGGCTGTCGACCGGACCCCTCACTCCTCCACGGAAGGAGAGTCCCGAGACTCCCCCGGTTGTCACTCGTCCGAACGACCGTACACTCTCACTCCACGACGAAGTTGGGTAGTCGGAGACGTCTCGGACTGTCAGTCTGGTTCGAAGTGTGGGTTTCGTCTTCCTTTGTCGGAGTGTCCGTTCTCTCTAATCTTTCGGTTCTTCGTGGGTTTAGTCCGTGGTGTGTTTGGGACCCGTTCAGTCTTCAAGAATGTCCTAAGGTGACAAACTCCGAGTAGGAGGACCTACAGTCCACTTCTGGGAACGACGTAACTTAGATTTAGAGGTAGACTCTCTGTGTCTGTCGTCGAGTCTTTACGGTTTTCATCACTGGACCCGTACGCAGGTACGAGCAGACTGAGAAACACTGGGATGCCTGACGTCGGACGGTCCGAGGAGACAGGTATCTTAAGAGGTCCGTTCTTATGACCTCACCCACCGGTAAAGGAGGAGGTCTCCTTAGGAGGACTGGGTCCCTACTTTGGACGTAGAGGACGTAACCGTCCACCTAAGAAAGTGGTGACTCGGTGGACCCTTTGGGGTTACTGGACACGTACCCTCTCATAAGATATTTTTGTTATGTACCTAGGGAGGGACTTACTTCCCGAAGAGGGGTGACGACCCTCACGACGGGTCCAGGATGAGGATGGGTCGTGTCGGGTATAGGGTAGGACTACGTGTGCCACCGTATTTCCGAGTCGGGAGGGAGGGGACGACCCTGTCGAGTCTTCTGAATGAGGTAGAGGTCTCCGGGGACATCCTTGTCGACTCCAAAGGTAACTCTGACGTTGTGTCTGTTTGATTAGGTAAACGGATTAGGACGAAGGAAGAAGGGGAAGGGAAGAGAAAGGAAGAGAAGAGGGTGTCTACAGTCAGGGGTTTCGTAAGGGATTACGGGTAAGGTTTAAATACACAGAGGACACAGGGTTTCGATTTCTGACACCGACCTCGTTCGTTATCTTTCCCTCAGTCTACGTCAGGAGTGGAAGTTCTTCGAGCTCCCCTGGGTACACACACACACGAACTAACAAACCGTCTGCTGCTAATTCTCATTTCGAGACCTCAGAGTTTATCGTAGAAACGGTAAAGGATCGACACATTAAACCCCTTTCAGTGAATTGGAAAGGTCCGAAGTTAAAGGGGTTGACGTTTTACAGTTATTACTGTGGACGACTTGACCAACAGTACCCCTAATTTACTCTACACATATATTCCTCAAATAATGTCACAAACCAGGCTATTTGCTACGAGATGTAGGTTTATAAATCCGTAGGATTTCTTCTTTTATCATATCTGTTTCTCTTCGAATTAAAGTGGACGCCTATCTTTTCTTTCTGAAGAGTATCCGTCACTCCAAGCTGGACCCTTTACTTAAACAAAGTAAATAAGTGTGTATGGTCCTTCTATACCACCTTTGAGATCCAATTTTACGGTAGTCTGACAGATACCAAGTCTCAGAGAGTTAGACGGTAATTTAAGGGTACTGTTATGCTTTTCCACGTTTTCCTCCATTGCTCTCCAAGGCCACACTGTGCGTCAGACTCTTGAGGAGGGCTGAGTCGTGGTCCCGCACAGTATTCTTTGTCTCCAGGAGAGACGGAAGGGAGCCAGACCTCTCTGGGAACATGTCTATTTCGACACTATTCGTTCTACGTGGTTGATCCGAAACGAATCGACTACGTAGTCGACGTTCACTGTCTTTTGGTGGCTCGGCGGAGTTCTGATTCCTTACACAAGAGTGTTCTGTCGTCGGGTGTTCTGTTCCGGGGGTGGGAATAAGGCACCACCGGGACCGAAGCAGAGGAGGTACGGACCGCCTCGGAAGTCCTTCTGGAGAGTAGTGGTGTTCGTTGAAGTCGTTGGGGTTCGTAACGTTAGTCTGTGTTGTCTGAGGTCTCCGTCCTTCCCCAAACAAAGAAGGAACACAAAGAAAAATTCTTGTTTCTTCGGAAAGGACTTTCAGGGGGTGTAGGGTGAGTAGTCGTAATCCGGAGAACGAGTACAGTCCGTGGTTATCATCATTGAATGGTATACGCACGCATTACAAAAGGGGGAATTGAAGAGTGCAGTAATTACTCGATCGAGTAAGAAAAAATTGTCAACGTGTCGTGAGGTAATCTTCTTGCTGTAGTTTTACTGATCTAAGAAATCGGCGATTGAACACAAGTCTGACAAACACTGGGGTCCCTAACATCGAGTGGTCCGAGGTTACAGGGACCCTAAGAGATCCGTTCTTATGACCTCACCAGACGGTAAAGGAAGAGGTCCCCTAGAAGGGTTAGGTCCCTAACTTGGATACAAAGGACATAGAGGACGTAACCGTCCGTTTAAGAAATGGTGACTCGGTGGACTTTTCGGGTTTAATGAACTATCTGTTTAGTCTTGGTCGGGAGGACCCCGTCTCCTAAATCCGTAGAAGGGATTGTGTCTCTGAAGTACGTCTCACCCTAGCTACGACAGTGTCTCGGTCCTTGCGCACATAGTCCTTCTGTGACCCTTCTATTTACTCGGACGACGACGACGACGACGACGATTCAGTGAAGTCAGCACAGGCTGAGACACGCTGGGGTATCTGCCGTCGGGTGGTCCGAGGGGGCAGGGACCCTAAGAGGTCCGTTCTTGTGACCTCACCCAACGGTAAAGGAAGAGGTTGCGTACTTTCACTTTTCACTTTCATTTCAGCGAGTCAGCACGGGCTAAGAAACGCTGGGGTACCTGACGTCGGATGGTCCGAGGAGACAGGTACCCTAAAAGGTCCATTCTCATGACCTCTCCCCACGGTAACGGAAGAGACTTCTGTGTAGTATTCAATGGTAAAGACGTTTTGGGTTTGTTTTGAGAAAGATATATTTGTATACATACACAAATTCACATATTAACATGTACATATACACAAAAACACATGTGTACATGGATTCACACATGTATATGCAGAGGTATCATTTCCTACCCCATTTCAGAACTTACAGTTTGTTTCCGTAAATCTGAGCTTGTAATATTTTATTCCTGTGGAGATCTCCTCTCGAAAGTTTTACGAACTACACCTTCCGACACGTCCCATTTGACTCCTTCAGTTCCGGAGTTAGTCCCGATGACTTCCACCACTCCTGTTGAAATACCAATGACACCCAATTATTCTGTACTACCTATATCTCTTCCTGTAAGCCTCCACTCTAAACCGCACTAAAACACTGACATGTATATATTAGTCCTTTTTTTCTTATATTAATTGTAATTAATATTTACGAATAGAATATACGGACTGTCACAACTTTCTACTATCTATCTATTGTCTATCTATCTCTGTCTATCTCTTTTGAATTAAGTTGGAATGTGTATATGGATCCGTCATCCATGATACAAACAAGAGAAAATGTTCACTCCTTTGACTTCCTGTGTGTCTGGTTCGTTGAACGAGTTCTAGTGGCGATTTCTTACCTCAATGTTCTAGATTAGGTCTGTCGGACGTGGACTCACTCTCGGGACCGTTCGACCCCTGAACAGGGTCTTCCAACCTCCCCACTATTCTCGTGTCGAGAGGGTCCGGAGGGGGAGTTCACGGAGGTAGAGGAACTAAAAACAAATAAGTAAATACATGATTAAGAAATGTCGGACTTATGCGTATTTTTGTTATGTGACCAAGGGTTGTCAGACAGAAAGACCTTACGCACGTCGCGACTGAAGTCTCACTTAAAAGTTCACACTACGGAAAACTCAGAAAACACACCAGACTGAGTCAAGGAGGAAGTGTGGGGTCCAGTCGGGGAGCACCTCCCCGTTCGTGAGACACGGCGTCAGAAGGCCCGAAACAAACGAGGGGTGAATCTCAGGCACGACAAACGGAACCTGAGACTGTGCGGAGAGTTCCCTCGGGTCCCGGGAAAGAAAGAGTTCCCGCGAGTTCCTAAAGAGTGGTCAAAGTCCCAGTGAACCTCGGGGGTAGGGGTGGAACCCACGGGACCCAACTGGGTCTCAGGAATCTAGATACCGTCTTAACCATCGGTTGGAGGGTGACGGGTGAGGGGAGGGAAAGGTGGAGGGTGAAGGGTAAGAAGTGGGGAGTGGGGTTGCAGGATGGAGGTGGGATGGGGGGGTTTAGGACGGAGTGAGGGATAGAACGAACGGGACTGACAGGGTCCCGTCTTCGGAACTATCTCGGTCGGTTTCCGTCCACGGCGCCATCGGTAAAGTCGGTGTAGGAATGATCATCGGAGGTGGAGAATGGACGTAGTGTCGCCGGACCGTTTTCGGGTCCAGTCCTAGGTCGGGAAGTCCCGGACTCACGACGGGTTCCCCAGGGTGTCCGTGTGTCTCGACTACTCGGTGTGTGAGTACCCGTCTCGGAGGTCCTCCAGGATTCATGAGGGACCGTGAGGAAAGCAAAGGACTCAGTCAAGGTCGCGGTCCAGTTTTACGCCCCTTCTTTCGGACTACCGGGTCTACCTGGATAAACGTCCCGTCCTTCTCTACGTGGACATCGCTTGGATTGACACCTGTGCCCGTCCGTCCTCGTCCTGCTTAGACCCCTAACCCTAACCGTATGTCTGTGACGGTGCCCATTGCGTCTGTCGATCACCTATGGAGGGCATATTATGTCCCCCGAGTCACGTCGCGGGACACAGCTGATCTCGCCTCCCTGCGCCTCCGCCCCACTCTGCGCCTCCCCCACTCTACGCCTCCGGCACTCTGCCCCTCCCCCACTNCCCAGCCCCACTCTACCCCTCCCCCACTCTACCCCTTCCCCTACTCTATCCCCCCACTCTACCCCAGCCCCACTCTACCCCTCCCCCACTCTACCCCTTCCCCTACTCTATCCCCCCACTCTACCCCAGCCCCACTCTACCCCTCCCCCACTCTACCCCTTCCCCTACTCTATCCCCCCACTCTACCCCAGCCCCACTCTACCCCTCCCCCACTCTACCCCTCCCCCACTCTACCCCTCCACCACTCTGCCCTCCCCCACTCTGACCCTCCCATCCGCCCTCCAGGTCCTCTCTTCCCTACGTACCTATGGATACCTACAAAGTGAAACAGCGTGTCGTCTTTGATTGTGTTGAAACATTTCGGTGATGTGATGTTATGTTAAAAAAAAAAATTAATCACCGTTTAAGAAATTTATATTACACGGACGATGACTTTTGTTTCTTATATTTATTTAGTTAATTAATGATTGAATTTCTCTAAAAAATCTTTTATTTCTTTTTTATTTATTTAGGGTTTTTTCTTTTCTTTAATTAAATGGTAAACCACCTCCTTTTTTGTGTTTCGGTCCTCAAATATAAACCTTTTTCATAATTTTATCTAGGTAAAGTTCTATTAGTTTAGTTTGGTTTTACATACATTCGTTGGTTTTAGTATTTACTCTTTACTATGTTATTATATTTTTCTTATGAATCTTTAATATATTTTTCATAAATTCAGACAATAAAATTTAACTTTTTTAGTTATAAGGTACTCGAGGGTCCTTGATGTACTTAATTGTGTTATTAAGTTCTTTTTCATTTCTAGGATTTACCTAGTTATTAACACCTTCTGAGACTCATTTCTTACTTAGGATATATCTGAAATTTCAGTCTAAAATTTTATAAAGAGGTTTAAATTAAAGACAATAACTTAGATAAAATATTAATCTTTATAATCTTTTATTCGTGTTGAGACTATGGTTTTGGTTTATATAATTATGTATTGTATTTTTTCATTAGTCTCTTATACACCAGTATAATTGTAAATTACAATTCCTGATCGTTTGACTCAAGTTGACATGTAAGTTTGATCGTTTGACTCAAGTCGACATGTAAGTTTCTCTTTCTAGTGTGTTGGCTCATCTTAAACGATGTTTGTTCTAGACTATGTATTTACTAAAATTTTGTACCAACGTTTAAGGAACCACGCAGAGGATAGTTCCACCTCAGACACAGGGGAAGGAAACATGGACCCGCACATCCGGAAACACTATCGGAGTTGGTTGTCTCACACCGTCTCAATACGAGACACTAAGGACCACGACAAACAGTTTCAGTACGTATAAGACGACCAAAGAGACCCCTGAGAGTGAGACCTTCGGAAGTCCCCTTCAGACCAATGGGACCCGGGACACACCTCTCTGGTGTATCTTTCCCCCTCTACGGCCACCTCGGGGTCGACGAGGTCGGGGTAGTCCTAATCAGAAGGGTCGGATCCTGGTCTGTACACTCACTCCTTTGTAAATTCCACTGGGGTCAGGTCGGTGACAGACAGACGGACGTTCGTGTACGGAATCTGGTTCGACCTTACCGGAGGACTTGGACCAGTTGCGTGTCTAAGTATTCGTTTTATTTGTCATCAATAATGAAATTCGGTGACGAAACCCTGTCGAACAAGGTCTCATTATCTGTCAATCTTGTATAGATTAGTAATTCGTTAATTATATTTTTATATACTATTACAAGTATACACTGGGGGTGTTTCCATAAACTATTTTAGGTTGTAGGTAAGGAATAATTCTTGAAAATCATTTACACTTTTCTCAGGAACTTGTACTAGCGTTTAGAGACAGGTCTTATACTTGGTTGTGGACCGTGCAATACTTGGTGACATCCGCAAGTAAGGGTAATTTTAGACGCCATTCTATTTCTACTAGTTTCAATGTGTTGTCACAAGACCTACAAGTTCAGTTATGCAATTATTTCCCTTTTACTTTTTCTTCATATTATAGTTCCTCTAGTTTAATTGTTGTAAGTACCTACTATGCCAACAGATGGAGTTTTTGACTTCCTTTAATTTTATAATAGTTCTTCCTGGTTTCAGTGTTAATAGATTTGGGTACACGGAAACCCTCCAGTTTTTAATAGTTCACCAGATAGTGACACAATGTGAGTGGATTCCTGTTAGCGGAATTTATGGTTACTTGATTTGTATCTGGACTTTAATGACGAATACTCTTTATCGGCTCCCCTAACTTCTGGGGTCGTTCATTTCTAGGGATGTAAATGGTCATAGACGTAAGGGATCCCTCAGTCACCTTTAATCCCCCTTTTCTTCTTCTTTCTTTTTCGAGTCCGACTACCTCACCCGTCGTCTCATGAATTAACGAATCCAAGTCTGGGACCACGGAGGTCAGTGATAGGGATTACTGGAATCGTGTAAGGAATTTTAGAATCCGGACTCAAAAACGTTGTCGTTTTACCTCTGCAATCATTACGACGACGACAACAACAACTCAACGATTCAGCGCAGACTGAGAACGTTGGGGTTCCTGACATCGGGTGGTCCGAGGAAGACAGATACCCCAAACGGTCCGTTCTTATGACCTCACTCAACGGTAAAGGAAGAGGTAATCATTACCATGAACTATATATACCAACACTATTGTTTAATGTAATAAGAGATATACTTTTCATAAGTTTTGTCACTGCTCGTCTGTTATTCGTAAGCGGTGATAATCCTCTTATTTAATAATCGATCCCAGGGTTAGATTGAGTCTCTTCATCCATCAACAAAGGAAGATTATTATTTGTGATCATTAAAAATATTAATTTGATATTTATTGACACGTATACAGGTAATTTTAAATTTTGTGTATATTGGATACGGAGACTAAAATCCTTAAATAGAATACATAGTACACAGACGACCATACAAACGTTGTAAACATTTATGTTTCAATAAGTAATGTCGTAACGAATCTTATTATTTATTGTTGGATTTTACAACTAGTTATCCCCTGACCAATTTATGTAATATCGTGTACGTACTTTGTTTTATACAATGTCGGTAATTTTTCTTATATTTTATAGAAATACACGATTATATGTCTTTCTTGAGATTAAATGTAAACGGAAAAATTCAAAGTCTTACCGTACTTATTATAAGATGGGACACCAGTTACGATATTTACATATAGACAGATATACATTTAACGTTATACATATTAAATGTGTATTAGGTGTTAATATTAATCGTATATACATATTCATATGTGTAAATATTAACATGTATAAGTATATATATATAAGTGTATATATAAAAAGTCAAAAATAGATACATATCAAAGAACCCACATATATGATTTTTATCTGTTGACCAATAGAGGACCCTCCATTCGACTAACCGATCTCGTCTCACACATTTTCTCAGAGTAAAAAGTGGTATACAGAAAAAATAAGCAAAACGTAGAACATGCAGCTCGAATGTAATATGTTGTGAAAATTTTATTTATGAAAATTTCTATACACGTCCTGGATTTATTCCTTTTAGTATATCAAGTTGGGGTGATTACTTAGGTTTCTGTGTATTTTAATATATTGTTACTTTATTATAAACAGATATCTTTGTTGTTTCAGAAAAAATAAATTCCATTCACCGAACTCGAGTCATGAGGGTTTCACAGTCTTTTACCTTTTCGAGTGTGTGGTGACTACCATTAGTGATGTTGGTAAACCATTTCGTTCATTAAGTGTCAAAGTCTACTCATTAGGTGAAGATCTTCGGATACGGATTCCTCGATTGGTTTCAAATTCTGTTTCTACGTACATGTTTACATTCAGGTGTACTGATTTGTTTACAAAGTTTTATTACAAACTTTTTTACATATACTGTTTTATCTGTAGTACGAAACCCGTCAAACAATTACCGTATTATGAAAAAAACTCAATAAATTTGATTAAAAATACCATTTTCATCATGAACTTGTAAACTTTATTACATATAATTACCCATTGGAGTACTCTATAATAATTTTATTTATCACATTACTTTATTATATACGTCATAGTAAGATGAAAAAGTATATAAAAATACGTTTATGTACACACAGAGTATCCGTGTTCCTTTGAAGTAGGGAGGGTGTGTAGGATCATTGTTACCCGTTCTGTACCGTTATTAATCTAGTTTCTTAGAATTCCTCTGTAAGGTTGCCATGATAAATATACATATAAATAGTATATTACATATATACACACATACATATTGTAGTGACTTCCGATTTAGACTACGATTTTTCCTCGTAGTCTAAATATATATATATAAAAAATAATTCCTAGGAGACAGTGTAAGTCAAGTCAAGTCAGCGAGTCAGTACAGGTTGAGAAACGCTGGGGTACTTAGCGTCGTGCGGTCCGGAGGGACAAGTAGTGGTAGAGGGCCTCAAGTGAATCTGAGTACAGGTAGCTCAGGCACTACGGTAGGTTGGTAGAGTAGGAGCCAGCAGGGGAAGAGGAGGACGGGGGTTAGGGAGGGTCGTAGTCTCAGAAAAGGTCACTCAGTTGAGAAG